>CM048846.1:92453269-92873269 GCA_026545225.1 Cornus controversa | reverse complement strand
ACGCGTTAGGTGCCTACAGAAATGATGAACAGCTTAAGCTCAGGGAATTCTCAAAATCCCTCACAGGAAGAGCTTACACTTGGTACATGAATTTAGTGCCAGGAACAGTGTTAACTTGGGCAGAAATGCTTGCTAAATTTTATAAAAAATTCTTCACCACTGAGGAGTGAGTCACAATGCTGTCGTTAACTCGACACAAGCAAAAGTTAGGAGAAGAGGTAGTCATATATGTCAAACGTTTCCGCGAGATATCGTTGGAATGCTTTAAGCCGACCTCAGAGGAGCAACTGATAAAAATATGCGTGGATGGTATGTTGAGAGAGTATCGGGTGCATTTAATTAATCATGAGATAAAGACCTTCTCTGCCCAAATTAATAGTGCCAGGCGCCTGGGAAAATTATTCCACCACCGGCCAAGGGAAATGTCTTCCCGCGGAGAGCTACTGTTGCGGCAACTCCGAGTCAGATAAGCAGCAATACATGAAGAGTCCGACGGCCAGAACCCGCACCTCTGCCATTTGGTATTAAAGAGGCAATATCATTATTAACTCAGTGGATCAAGGATGGTGTTGTCACTTTACCCGCGGTAGAAAGACTTCCTAGCAGAGAAGAAAAGGCAAAGTCGAATTACTGCCCCTTCCACCGATCTGTGCGACATTGTCTAACTGATTGCTGGGCATTCAGGGGAATAGTACAGAAAAAGATCGCTGAAAAGAGCATAGACATTGCTGGAAACAATGTTGTCAACAATCCATTCCCTCAGCATGCAGCAACCGTTGGTGTAACTGATCCAATGGATGAAGGAGAATACCAAGCTATGAATACAGATACAAATGCTCACATACATTGTTTCTTCAATGATCTTTCAATTCCGGAACAGATTAAGGAATTCTTAATAAATCAAACCATGGCGGCTCTGGTTCACACTCGCAACGAACCATCTAAACAAGATGCGACCAAGCAAGGAGATATTGTCTTTTCAATGGCAGATAAACAAGTCCCTTTCCCTCACAATCGACCATTGTATGTACCAGTTACAGTCAATGGTTGGGATTTGAAAAGAGCTTTCCTTGATAGCGGGGCTTCAGTAAATATCATGTCATTGGCCACTTTAAAGGCAATACAGTTCCCTGAGGAAAAGATCGTGCACCAACCTATAAGCGTTACAGCTTTCAACGGTGAACAACAAGCTACAATTGGATATGCAACAGTCGATTTAAAAGTAGGGAAAATCAGAGCACCTACCAAGTTTCATGTCATAAAAGGTGAACCATCTTATCAGTTGTTGTTAGGTAGACCCTGTGATAGGCGTTGAATGTTACGCATTCTAGCCTCTTAACTTATGTATTTTATTCTCTTAGTAATAGATTATTTTGTGATTTTACTTTGTTTTAGTGTTTTCTGTATTTTCAGGGCCTTAATGATTATTTCAGTTAAAACCAGGATTTTGGGCTTTTAAAGAAGACATCCAAGATGGTGAGATGAAGCCTACATCAAGGAGATTCACTCAACCATTTATTTCAACTCAAATCAGCCCAAGAAAGAGGTCTAAGAGAATTACAGCTGCTTAAGAAGGTTTCGGGCCTGAAGCCCAAATCTGCGCATAATGCAGTCTTAATCCCGTTTTGGAAAACGGACCAGAAGTCTTATTTCTGAGCCTCAAATCGACATTATTTTAGCGTAAGGTTGAACGAAATTTGATTCTGCACACTTTTGTATTTCACGAAAATTCCGTAAATCAGACTTCTAGTGGGTCAAAAGTCGGGCCGAAGTCAGCAGGAAAAACCCACCTGATTAGTGCTGCGGGAAACCCTAATTAATTCCTAATTGGATTAGGACTTTGGTGTATTCTCTTGGGGAATAAAGGGAAGACTTGGAGGCTGAATTGGGAGAGCTTACACAGAGATTGGAGAGTCTGAGAGGGCTGAGAAGAGAACAGAAACATATTGCAGAGCCATTGGAGAACAGAGTCATACGCGTAATTCAGAAAGATGATGTCTTCTTCCTCAACAGTTGAAGCTTCTTCTTCTACCATGAGCGGCTAGTTCATCCACTAGGGTTTTGATGTAGCCCTAACAAAGCATCAATGGTTTGATTGTTTTAATTATTGGGTACCTTTATATACATGCATAGATTGTGTAATTGTGAGGATTCTTATTATAGAATTGAGCAATAAAAGTCTTGTAAATTCAATCTCAATGATTTCTTATCTTGTCTTAGATATTTAGTTGTTGTTATTGAACTCAATCTCTCTTGTTTTCTGTGATCATGAGAGAGATTATTACACAATGGTAATCACTGAATATATTGTTATGAGCTTTGATGGATTATGCCTAGAGAAGATGAACCATACTGCACCTTAGATTAGAGTAGTTAGGCAGATGGCCCATGCCAATCGAAGATAGTCCATGGCTTAGCCTTAATCATATGTTATCTTCTTGACGGATGAAGGTGAGCTTGTAGCCACCGACACCACTTATGCATGATGTAATTCCCCTATAGTTGATTCAATTAACCATTGATTGTGGAGTTAGTGGTGAAGTCAAATACCCTAGATTTCTCTCCTATTATCTTCACTATCTTGTTTACTTTGATTTATTTTATTTTATCTTTTTAATTAGTTTAGTTTAAAAATCAGAATTCTTTTCTTCTAAATTTAATTAGAATTAATTCCGTAATCCAACTCGTCAGAACATAATCCCTGAGGTACGATACCCCTTTCGATAGCCCTATTCTGCAAGGAATTCGTTCTATTGCGAAGTGTGGAAAATTTTAATTGATATACTTTTTGAGTCACACTCACACACGAATTAATTTTTGGCGCCGTTGTCGGGGATTATCTATTTGATTGATTGAATTTTACAGAATTAGTTTTAATTGGATTTTTAGTTTAGGAAATTTTTATATTTTATTTTTAATTTTATTTTTGTTTTCTTTTCAGGTGCTTTTGGTAATATATGCAAGGTCGTCGTTCTGTGGCTGATCCTTTGATACCTCTTGATCCTGAGCCTGAACGTACTCTTAGACAACAGAGGAACATCCCTGTTGATACCATTGTGCAAGAGGAAGAAATAATTGAAGACATGGCAGAAGAGAGGAATAATAACCTTGTTCCTAATGCTGATGGAGAAAGAGCTAGATTGTTTAGGGACTACTATGTTCCTGAGACATATACCTCACCAGCAGGTTTTCAACTGCCCAATGTCACAGCACAGAATTATGAGATCAAGTCCAGCATTATTCAGATGCTACCATCTTATTTTGGGCTGACTCAAGAAGACCCTTACAAACATCTGGATGACTTCATTGAAGTGTGCTCAACTACAAAAATTCACAACTTCTCTGAAGATGCTTTCAGAATGAGACTTTTTCCATTCTCTCTGAAAGACAAAGCAAAGTATTGGTTCAACTCTCTACCGACTGGTTCTATCACGACTTGGACTCAGAGCACATACGAGATTTAGAGAAGGTTCTCCGTAGATGCCGTGAATATAGCCTAAAGATGAACCCGATGAAGTGTGCTTTCGGTGTTCAACAAGGAAAATTTTTGGGATGTATAGTCCACAGGCAGGGTATTGATTTAGATCCCAGCAAGGCTAGAGCAATAATTGAAATGGATCCACTGCGGACAAGAAAATTATTACGGGGTTTCATGGGGAAAGTATCATACTTAAGGCGTTTTATCCCAGCACTCGCAGAAGTTACTCACCCTTTAATCCCGTTAATGAAGGATAAAATTCCTTATGAATGGAATGCCGAACATCAGGCTGCATTTGAGAAGGTGAAGGGAATCCTGACATCACCACAGACAATGACGGCTCCGACACCTGGAAAAGGATTGATCATGTATTTAACTTCTACTGAGAAATCTATAGGTGCTTTTTTGGCCGAGGAGCATGAGCAAATGGAAAAACCTGTGTACTATATTAGTAGAGTACTTCGAGGAGCAGAGGTGCGTTATACACCGATAGAAAGACACTGTTTATCTCTGGTCTTCGCAGCACAGAAATTCAGGCACTATCTGTTGGCACATCCAGTTGAATTGATCACAAAGAGCGACCCCGTTAGGTATTTGTTGTCAAAACCATTGTTGTCAGGAAAATTGGCTCGTTGGTTGCTCGCCCTATCCGAGTATCAGATTATATGCTCAAATCCCAAGGCAGTAAAAAGTCAAGCTCTCACTGATTTATTGGCTATGTTCCCGCGGGGGGGAGTCAGAACCGGATAACATCTTTGATGTTGCAATTTGTGATGAAGTTTCATCAGAAGAAACAGATCTTTGGAAATTGGAATTCGACGGATCCTCCACAGAAAGAGGAAATGGCGCTGGCTTCATAATGACCAATGAGAGGACAAAAGAGGAAATTACCATGTCATACAGACTAGACTTCCCTTGTACTAATAACATGGCCGAATATGAGGCGTTGATACTAGGTCTGTCCGCAAGCTTGGCAGCAGGAATACAGAAAATGGTGGTCTACGGTGACTCTAACTTGATAATCAAGCAAATCAGAGGAGAATACTCGGTCAAAGAGCCTCGCCTTGCCACCTATCGGGATATTGTGCAAGAAATGATGAAGAACTTTCAATACATAAAATTCGAGCACAAACCCCGAGCAAGTAATAGGCGATCTGATGCATTGGCTACTTTGGGGTCTCAATTGGAATTAAGAGAAAATATGACAATGGTCAATCTTCTTCGTCGAACTCAGCCCGCGACAATATTTTATGATCACCCAGAAGAGGAAGAAAGTGATTGGAGGAAGACAGTTATAGAAAAACTTAAACAATTGGGTGGGGTTAAAGATATGGCATTAGAAAAGCAGTACCAACTGATTGCTAATAGACTTTATCATCGCGGGCCAGACGAGGTATTGTCAAGATGTCTCGAGCCCAAAGAGGCTGAAAAAATACTGACAAAAGTACACAAGTCTTCTTGTGAAACAACAAATATTAGCCTATATCGAAGATTACAAAGACAAGGGTACTTCTGGCCGACAATGAAAGAAGAGGCGGTAAAGGTACAAGAGGCATGCTCAGGCTGTTGCTGTCTTACCGCGCACACTGAAACAAGTTTTGCTGAGATCTCAGACTGGAGAGACCAATATGTGGAATACTTGCGAAAACAAACTCTACCTAGAGACAAAAAGGAGGCTTTCCGTCTACAAAGAAGAGCGAAGAGATTTTTTGAGAAAAACGGGGTATTATACCGAAAAGGGTTTAATGGTCGACCTTTGAGATGTTTAAAAGAATAAGAAGCCCAGGAAGTCCTAAAACAAACGCATGGTATGGGACATCAAGGAGGACACAAACTTTTCCACCAATTGGTCGCGACGGGGTATTATTGGCCTACCATGGAAAAAAACTCTTTGGATTTTACGAAAAAGTGTCATATTTGCCAAGTCCACGGGTCCATGATAAATGCCTCCGCGGCAAGCCTGCACAGCCTGATAACTCCATGGTCGTTTCATACTTGGGCATTGGATATTGTTGGACCAATTACACCGGCATCACGGGGGCACACATGGCTTCTGGTAGCTACAGAATTATTCTCGAAATGGGTAGAGGCTATTCCATTAAAAAAGATTGTGGCAGTTAATGTGGCGAGATTCATAAAGGAAAATATTATATGCCGATTTGGGATACCAAAGGTACTACTGTCAGACAATGGCACACCGTTTGTTAACTCAACAATCAGAGAATTATTGGGCAATTACATGGTGTCCCATCACAGATCAACGCCTTACTATCCAAAGGGGAATGGGCAAGCAGAGGCCAGTAATAAAACACTCATTCGGATTTTAAGTCGTTTGGTGCACGAAAATAAAAAAGAATGGGTCGAACAACTGCCAATTGCATTATGGGCATACAGAATTACGCGAAAAAATTCCATAGGAGAAACACCCTACGCGTTGGTTTATGGCGCAGAAGCAGTGCTCCCCGCGGAACTTTAAATTGAGACAATAAGATTGGCAGGGAGAAGCGCAGATACTCAGAGACTAAGCCAATTAGAAGCCCTTGATGAAAGGAGGGAAAATGCCCAAAACCATCACAAGGCTTATTTGGCAAGTCAGTCGCGACATTATAACAAAAAGATACACCCGCGAGAATTTAAAGTTGGAGAGTTGGTACTCAGGGTGATACACGCAATCATGAGGGGACAAGGAGTTCGGAAGTTCAAACCAAAGTGGGAGGGACCTTTTGAAATAAAGGAAGCAAATGAAAGTGGTTATTACAAGCTTGAAGAGTTGGGAACCAATTTTAAGACAGGGCCTATAAATGTCAAATGGATAAAGAAATATTTAGCATAGAAATATTTGTTACTTGTACTACAAACGAGTTCAATAACAATAAAGGAAGTGCAACTACAATGTACTGGTGGATTACAATCCAAAAGCCTGAGTCATCAAAAGAAAAAAAGAAACAAAGTTACAAAATATCCTTAAAGATTAAATCCGAGGGGATGACACCACAGGAGGCCACTTTTTTCGAAATGGTATCCATAAGATCTGCTGCCTTCACTTTATTCGCAGCAATACGGTCCTCCAAAAATGATAAGTGCTGGCGAGTAGTATCTGCTTCAGCTTCATCCTTCGCAAGATCTGATGTTAAGAGAGCATGCTGGTCATTCAGGACTTGTATCTCATGACTATGAACCGTATCCTGTAGACGAGAATCCAGCCAAGGAAGTGATAAGCCAACAGCTTGCCAGTCACTAATACGTCTTCGGAGACTCGGGACTGTCGCAGGATTAATACTGGACAATGGTTGATCATCAAGGGAGATAAGAAAGTGAGCCACAACATCCAAAAAGAAACGCTGATACAAAGGATCTTGAAAAGCAAAATTAGCAAAAGTCTCAGGATAACGACGATAGATCCTATTAAGCATCCCCACATTACGAAAGCTGCAAGAAAAGGAGCGCCATTCAACGGGGTCATCAGGCTTTAAATTCTGAGGATTCAGAAATACTTCGACGTCTGAACGCAAACCCTCGCTAAAAACAGAATCAGAATCCATAGCGGAAGTCTGAGGATCATACTCTGCAAAACAGGAGGGAGATTGTCATAAAAATTGGACGAAAATATATATATATGGAGAAAATTACATAAAAATGTAGCGAACACCTGGCCCGGGGGAAAGCTTATCAGTAGTATCAACATCAGGCATATGAGCCGCGGGAAGAGGGCAGGATAAGGCAGGTGGTTGACTAGTTTCACCCGCGGAAGGAATATCATCACCTTCAAAAATTTGGAGGTCGTCACCCGGACGCCCAAAGATTTCTTTAGATAAAAGAGCAGTATCTTTACTCACTGCGGCTAGCTCACCTGCAATATCTGAAACATCACCCTCGGTCGCCGGCAGATTCTCAGCCCCAAGTTCCGACATCATAAAATCTACTAAGGGATCTTGGCCGGAGACAGGCTCTGTCCTGTCTGCAGGTTCGCTATTTTGCGAAGAAAAAAGTAAGTGACCGGCATCATGTCTAATGCGAGCCAAGGGGTCATCATCCGCGGGTGCAGAAGGGGAAGGAACTGATAAAATAGGGGTAGACTGTAAATGCGGGGCAGTGGGCTCGGGTAATGCAGTTGGTTTATGAAGGGATAACAAGACTGAGATAGGCAGTTGGTCATCCTCATCCACAGTCATCATGGTTGTATGTTTTGAGGGTGAAAGAGGGGAAGAGCCCACAGAAGGTTGAATGAGATCACCAGAGGCTGTATGCTGACCCTCCGCGGAATGAGGGAGAGCGGAGTCACCTTCATCAAATACAGTATGTTGACTCTCCGCAGGGAGGTTTTGGCCCAAGTTATCCTCCGCAGGGAGGTTTATGACAGGACGAACTGAGTGATCTTCCACGGGAGGATCAGTGTGAGATGCAAACCCCTCCGTGGAGCCTTCTGTGTCCATGGCTTGGTCAAGAGCCAAAGTAAGATTTCCCGGTTCTGTTGGTAAAAATCGTGGGGGATCGCTTCCAGAAATAGAAGTTTCCTTGTACGTAACCGGTTTCCGCGGGCGAAGAGCCTACATTGGATAAAAATGTGGAAGACGTTAGGTTATACGCTATAAACAGTAAAAGGGATGGATTTACACAATAAGAGAACTGTACCATCCGGACTTTCTTTTTGTCAGGTTCAGAGTCAACGATCGTAGCTGGCTCATGTTCAGCAACAGAAGAAGCTTCGACATCCAAGGGTAAAGCGCCGCGGGTCAAGCGTTTGCCGCGGGGAGCCTTCTTCAAAAAATGACTTCTGTACAAATGAGTCGTATGGACCTGGGGACACTTCAGAGTAAGATCATCCTTATAAATTAAGGCTGTTTCGGGAACAGAGGGGGGACTCTCCGCAAAATCTTTAAGGATAGTATGCATGTGCTCTAAGTACCGCAAGTAACTGGCCGAACAATGACCCCTCCTGTGCACAGAAGGAATCTCTACATATGAGGAAAATCGCCGATTCAGTAATTCACGTTTTTTCCGGTAAAAAAGCATCGAATCATCGAAAGTTTCTTCCATACGAAATTTGTGGAAGGGATATTTTGGTCATAACCGAGTTGACGGGCTGCCCGCATGGGATAATAGCCAGTTCGTTTGAGGCGTGTCTCGCTCACCGTGGGGAGGGCGGCCCCAGCGACTATAGAGCAGAATATCATCTGAGACATAGTAGGTTTATCTTCTTCAATAATACAAGTCTCCTCCGGATAAAAGGATGGGAACTGAATACCATCGTACTGGATAGTATAAGGCCGAAACTCAAAGAACTCTTCACAATCCAGTGAGTCTCCAATATCTCCAACCCAACCAATGTTATGCCACCGCATGGCTTGACCATTGTCTAAAAGAGCACCATCAACGTCAAATAGTTCAAACTCACAAGGCTTATTGGCATAACGAGGAAAACGCTCGAAAAGAAAGAGCATAAGGAAGAGAGATGAAACATGGCTACTAATTTCGTATCGACCTTTGGAACGAGGGTAGTCCAAAACAATGTCATCTAAACGGTTGTACAATGAACCCAAGAACATAGGGGCCAGAGGAAGTGTATCACCCTTGGCCAAAACAGCCGCAAGAAGAAAGGTGTCCCTGTCAGGACCATCCTGAGGACGACCCTCAAAGATAAACCTATCCAACCAGTAAACAAGGAAGGCTGCCAGATCATAGCCTTTACCAAACTCCGGACCGTCTACGTACTGTCGAACACGCTGACTCTCGCGAAGGTCCTTGGTTCTTTTTTCATAATCCCTGAAGAAGTAGCGGAACCAAGAAGTATAAGTGAGCTTGGGGGATTTAATCTTGGGACGACTCTTCAACTTCTTCGAACCTCTAAAAATAGTATCTAAACGCATAGCCTCATCGGCGAAAATATTCAGAGAATCACGAAGGGATAGAACTTCTGGTGAGGCTATTGGAGTAGTAACTTCTCCGGAACATAAAATGGGAAGTCTAAAAAGCACCGCCACGTCTTCTAAAGTAGGGGTAAATTCACCCCAAGAAGTTACAAAAGTATGATGTACTGAACTCCACCGTGAAATGACAGAGGTAAGGCCTTCTGCGTCCCTCTTAATAGAAAGTTCAGAAAAAAGCTTAACAGATTGAAGGACTTTGGCCTTTTGAAGAATCTCACAGAACTCAGGAACTCCAAGAATGTAACGTGACCATTCGGTCCATTCTGCAATAGCACCCATATGTGATTCATATTCGGTAAAATTGAAAGGATAGTCGCCCCGCTTTAATCGGAGACGAGAAATGGATTCGGGAATGACAGCAAAACTATCCAGCTTATCATCTATACTGAGTACCACGAGATCATCAGATACTTCCATATCAGGAACAAATTCTTCCATGGAACTCCAGAAGTGATCATGCTTCTCTTCAAAAAAGGGTGCCTTACGCCATTCATCAAGAGGAGGAACTTGAGGAATTGAACCACTTGGTAATGACAGTTGCTTCTTTTTTGTCATGGCAGGACACTAGGAAATTGGTGACTAAGTAAAAGAAGGGAAGGAAGAAAACAAAGGAGTGAAGATTTAGTATGAAACACAAGTGGGATACTGTATGTGAAAGACTATATAAAGATTGGGACGCGGAAGCCGAAGCGACACGAGCGGTTACAACAGAACCGAGGGGACGCCAAGGATAGTCGCAAAAGGTATCTCACCCGCGTAGGGATCATGAGCTCCATTACAGATGACCAGGACAAGAGAGGACTAGGTAATTAAAGGGGAAGCATCACAAAGAAGGAATAGAGACTTTGAGGCATTTCGTCGAGTAAGAAGGAAGCATAAAAAACAAACCACAGAGCAAATACTGAGTAACCTACAAACGACAGAAACAATAGAAGACGCTATTTTATCTAACCACCGAAGGATATTTAACACAGAAAGAGGTGATCAAAATAGGTTGACAGGAACAAAGGAGCCATCATGATCACAAGGGAAAATAAAGCTGGTTACAAATGGTATTCTCCCCGCGTGGGGATTGCGAATCGAAAGGAATAATTAGAGCTCTGAAAATATTCAGAAATGAATGTCTTTATGGTTATGAGGGATGAGAGGGTTCACAAGGGGCCATCCTTCCCGCGTAGGGATTACAAGATCTGAAACAAGTGGTTTTAAGGAGTAAAGGCCCTTGTGGTACAAAGGAAGGATAATACAGTTATGAGCCGGAAGGAGAATGTTATAAACAATACTTCAAAAAAAGAAGCATTGTTTACAAGGGGGCAAATGTAA
Source organism: Cornus controversa (assembly GCA_026545225.1). Classification (NCBI taxonomy): domain Eukaryota; kingdom Viridiplantae; phylum Streptophyta; class Magnoliopsida; order Cornales; family Cornaceae; genus Cornus; species Cornus controversa. The sequence continues at coordinate 92,862,541 of CM048846.1, read as the reverse complement.
ATAAGGGTTAACACAAGAGAACAACGGAGTATAAGGGATATAGGAAAAGGAGAGAGTAGCTAAGGGAATAAAGCTCAGCACCAGAAGCCAGCACCAGGAGCCTTACGCGGGGCCCCCCTTTCCGCGTATGGGTTAAGCCCGCGGGGAATAGGCTCCCGCGTGGTTAACCCATGCGCGGGCAGCCTCTCCCCGTGCAGGGTTAGCCCTTCCCCGCGAAGGGATGGTCCTTTCCCCGCGTGGGGATATTTACATAAAAGGAATTCTTATTCCCCATGGGAGGGTTAGCAAAGCATACAAGAGCACAGGGAGTGAGAAGATTGGGGGCAATCCTCTCTGACGGGCATGTTATGGTTGGTAATTGGATTGTGTTTTCTGGGACCAACTCTGAAAGGAGTATGATTCCATAAGACACTTCTAAATTAACAATCATGGCATACTCTCAAGGGTTGCAAGGAACCATGGATGAATGGGCCATTGTGCAGCTTGCCAGCTCACAATCCCGAGTGGTTATCCTTGTAGCAGGGGCTATGTAGAAGACTATTAATTCCTCTCTTCAATATGGAAAGTAACTTGTCGCGACGTTACTTCTAGCATTGAGGAATGGGAATTAGTACGAGGCTACGGTGTCCCACAGACCATTTTAGGCACAGGTACGGGCTGTGATATGGTCTGGGCGATCATGGTGTCATAATGAAGCATATGGCGTCATGATCCCAGGCGGGAAGGTGGGTTGAGTGTGGTATGGAGGATTGAGAGGAAGGCTCGTTGGGCCATGGGTAGATAAAAGTTGTGCTAGTGTGACTCTACGCGGGCACCATCATAACGTTTCTCGCGGGTATGACCAAGCCCGCGAGGGGTATAGGCTCATGGTTACAACCAGGAGTGGTGAAGGAAGGGATACGCGACCAAGTGCCACGTAGGATGACAGCTGTCATAAGCCCCATGCCTGAGGTCTATAAATACCCCATGGCATGGTGACAAGTGAGGCAGGCCGGTGCCCCCTCCCTCTCTGAATCACTATTGCTTTCTTTCTCTCCCATCTAGCACCCAGCTCACATTCCTATTATTGTTTTCCGATTACTTCATCAGCTTGATCCTTCTCAACTCTTACAACTCAGTCCTGTGATAGTCATTCCTTTTAGCAAGAACTCTTCTACCTATTTACAGGGTCCATAATAATATAGTACATTGGATGGGTGGACGCATTGACAACTAAAAAAGTTATTGCAAATGCTGAGTTTATTTTTTGCAGGGGAATTCATTCCAATCCAATAGCAAGAAATCTGAAGTAGAATGGTGTTGGGAGAGTTAGCTAGGTCCACAAAAAATTCGCGAATTCGTGAATTCAATTCGATTTAATCCGATTCAGATGAATTCGATTCGATCCATTAGTTAATGAATTTGTGACGGATTAAAAAATTAGAATCCGTTAGCCATGGATCGAATTACGGATTGGAGGGTCAGAAATCTGATCCGATCCGCAATCTGATCTGTGACAATCCGTGGCTATATATATATATAATTAGTAATTATATGTATAAAAATATAATATGCTACATACTTACATGAGTAAACCTAAAAACTCAATATATATTATATTTGTTTATTTAACAATTGTGTTCATTTGATATGTGAATTAAAAAGTGTTGTGAAATTTTTTCTTGAAAATTTTGAAGTAAACAAAAAAAAATTCAAATAGGAGTACAGGCCCAATCCGTCAATCCGATCCGTTTCGGATTGGCAGATTGCCACGGATCGGATTGGATTGAATTTTCGCCAATCCATAATCCACGGATTGGATTAGGATTATGCATAATCCGATCCGATCCGTAGTCACCTTTAGAGTTAGCCTTGACTCAGAGTTCGGTTTCAAAATTTTGAACGAGTTTATTTGAGTGGGGGTAATATTATCACGTCTTCCGTTATATCATGGTGATGTTATCAATACTCACGTAAATTCATTCTAAAAATATATCATATTCCTATTGAGTTGTTGACATCCTTTGGGGAATCTCAAAGTTTTCGTTAATTAAGCTCTTATAATTTTAAACTTTAAATGAATTACTTAAACTAAAATCTTGCAAAGAATTTCTTAATCACATAAGTCTTGTGGTGAAAATTTAATGTAAGAGTGTCTAAGAATAAAACTAGACCTTGGACATGGTACTGACGGATTAGTATCTCAAAATCTTTACCACGTTGGAAATTATACTTGTAGCATATTTGTTTTCATGGAATTGATGTCTTCAAATTAAAAAAAAAAGTTGAATTATTTTTTTTCTAATTCTAATTTCAAGACATCAATTCTATACAACTAAACATATCATTAGTGCACTACTAACTCCTTTTTAAATAACAAGAAAACTTAAATTTAGAGTTCTTTAATCATGTTTTAATCAAAACAGATGCTTTGGAAAGTTTCATTAGTTATCTCTACTAACAGCTTTAGCAATACATTAAAGATTGAAAAAGAAAGGGCTTTGATTGATGTCCCCAGGATAATAAAATATAGAGCTATTGCTTCTCGCAAAACCACATGTTGTGTCGGTCAAGTATAAGAAAGAAACGTTTTTCCTTTTTTTTTTTCATTATTTATTTATTTCTGTAAGGTACTGGTTTTCGAATTATGTATAGGAGAAATGATTTTGATTACTGTGATATTTTAAAGGAAGTGATACGTAACTATGTTATTACTCTTGAATTTTTTTATTACTATATATATTTTTTTAGTTTTTATTTAACTATGTTATTACTCTTGAATTTTTTTATTATTATATATATTTTTTTAATTTTTATTTTTTTTTAGTATTAAAAATGAATAAATGATACGAGTACTATTATTGTTTCTTTGATAAGGAGATGATTACAGTCTCTTTGTTTTTTTTTTTTTCAATTTTTATTTTATTTTGTAGTACCGGTACCCTTAAGTAACTATTTTTTGTTATCAAGTAAAATAATAATTATTCATATTGTATCAAATATATTTTTTTTAAGTCAATTGATGCTCTTTAATTTTGTTTACACTTGATAATTCTAACATTTTATCATATTAAGCGATAGTCTTTTATAATTTTCTTTTTTTCATTTTCTCCTTTTTATATTCACTTTTTAATTAAAATAATATAATCACCGTTTTAAATTAAAAAAAAAGTTTTTTTAATAAACATAAACTACATTATTTTTTGTGTTTAAAATTTAAAAACTTGACTACATTATTTATAAAAAAATAAAATTTATCAAATACGTTTATCTTACAAATTTATATTTATAAACAATAAACACTAAACATAAATCATTTTTCAAACAACTCTTGCTTACGGAGAATTAATAATATTCGTGAACTTTTAAAGTCTAAACCAAACCCCATTTTTTCCGCAAGGTGCAAAATGGATGGAGGGAGAGAGAGATTGGGGGTGGGTCGTGAACTTTTAAAGTCTAAACCAACCCCATTTTTTGGTTGGGGTTGGGAAGGAATTAGAAAAGGGAAAGAGCAAATGAACACCATTGGTTGATACTTTGACAATTAAAAAACTATTAACACTCACAAATCCACAAGTGTGTCCGCGACATGCTATTACTCTTGAATTTTTTTTACTATTATCTTTTAAAAAATTTTATTTTCTTTTTAGCATTAAAAATTAACTAATAATACGAATACTATTCGTATTTCTTTGATAAAGAGATGATTGCGGCCTCTTTAATTTTTTTTTTCTCAATTTTGTTTTTGTTTTTTAGCACTGGTACCCTTAAATAATTATTTTTTGTTATCAAGTAAAATAATAATTATTCATATTGTATCAAATATTTTTTTCTCAAGACAATTGATACTCTTTAATTTTGTTTATACTTGATAATTATAACATTTTATCTTTGTAAAACAATAGTCTTTTATAATTTTTTTCTTTTCATTTTCTCCTTTTTATCTTCACTTTTTAATTAAAATAATATAATTACCATTTTAAATTAAAAAAGTTTTTTTAATAAACATAAACTATATTATTTTTTATGTTTAAGATTTAAAAACTTAACTACATTATTTATAAAAAAATAAAACTTATCAAACACATTTATTTATCTTATAAATTTATTTTTATAAATAATAAACACTAATCATAAATCATAAATCATAAATCGTATTCCAAACAGTCCTTAGTTACGGAGAATTAATAATATTCGTGAACTCTAAAGTCTAGACCAACCCCATTTTTTCCGCAAGGTGCAAGATGTAAAAAGAAAAAGTAAAGAACAATGATTATAAACGACAAAAGAAGTGAAAGAGCAAATGATCACCATTGGTTGATGCTTTGACAATTAAAAAGCTATTAACACTCACAAATACACAAGTGTGTCCGTCTTTGGATTTGCTTTTTCCATCCAAAGACTTTCCCTCTCTTCCATCCGATCCAATAACAACAAATAAATTACAAGACTTATTATCCCTATCTAGGGATGGTAATTTGCCCCGCTTCGTCGGATATTCGCCCTGCTCCGCCCCGTTTAAAACCCGTTTACGAAACCGTTTAAGAAAACGAGTGGGGATGGGGTTAGAGAAAATAACCCGCGTTTAAACGGGGCGGGGACGAGGGTAAGATCTTACCCCGACGGGTACCCGCCCCGTTTAAGTATATATATATATATTTATACTTATATATATAATATATAGAGAAAATATTAATAATGTATAAAGAAAATATTAATATTATATATATCATACAACTATACAAGTTTATTATATTAGTAATGGATGACTCAATATTATCCATTGTGTTGCAAGTACCTAAATGTGTGTTTTTGGTGTATATGTATCAAAATATCATATTTATTATTATAAAAAAATTTGCATTAAAAAAAAATTTATAAACGGGGCGGGCGGGGAAAGTTAAACGGTTATGAGAATGGGGAAGTCCAAACCCGCCCCGCCCCGCCCCGTTTATACACGGTTGCGGGGCGGGGACGGGACGGAGAAAGTTAAACGGTTTCGGTTATGGAAAAGGCAAAACCCGCCCCGCCCTGCTCCGTTGCCATCCCTGTCCCCATCAACACAGTCATCGGCTGTTTAGTTTAAAATTAGATTACACACTTCAAAGTGCAAAAATAAGCTCATGTCACGCCATGCACAATTTCCAACTATTAAACAATTTCTTTAATAATACTTTATTATTTATTGGTGAGTAAGAATCTCTTTTTTGTTATTTATTGATGTGGACAATGATTTTTTGTTATTTATTGATGTAGACAATGATAAATGACATGTGTTAAATTTGAAATTTAAAAATATAAATAATTTTTTATAGTAAATTTTAATTTTTCCTCTCTTATATTTTAACAAAAAATACCTGTTTGATACCATATCAAAAAAAACTTTCTTCAGCAAATTAATGTAGCTCAACCAAAATAAAACATATATTCCAAACTTAAAAAATTTACATCGAGTAAACAATTTTTGTAGATAATATTTTTAGAATAATACTTCACTACTCATATGTGAGTAAGAATCTCCTTCTAATTATTAGTGTGGCACAATAATAGAATGACATGTGTCAATTTTAAAACTTAAAAATGTAAATAATTTTTTTAGCAAGTTTTAATTTTTCCTCTCTTCTATTTTAAAAAGAAATACTTGTCTCATATCATATAAAAAAAACTTCCTTTCAAGTTGATGTTGCTCAACCAAAATACAACATATGTTCCAAACTTAAAAAATTCTCAAATACCCTTCTTGCATCATTAAAATATAGTTTTGTAAAAGTTTATAATATAAATCCCACTAAATAAAGACTCTTTAATTTAAAATGTTGGCGTAATTCCACCATCTCCGCACTTTTCTTTTCTTTCTATTTTTACATTTTACCATGTAAACTTGATATAGGAGTCTCTTAGCACGAAACTGGTTGGTGTGGTCATGGTCAAGAAATATATAAATTTAAATTTTTTGTGAATTTTTATCTTTTTCCTAGCAAAAATAAAAAATAAATAGAGTTATAACAAACAGAGAACATAAAATAAGAAGAAAAAAATAAAAGAACAAACTAGTAAAAGAAAATAGAAGTGGTTTCGTAATGAATGAAAAAATTTATTGACTTTTGAATTTTGATATATAGTGATTATTTTAAGGGTACGTCGGTTGCACAGAATTAGAATTCCAATTTCATGAAATTGAAATTCAACAAATTCAATTCCAAATCTATTGTTTGGATCAATTTTGGAAGTCATATGAAATTTAATTTTATATATATATATATATATATATATATATATATATATATATATTCCATTAACGATTGCTACATATGAGCTATGAGTTGTTATTTTCAGTACTTTTTTTTTCTTTTCTGATTAGAAAAATTCATTGCAGACTAAATATTTTGAAACTGATGGAGTCCATTACAAACATAATCACATTCTTAGTGCTGCTCAACACAAAAGCTCCTCTGAAAAATCACAAAGAATCCAACCCAATGTGTAGTCCAAGAACAGTTCTCTAGTCCGACTATCATTTGGGACAGTACGACAGCAGTAATAAAGTTCAAAGTTAATGCAGTCCATCCAAACAGAGGAGAGCCCATCCAAAGATCAAACTCTCCGACATTTTCTGCATGGTACACTACACATCTTCTCAACTCCACTCTGCAATGCAGTCCACTAATAACACCAAACACAATAATTTGCCATCAAAATAGCATTAATGTAACAATTACAACTGTTATCATAATAGTTAAAACATAACTCACCATCAGGGCTGTTTGGGGAAAGCAAATTGATACTAATATTTCAATGATAATAACTAAATTTTAGTTGAATAGTATACAAAATGTTCTTTAAAATGCAAATGAATGCAAAGACAACTTTTACAAAAACTACATGTTGAAGAGTTGAGCTGCTATCAAATACCAGTGTGTGTCAATATACTTCTGTTACACACACCAAAAACTACTTTTGATAGAATAGTTGCAAAACTCCATACCAGAAGAGACTAAAATGCCTAGCAGAAATGAAGTTCCAACGAGTGTGGCATCAATTTGCTAAAAAAAAATGCAGAGTAGAAGAACATATATGCATTAAGATGAAAGTAAGGTTGCATTGCATTGTTCCACCAATAAAACTAGGAGTTCATTTAAATTGCTAAAAATTTAAACATTCCTCACAAAAGTTTAATTACATATTCATCTCCTTTAACATAGTTTCAAGAAAGCAGAATTTAATAACTAAGGGGTCTTATATAAGTCCTCTTCTTCTTTGATATTCAACAAACATTGCCTGTGCAGAGTATAATAAAAAAGTGAAATCAACACAACAATAACATATCAACTTCAAAACCCAAAAAATAAAAAATAAAATAAGACTATTTATGCATTGAATATCTAAAACCAACTTTACATCAGTCGCAACAAATTAACAAAAACAAAACTAGAGTATAAGTTCCATAGGACTATCCAAGTAGTATTTGATATGCAAGAGGTACCTCAAACCAAGACAAGCAATTGTCCAAATAAAATTTTATATTAAAATCACAAATTTAATACCCAAAAAAATGAAAGAAAATAATACCCATTATAAGTGAAAATAATACCCATTATAAATGAAAGAAAAATAAAATTATGAGTGAAGATTTATAAAAGTGAAAATATAAAAAAAATATTTTTTATAATATTATTTTATTAATTTTCTTTTCTCTTTGAAAAAGTTAAAATATTATTATATTACTTTTCTTTTGTGTTGGGAAGAGTTACGGTACTTTAGTGTTGGAAAGAGTTATAATATTTTTTTATTAAGTTTATAATAATATTATAACTATTTAAAAAGAAAAGAAAAGTAATAAAATAATATTATAAATAAAATTTTTTTATATTTTACTTTTATAAATTTTCACTTTAATCCTAAGTATGTTAAATCTATATAAATTCTAAAATTTATAAATATGTATTTAAACACTTTTTATCCCTCTATATATATATATATATATATATATATATACATATATTATTTTTAAAATATATTTAAAAATTTAAATTGAGTTTTAGATAGATGAATTAACTTAATTAAAAATAGAATTGGAGTTGTTGAAATAGAAAAATATGTTGTTTATTTATGAAGTAAATGTGTTGATTTTAAATAAATTTATTTTAAAATGATATTATAACTCTTTAAAAAGAAAAGAAAAGTAATAAAATAATATTATAAATAATTTTTTATATATATTTTACTTTTATAATTTTTCACTTTAATCCTAAGTATGTTAAATCTATATAAATTCTAAAATTTATAAATATTTATTTAAACTCTTTTTATCTCTCCAAATATATATACATATGTACATATATATTATTATTTCTAAAATATATTTAAAAATTTAAATTGAGTTTTAGAGAGATGAATTAATTTAGTTAAAAATAGAGTTGGAGTTAGTGAAATATGAAAATATGTTGTTTATTTATGAAGTAAATATGTTGATTTTAAATAAATTTATTTTGAAAAAAATTAAGTCGTAACATAGTCTAAGTGGTAGTCAAATTGAAGCTCCCATAATTGTCTTTCTAATAGAAATGATTTCATCAAAAAATTCAATTTATAGTAAAACTTGTTGAAGTTTAAGTGAAGAAAATAAAAAAATATATTTAGAGAATTATATATTGCCCTACTTTAATGTCGGGAAGACTTGTAATATTTTTTTATTAAGTTTCTTTAGTTGGATAACTTTAACAAAACTAATTTAGCATTTAACAAATGTTTTATAATTCAACAAAAACGGAGTGGTTCCAGCTACAGCTAAGATCCAGACTCACAACAAGAAGTCCAAATTCTACCCAGCTTTAGGATCCGATTGGGTATAAGGTAAAGTTACAAACAAGTACCGTGCAATAGAAGACTTGTATTACAATGTGCAACTTGGTGTCCAAAGAAGTCCAAAATGACAATGATAACAGAATATAGGAGATAGTTTGACATGTAAAAAAGTGCAAAATCGAGAGAGCTGAATGACGAAAGGAAGTACTTCACAGAACTGTTTCTTCTCCCCGTTCCCATCCACGGGAGCGGGGAGGCACAACTTCATACCGTTTTCTCTTTTCTTTTCCTAGATCTTGCTGTGATTTTGCTTGTTTGTTGTTCATGGCAGATCTAATTTTTATGTGTTGGTTTGGTTTTGCTCCCGTATGGATCAGATCTGATCTGATTTTGAGTCGGGTGTTTTGCTTCCATCCTGCTCAAATGTAGTTCCGACTAGATCTGATCTTGTGGTGAGTTTGTTTGTGCTGACGGCTGCCTTGTGGCTGCGACTGTGGAGCTGTTGTCGTAGATCTGACCTGACCTTTGAGTCACTCCTGTTGTTGCTTCTTTCCCTTGGTAATGTCCGTCCAAGGGCTTTGGCTCTTCTCTCAACAGATCTGGAGCCTGTTCTTCATTTTCTTTGTATTGCTTCAAGATTTGTATTGACTTTGTAGACATGTAAATTTTGTGATGGTCTAATCACCGTTTGATCGGTCAAGAAGTCAAATATTCTCGGTCAATTAAATCACATGATTGCGGGTCCCATTAACGGACATGTGTCAAAATCCTGAAGGTTCAGGCCTTCAAACAAATGTGTCACAATTCAAATTTAAATTTGAATTTATTTTCATAGAAAATGAGACAAAATCTCTTTATTTATGGAAATTGACACAATTAATAGGGAGTTACCAAATTAAACTCCCACCCTTTGGCCTATAAATACAAGGCCATCCTACACATTTGAGGACACAGAGAGAGAGTTCAAGAGAATACAAAAGCTCTGCTGAACCTCTGCCTCAACCAGGACTCGAAGTTCTGAAGACGAAGAACATCAAGCACGCCACACAAGTGCCGTTCTACTTCAAAGACCTTCAACCCTCGAAGTTCTGAAGACGAAGAACATCCAGCACGCCACACAAGTGCCATTCTTTGTCGAAGACCTTCAATCCACCGTTCGAGATCAAGCTCTATCGGCCCTCGATCGGAAATCCAGTCAAGCCTTTCTCAATCCTGAAATTTTGAAGAAAGCTCGTGACAATCGGTTTAAGAACAAGCTTTCGAAGCCCTTGTACCGAACATCAAGGAGATTGAATCAGAGGAAGATTCTTTGTTATAAAAGAATCGACCACAGAGAATTGTACCCCTTTTCTTGAAATTAATAAAATCAATTGTTTGTTACTCATTTTCGTTCCTAGATCTTCAGACACGAAATTTGTGTGTACAGACTTTATGCCTCATTATGACTTGGCTCTGTGTCTCTGTACTGCCTTTGACATTGGCCTTTTGTGCCTTTGCAATGAAAAAAAAATATGATGCAATTCACACATAATTGTGAAAGTCTAATCGGAAAAGATAAGTATATTGGATAGATTAGTAGGGTTAAGCTCAAATTCCCGAATTTCGATTGGATTTAGACTACTACTACTAAAATTAAATTTACCAAGAGCAGTCCAATTTAATTTATTAACAATTCAATTCAAGTTCAAATCAAATTAGATTTACATTCAAAATTTTTATTTTATTTTATCATATCAAATGCACTAAGGCTTCGTTTGGATTGAGGGATTTGGAAGGATAAGAAGAGAAAAGAAAGGAGAAGATATGTCATGTTGTATTTACATAGACTTCATTAAAAGAAAAGAAAGGATAAGGAGGGATAACTATCCATCCTTATCCTTCATATTAGAAAGAGAAAATTGTTATTCCACTCATGTCTCATAAATATAAAATAATATGATAGTAATTTAGTCGTTATTCTCTCTCTCCCCTGTCTTATCCAAACAAGAATATTATTACCTCCTTTATTTCTTTCCTATTTATCCAAACATGAATAGAGTTTGTTGTTATCATCTCCTCTCCTTTCTTTTATCTCAGTGTTATCATCTCATTTTTTTTCTCTCATGTCTATCCAAACGGAGCCTAAAGGCCAATTCATAAAGAGAATGGCAGTAGGTTTTCGAGTTGTGGAAAAGAGGGTTATTATAGCTATATTTTTTTTTCAAAATTTTCAAATCAGACATGATCTTAATTGTAAATGTTATTACAAAATGAAAAAAAAAATGTAACTCATTTAAAATTGACCTTTAAACATTACACCATTAATAAAATTGTTATTCAATATAGTCTAAGAAGTACACATACTTCTCCTGAAGTGTTATGATGATATCAGAAACTTAGATTCAAGTTAACACGTGTCGGGTACAATTCAGACAAGTGTCAAATACGATTAAAAGTATCATAATTTTTAAATATTTTATTTTTTTAATTAGACACAGCTAAAATATGGTGTTGACACGAGAATAATGTACATTTTTTTTTTTTTTGAGACGTTAAAGGATGATAGAATAGTTTTAAAATAATTTTTTGAATGACAGACAAGATGAAAGAAAAAAGATACTACGTACAAGGAAAGTGAAGATTCACAAGATGATTCAGAGGGAAGGGATTGCAGATGGTGAGAGAGAAGATGACAGGGGCCAGATTGAGAGAGAGAGCGAGCGCGATACAAATTCAGAGGTCAGAGAGAGAGAGAGAGAGAGAGCCTAACAAGAAGAAGGGAAAGTAAATGAGAATTATTGATTAAAAGCGACAAAGAAAAGGACGACATTTCCTACCATGGGCCATGACACTGGCACAGAGGCACTGCATCACTAAATCAGAAAGATGAAAAATAAAATGGCTTTTAATGTGTGGTCAATTCTAATACAGAACTATTAAAGACTATGTGTGTGTGTGTGGGGTCCATAATAACACAGTTACATTGGATGGGTGGACGCATTGACAACTAAAAAAGTTGTTGGAAATGCTGAGTTTATTTTTTGCAGGGGAATTCATTCCAAACCAATAGCAAGAAATCTGAAGTGGAATGGTGTTGGGAGAGTGAGCCTTGACTCAGAGTTCGGTTTAAAATTTTTTGAACGAGTTTATTTGAGTGGGGTTAATATTATCATGGCTTCCGTTATATCATGGTGATGTTATCAATACTCACGTAAATTCATTCTAAAAATATATCATATTTCTATTGACTTGTTGACATCCTTAGGGGAATCTCAAGCTTATCGTTAATTAAGCTCTTATAATCCTAAACTTTAAATGAATTACTTAAACTAAAATCTTGCAAAGAATTTCTTAACCACACAAGTCTTGGGGTGAAAATTTAATATAAGAGTGTTTAAGGATAAAACTAGACCTTGGACATGGTACTGACGGATTAGTATCTCAAAATCTTTACCACGTTGGCAATTATACTTGTAGCATATTTGTTTTCATGGAATTGATGTCTTCAAATTGAAAAAAAAATTAGTTCCAATTAATTTTTTTTTAATTCTAATTTCAAGACATCAATTCTATACAACTAAACATATCATTAGTGCACTACTAACTCCTTTTTAAATAACAAGAAAACTTAAATTTAGAGTTCTTTAATCATGTTTTAATCAAAACAGGATGCTTTGGAAAGTTTCCTGAAAAGATTTTAATAAATCGAAATGTGAAGTTTCAATGCTCAACAAAATTTTCTAGCAACACCCCCCCCCCCCCCCCCCGGCGGCCGACGTAACAACACTTAACAATTTAAAATGAGAATGATAAAGAAAAGTGAAGATTCATACTAAGATTTACAAGAGAGAAACAAACTTGGACATAAAAGTGTGCATATAAATTAGAGTGGGTGAGTGATGCAAATTTAAGCAGAATTGCGAAAAAAGTCTAAAGCTAAAGGAAAAGCAAATGGTAAATATTAGTAGGATTAAGTTCAAATTACCCAATTTAGATTGGATTTGATTTGTTGATACTTTAATCGGACTTAAAATAAAAATAAAATTGCATTGAAAATTTTCATTCAATTAAGTGACGGTACTAATCAAAAAAAGTTATTACTCCAAACGTGTGAAAAATGGGGTACCTTTGAATTGATCCACCGGACTTACACCCAACTTGTGAAAAATGGTGATTGAATGCCGGTCAATAAATTAGAGTGAGGGTTTAATTCCGTATAATAATATCATTTCATAAGTGATATTTTGCGATTTCATACCATGACACTGCAATCACTATTAAAGATTGAAAAGGAAATGTTGGATTGATTTGATCAACACCTCAATGTTGTGACAGTCTGAGTCACTCGATAAAGTTTTGCGATTTCTAACCAACAGCAGAAAATCAAGTACGCGTAACTTTAATCTTTTTAATAGTTATTTGACAAAAGGGTCAAAAACTACTTCTTTTAAAACCGTACAAGATATTTTTCTATCATTTTTTTGAATTATATCACACTATCACATTTCTTGCACATATTATATTTTTCTATGACCATTTTATCTTTTCTATTATTAAAAAGAGGAGGCTTTTTTTTTAAAAAAATAATTTTCGAAGAAAAAAACTAAATATGCACAATTACTTAATAAAAATTTTTGAGAGGAGAGATTTTTTTTTGTTTTTTTATATTAAGTTATATCAATTTACGAAAAAATAAATAAAAATGCACAATTACATAATAAAAAATTTCGGATTTTTTTTTTCGGAAAATTTGTCAATAGAAAGAGAGGGTTTTTTTTTTATATTAAGTTTTTTTTACCTTAATAAAAAAAAAGAGTATTTTTTTTTGGGAAAAAAGAGTATTTATTTTTATGAAAAAAAATTCTGAAAATTGTTTCCAAGAAAAAAAAAACTAAATATTCACAATAATAATAATTTTCAGATTTTTTTATTTTTTCAAAAATTATTTTATTTTCATAAATTCTCTCTCTTTCTAATGGAAAATTTTTGGGGAAAAAAATCCAAAATTTTTTATTATGTAATTGTGTATTTTATTTTTTTCCGTAAATTGATATAACCTAATATAAAAAAAAAACCTCTCTTCTCTAAAAAAATTTTATTAATAATTGTGCATATTTAGTTTTTTTCTCCGAAATTATTTTCGAAATTTTTTTTCAGAAAAAAAAATCCTCTTTTTTTAATAATAGAAGGGTAAAATGGTTATAAAAAAATATAATATCTACAAGAGGGGGTAAATTGTTCAATTTTGAAAATGTCAATGTGTGATATGGTCCAAAAAAAAAACACAAGGGAGTTTCTTGCACATTTTTAAAAGCACAGAGGAGTTTTTGGCCCTTTTACCTGATTATTTTACGACTCATGTCAAGTAAATAATTTCTTAACATAACACATTTTACCTCAAATTTTGACATGACTTTAATAAATCAAAACTAGTTGGATGTAGTATTGTCAATATTGTTATTAAAAAATTAATTTGGATATGAGAATCTTACAGAACCAAATTAGCTTAGTTGGACATACTTCAAAAAGAAATAATTTCAAAAGCTTATTAATTTTTATCATGTTAGGAATTATATTGGCCTCTTATCAGCTCCTTGCTAGATGACAAATTAAAGAACTTATATTATGAGTTATCTAAACTCAAAAATGAAAATTTTAAAAGAACTTTGAATTCCAACATATAAGTGAATTTGATAATAAAATATTTAATTAGAAAATTATGAAAAAAATGTAATTGTGGTATTGTTAATAAAATTGGTAAAGCTACAAAATAACTTTGGTGAATGTTGAGAAGAAACAGGGAACATAGTAGAAGAAGAAAACTAGATAAAGAAAATGGTATTAGTTTGGCAATGGAAGTGTCAAATTTTTGTTACCAAAGTCTTTATGTTCTCATTTTTTTAAAGAGAAGGTTGAGGATTGGGTCTACTCCACCTTTCTTCTTCTTCTCGCTTGGATGTTATAATTACAATTCTAAATCATTTTGGTAAGATAAGATTTGGTTGACAAATTCTGATTAATCCAAACCTAACTCAAATTTATAGTCTAGGAAGTACGGATACTTCAAAAAATCTTCCGTGATCGTATTGGACATATATTCAATACAGATACGGTCAGGATATAACTGGATATGTGTTCGAATTCCGAAAAAGTATCCCATTTTTTTAAAAATTATTTTTTGAATGTTGGATACGTCTAGGATACACGAGAATATGTTTAGGATATGTATAAGATACATCGGGATACATTTTAGATACGTCTACGTTTAGAATACTTTTCGGGGCAAATTTGTAATTTTTTGTTCAATAAAATGGGATTGATATTATAATATTAAAAACTTTATAGGTTAGAAAATAAGGATCATTTTATAATAAAACAAAAATATTTTTAAAACCCTCAAACAAGTGAGTCATTATAAAGAATATTAGAAAAGATAGGGGATTTCTAAATTTTAACTTATTATATTTTGTATAATTACTTTAAGCATATTTATTGTATGATTGAAGAATAAAAATTAATATTTTATGCATAATATTAGATTTTTATTTATTTATTTATTTGACGTATCCTTGTCGTGTCCGTATCCTATTTTTTTTTTTTTAAATTTATATTACCGTATTTGTATCGTGTCGTACCCATATTTCGTATTCATGTTTGTGCTTTTTTGCTTATAGCTGTCTTTACATGCACAGACACACAAAAGAGACTAATAACATTACTCAAAATTTAAAAATAAAGTGTCAATTGAATTTTGATTAAGTGAAACTCGAGATGAGAGTGAAATTACAATCCTTATTTAATAACTTAGGGTCCGTTTGTTAACCGTTTATGTTTAGTGTTTATTGTTTATAAAAACAAATTTTTACGATAAACATGTTTGATAATTTTTGTTTTGTTTATAAATTGTCAAAATGTTTTTAAAACAACACTGTTCATAAGACTTCAAATCCTAAACACCAAAATGATGTTTATTGTTTATGTTTATTAAAAGAAAAAAACTTTTTTTTCTCTTTTTATCTAAAATGGTGATTATATTATTTTAATTAAAAATTAAAACTAAAACTGAGAAAATGAAAAGAAAAAAAAATTATACAATAATAAAAATATTAGAATTATCAAGTGTGGACAGAATTAAAGAGATAGTTACTTAGGGACACCCATGCTAAAAAAAATAAAAAATCTTATTTGATTAAAAAAAACAAAGAAGTTTCAACTATCTCCTTATCAAAGAAACAAGAATGGTATTTTGTACTCATATTGTAAATAGGTAGAAGAGTTCTGCTATGAGGAATGACTATCACAGGACTGAGTTGTAAGACCTGAACAGGCTCAAGCTGATGAAGTAACTAGGAAACCATAATAGGAATGTGAGCTGGGTGCTAGATGGGAGAGAGAGAAAGTAAGAGTGATTCGGAGAGGGAGGGGGCACGAGAATGATCCACATGTCACCACGTCATGGGGTATTTATAGACCTCAGGCATGGGGCTTATGACAGTTGTCATCCTACGTGGCACTTGGCCGCGTATCCCTTCCTTCACCACTCCCGGTTGTAACCATGCGACTATACCCTCGCGGGCTTGGTCATACCTGTGAGAAACGTTGTGATGGTGCCCGCGTAGAGTCACACTAGCACAACTTTAGATGCCCATGGCCCAACGAGCCTTCCTCTCAATCCTCCATACCACACTCAACCCACCTTCCCGCCTGGGATCATGACGCCATATGTTTTATTCTGACACCATGATCGCCCAAACCATATCACAGCCTGCACCTGTGCCTAAAATAATCTGTGGAACACTGTAGCCTCATACTAATTCCCACTTCTCAATGCTAGAAGTAACGTCGAGAGAGAGAAAGTAAGAGTGATTCGGAGAGGGAGGGGGCACCAGAATGATCCACATGTCACCACGTCATGGGGTATTTATAGACCTCAGGCATGGGGCTTATGACAGCTGTCATCCTACGTGGCACTTGGCCGCGTATCCCTTCCTTCACCACTCCCGGTTGTAACCATGAGACTATACCCTCGCGGGCTTGGTCATACCCGCGAGAAACGTTGTGATGGTGCCCGCGTAGAGTCACACTAGCACAACTTTAGATGTCCATGGCCCAACGAGCCTTCCTCTCAATCCTCCATACCACACTCAACCCACCTTCCCGCCTGGGATCATGACGCCATATGTTTTATTATGACACCATGATCGCCCAAACCATATCACAACCTGCACATGTGCCTAAAATAGTCTGTGGAACACTGTAGCCTCATACTAATTCCCACTTCTCAATGCTAGAAGTAACGTCGAGAGAGAGAAAGCAAGAGTGATTCGGAGAGGGAGGAGGCACCAGAATGATCCACATGTCACCACGTCATGGGGTATTTATAGACCTGAGGCATAGGGCTTATGACAGCTGTCATCCTACGTGGCACTTGGCCGCGTATCCCTTCCTTCACCACTCCCGGTTGTAACCATGAGACTATACCCTCGCGGGCTTGGTAATACCCGCGAGAAATGTTGTGATGGTGCCCGCGTAGAGTCACACTAGCACAACTTTAGATGCCCATGGCCCAACGAGCCTTCCTCTCAATCCTCCATACCACACTCAACCCACCTTCCCGCCTGGGATCATGACGCCATATATTTTATTATGACACCATGATCGCCCAAACCATATCACAGCCTGCACCTGCGCCTAAAATGGTCTGTGGAACACTGTAGCCTCATACTAATTCCCACTTCTCAAAGCTAGAAGTAACGTCGTGACAAGTTACTTTCCATATTGAAGAGAGGAATTAATAGTCTTCTACATAGCCCCTGCTACAAGGATAACCACTCGGGATTGTGAGATGGTTAAGCCACACAATGGCCCATTCATCCATGGTTCCTTGTAAGCCTTGAGAGTATGCCATGATTGTTAATTTAGAAGTGTCTTATGGAATCATACTCCTTTCAGAGTTGGTCCCAGAAAACATAATCTAATTACCAATCATAACATGCCCGTCAGAGAGGATTGCCCCCAATCTTCTCACTCCCTGTGCTCTTGTATGCTTTGCTAACCCCCCCATGGGGATTGAGCATTCTTTTTAGGTAAAAATCCCTACGCGGAGAAGGGATGATCCTGCGCGGGGAGAGACTGCCCGCGCATGGGTTAACCACGCGGGTGCATGTCCCCCGCGGGATTAACCCATGCGCGGGGAGGATGCCCCCGCGTAGGGTCTTTATACATATGAGTCCTCCCGCGTAAGGTCTTTTGCACATGAGGCTTCCTGATCCATCCATCCATCATTTCCTTGCTCTGCGATACCCTTATCTACATTTTGCCCCCTTGCAAACAATATTTCTTCACGAAGTGTTGTTTGCAACCTTTTCTTTCTTTGCTTACTTTTATAGCTGTATTGTCCTTCTTTTCCATTACGAAGCTCTTTCCTCTTTAACCCTATTTCTGAGCTTGAATCCTCATGCGGGTAAAGCACAATTCGGGACCCCCTTCTTTTATCTTTCTCTTCTTCTCCTCTCCTCGTGGCCATAATGACCTCTTTCATTTCCATAGGCCTTCAGAGTTTCGATCACTCATTTTCGTGTTCGCGATCCCTCTGCGGGAGGGTTACCTAATGCTTTTAACTGTACTTTTTCTTTGTTTTGTGTTCATAGTCTCCCCGCGGGTGGATTGCCCAGTGCCATTCGCCCATTAAGATTTTTATGACTTCCCTCATTGCCTTGTTTTGCTGCTTCTGTCTTTTAATCATCTGCCCTCATTTCTGGTCTTTTACCCTTTCCCATTACTGCATTAACTTCTTCTTTTTTTTAGCTATCATGCTTTCTTCATGTTTGAAAAAATGTCTCGATGCCTTTAGCCTTTCTTCACATGTTTAAAACCTCCCTCCCTTATTATGAAACCCCTCCTTGTTTCAACCGCGTGTTTTAGAGTTCGTGATCTTCACGCGGGTAAGATGATATTTGCGACTAGTCTTAGTGTCTCTTCGGTTCCTTTGTAGCCGCTCGCGTCGCTTCGGTTCCCGCGCCAAACGTCTTATATATGCTACTGTTTTGAGCATTCTGTGTATCTTGCTCTTTCCCTTGTCTTTTTCTCTTTTTATTTCTTCTCCTCCTTCATTCTGTCTCTTTAGAAATACCTCTTTTTCTCATGACGAAGAAGAAGCAAATGACCATGTCTAACGGGGTTGTTCCTCAAGTCCCTCCTCCTTCTGAATGGCGTAGAGCGCCCTTCTTTGTCGAAAAACATGATCATTTTTGGACTTCTATCGAGGAATTTGTACCGGACATGGAAGTTGAAGAGGACTTAGTGATATTCGGTACTGATGATGGCATGGAAACCTTCACACCTATCCCTGAGTCCATTCCTCGCCTTTGTTTGGAGAGAGGAGACTACCCCTTCAGTTTCACAGAATATGAGTCCCACGTGAGTGCTACTGTAGAATGGACAGAGTGGTCCTATTACATTTTAAGTAATCCCAATTATTGCTCTATTCTTCAGAAAGCTAAGGTTCTTCAATCCATCAAGCTCTTCTATGAGTTATCAGTCAAAAGAGACGCTGATGGCCTTTCTACCTTTATATCTCGATGGAGTACTTCAAGCCATACCTTTATAACAGCTTGGGGTGAACTGACCCCCACATTGGAGGATGTAGCTATACTTTTCAGGCTTCCTATTTTATGTTCTGGAGAACCTTCTGTCCCTATTGCTTCCCCTGAAGCACTTGCTCTTCGGGATATTCTAGAAGTTCATGCAGATACGGCCATGAGACTTGATTCAATTTTTAAGGGTTCCAAACGTCTAAAGACTCAGCCGAAAGTGAAGTCCCTCAAGCTTACTTATACCTCGTGGTATCGGCATTTCTTTCTGACTATGAGAAGAAAAGCCAAAGTCAGCAGCACCCTCGTTCATTCGTGTAAGGGCCCGAATTCGACAAGGGAGACGAGCTGGCGGCTTTCCTGGCATACTGGTTAGATCGCTTTATTTTCGAAGGTCGTCCCCAAGACGGGCCCGATAGAGACATGTTTCTCCTAGCCTCAGTTTTAGCCAAAGGTGACACTCTTCCCCTGGGGCCGATGTTCCTGGGTACTTTATACAACCGTCTTGATACTATTGTCTCCGATTACACTCGCTCCAAAGGAAGATACGAAATTAGCACTCACGTTTCTTCTATGTTTCTCATGTTGTTCCTTTTTGAGCGTTTTCCTAAATATGGTGACAAACCTCACGAGTTTGACCTTTTTGATATCAATGGAGCTATGCTGAACAACGGCCAAGCCCTCCGGTGGAACGGTCTGGGCGCCAAAGGTGAAATTGGTGATTTTTTGGATTGTGAGGAATTCTTCGAATTCCGTCCCTACACCATCCAGTATGATGGTATTCAGTTTCCCCCTTTTTATTCTGAGGAAACCTTCATTCTGGAGGATAAAAAGCCCACTACTTCCCAAATGGTGTTATGTGCTATAGTGGCGGGTGCTGCCCTACCAGCCGTGAGTGAGACTCGTTTAAAAATAACCAGCTACCATCCCATGAAAGTAGCTCGTCAGTTTGGATTTGATCAAAATGTCCATTCTTCGTCTTTTATTTGTGAAGAGACCTTTGAAGCATCTCTGTTTCGGAAGAAATGTGAGATACAAAGTCGCCGTTTCTCTTCCTATGTTGAAATTCCTTCTGTGCACCGGCGCGGGCATTGTACGTCCAGTTTCCTGAAATACTTAGACTATGCCCATACCCTCTTTAGAAGCTTTGTTGAAAGCCCAGCCGAGATTCAAGAAACTGTCTTAATTTACAAAGACGATATAACTCTTAAGTGTCCCCAGCCCCACGCGTCCAGAGGCCCCGAAAGCCAACTCTTGAAGAAAATGTCACGCGGCAAACGCATTTCTCATCCTTCCCCACCATTGGAGGCAGACGCCTCCTCAGTCGCAGATCACGAGCCTGTGAACAAGAAAGTCCGCATGGTATGATCCCCCCTTTTCAACCCTTCCACTTTACGATAATTCCCATTTAAACTGCCCTTTGTTTTGACTTTTTTTTTACTATTGTTACAGGAACTCCGTTCGCGAAAGAAAATAACTTACAAAGAACCCTCTATCTCTGAAGGCGATCCTTCTATTTTTAAATCAGTAAAACGTGGCGACCTTGGGGAAGCTTTTGAGCATGCCGTACAAACATCCGAGAATTCTCCCGCGATGTAACGAAGCAAGATCTTCCCTTGATTGGCAGTTCTGATATAGGTTCCACCGCGGATGAGGGTTTTGTTACCCCTCTAACGTTAAAACATTCTACTGATGTTTCTCCTGACTTATCTCCTTTAAAGATCATCGATGAAGACCACATTCCTATATCTGCTCTATTATCTCTTCATAAACCGATTATCTTACCTGAGTCTACTGCACCTCAAGTATTATCCAGCCATACTTCTCCCCTTGTTTCACCTCATGCATCCCCAGATGATGATCCGTTACCCAACCATAATTCACCCATTGTTTCGTCTCATGCATCCCCAGGTTATGATCCCCTGGCTCGTGTTAGACACGATGCTGGTCAAATGCTGTTTTCTTCGCAGGAGACTGAGCCTGCTGATGAAACGGAGCCCCCCTCTAGCCAAGATCCATTAGTGAAGCTTATGATGACTGAACTTGGTGCTGAGAATTTACCTGCGACTGAAGGTGTTTTGAACCTCACGGATGAGCTAGCAGCGACAAATGAATATACTGTCCAGTTATCAAGAGAAATATTTGGGCATCCTAGTGACAATCTTCAAATTTTCAAAGATGCTGATGCAGACGTTCCCTGCGCGGGCGAGAGGAGTGAACCACCTAATGCCTCTTGTCCTCTTCCCGCAACCCATTTGTCTACTTCCTTGGAAGTTCCTCCTGCCGAACAGTCATCCCCTGGGTTAGGTATCTATTTTCATTTTTTTTATGTGATCCCTCTTGTTATTTTTGCTCATACTTCCTGACGGTCCTTTTCTGCAGGATGTGATCCTCCATCTTCCATTGTGGATTCCGACTCCATATTTAGTGAAGGATTGCGGTCCGATCTAGAGGTTTTTCTGAACCCCCAAAATCTAAGGTCGGAAGACCCTGTGGAGTGACATTCATTCTCTTGCAGTTTTCGTAGCGTCAGGATGCTTAACAGGGTTCGTCGTCGTTATTCGGTGACTTTTGCCAATTTTGCCCTTCAAGATCCTATGTACCAGCGTCTCTTCCTGGATGTTGTGGTCGATTTCCTTGTTTCCCTTGATGGTCAATCATTATCCAGCCTTGATCCTGCAATTATTTCGAGTTTTCGACGGCGTATTAATGACTGGCGGGCTGTTGGCTTAGTGCTTCCTTGGCTTGATTCTCGTTTGCAGGATACTATTCATAGTCATGAAATACAAATCTTGAATGACCAGCATGCTCTCTTGACTTCTGACCTTGCAAAGGATGAAGCTGAAGCTGATACCACTCGGCAGCATTTATCCTTCTTGGATAAACGTATTGCTGCGAATAAAGCGAAGGTAGCAGATCTTGTGGATACCATTTCGAAGAAAGTGGCCTCCTGTGGTGTCGTCCCCTCGGACTTAATATTTAAAGACATTCTGTGACATCTTTGTTTTTTTTTCTTTTGATGACTCATGCTTTTAAACTGTATTTCGCTATTACATTGTAACTGCACCTTTTCTATTATTATTGAACTCTTTTGTAGTACATGTCACAAATATCTCTATGCCAAATACTTCTTTATCCATTTGACATTTATAAGTCCTATCTTAAAATTGGTTCCCAACTCTTCAAGCTTGTAATAACCACTTTCATTTGCTTCCTTTATTTCAAAAGGTCTCTCCCACTTCGGTTGAAACTTCCGAACTCCTTGTCCCCTCATGATTGCAGGTACCACCTTGAGTACCAACTCTCCAACTTTAAATTCTCGCGGGTGTATCTTCTTGTTATAATGTCGCGACTGACTTGCTAAATAAACCTTGTGATGGTTTTGGGTATTTTCCCTTTTTTCATCAAGGGCTTCTAATTGGCTTAGTCTCTGAGTATCCGCGCTTCTCCCTGCCAATCTTATTGCCTCAATTTGAAGTTCCGCGGGGAGCACTGCTTCTGCACCATATACCAACGCGTAGGGTGTTTCTCCTGTGGAATTTTTTCGAGTAATTCTGTATGCCCATAATGCGATTGGCAGCTGTTTGACCCATTCTTTTTGATTTTCGTGCACCAAACGACTTAGAATCCGAATGAGTGTTTTATTACTGGCCTCTGCTTGCCCATTCCCCTTTGGATAGTAAGGCGTTGATTTGTGATGGGACACCATGTAATTGTCCAATAATTCTCTGATTGTTGAGTTAACAAACAGTGTGCCATTGTCTGAAAGTAGTACCTTTGGTATTCCAAATTGGCATATGATATTTTCCTTTATGAATCTCGCCACATTAACTGCCACAACCTTTTTTAATGGGATAACCTCTACCCATTTTGAGAATAATTCTGTAGCTACCAGAAGCCATGTATACCCTCGTGATGCCGGTGTAATTGGTCCAATAATATCCAATGCCCAAGTGTGAAACGGCCATGGAGTTATCAGGTTATGCAGGCTTGTTGCGGGGGCATTTATCATGGACCCATGGATTTGGCAAATATGACACTTTTTCGTATTATCCAAATAATCTTTTTCCATGGAAGGCCAGTAATACCCCGCCGCGACCAATTGGTGGAAGAGTTTGTGTCCTCCTTGATGTCCCATACCATGCGTTTGTCTTAGGACTTCCTGGGCTTCTTCTTCTTTCAAACATCTCAAAGGTCGACCATTAAACCCTTTCCGGTATAATACCCCATTTTCCTCAAAGAATCTCTTCGCTCTTCTTTGTAGACGGAAAGCTTCCTTTTTGTCTCTAGGTAGAGTTTGTTTTCGCAAGTATTCCACATATTGGTCTCTCCAGTCTGATATCTCAGCAAAACTTGTTTCAGTGTGCGCGGTAAGACGGCAACAGCCTGAGCATGCCTCTTGTACCTTTACCGCCTCTTCTTTCATTGTCGGCCAGAAGTACCCTTGTCTTTGTAATCTTCGGTATAGGCTAATATCTGTTGTTTCACAGGAAGACTTGTGTACTTCTATCAGTATTTTTTCAGCCTCTTTGGGCCCGAGACATCTTGACAATACCCCGTCTGGCCCGCGATGATAAAGTCTATTGGCAACCAGTTGGTACTGCTTTTCTAATGCCATATCTCTAACCCTGCCCAATTGTTTGAGTTTTTCTATAACTGTCTTCCTCCAATCACTTTCTTCCTCTTCTGAGTGATCATAAAATATTGTCGCGGGCTGAGTTCGACGAAAAAGATTAACCATTGTCATATTTTCTCTTAATTCCAATTGAGACCCCAAAGTAGCCAATGCATCAGATCTCCTGTTACTTGCTCGGGGTTTGTGCTCGAATTTTATGTATTGAAAGTTCTTCATCGTTTCTCGCACAATATCTTGGTAGGTGGCAAGGCGAGGCTCCTTTACCGAGTATTCTCCCTTGATTTGCTTCATTATTAGGTTAGAGTCACCATAGACCACCATTTTCTGTACTCCTGCTGCCAAGCTTGTAGATAGACCTAGTATCAAAGCCTCATATTCGGCCATATTATTAGTACAAGGGAAGTCTAGTCTGTATGACATGGCAATTTCTCCTCTCATTGGTCATTATGAAGCCAGCGCCATTTCCTCTTTCTGTGGAAGATCCATCAAATTCCAATTTCCAAAGACCTGTTTCTTCTGATGAAATTTCATCACAAATTGCAACATCAAAGATGCTATCCGGTTCTGATTCCCCCCGCGGGAACATAGCCAATAGATCAGCGAGAGCTTGACTTTTTACTGCCTTGGGATTAAAGCATATAATCTGATACTCGGATAGGGCGAGCAACCAACGAGCCAATTTTCCTGACAACAGTGGTTTTGACAACAAATACCTAACGGGGTCGCTCTTTGTGATCAATTCAACTGGATGTGCCAACAGATAGTGCCTGAATTTCTGTGCTGCGAATACCAGGGATAAACAGTGTCTTTCTATCGGTGTATAACGCACTTCTGCTCCTCGGAGTACTCTACTAATATGGTACACCAATTTTTCCATTTGCTCATGCTCCTGGGCCAACAAAC
Organism: Cornus controversa; assembly: GCA_026545225.1. Taxonomy (NCBI): domain Eukaryota; kingdom Viridiplantae; phylum Streptophyta; class Magnoliopsida; order Cornales; family Cornaceae; genus Cornus; species Cornus controversa. Next base: position 92,837,647 of record CM048846.1, on the reverse strand, counting down.
CACCGATAGATTTCTCAGTAGAAGTTAAATACATGATCAACCCTTTTCCAGGTGTCGGAGCTGTCATTGTCTGTGGTGATGTCAGGATTCCCTTCACCTTCTCAAATACAGTCTGATGTTCGGCATTCCATACATAAGGAATTTTATCCTTCATTAATGGGATTAAAGGGTGAGTAACTTCTGCCAGTGCTGGGATAAAACGCCTTAAGTATGATATTTTCCCCCATGAAACCCCGTAATAATTTTCTTGTCCGTGGCGGATCCATTTCAATTATTGCTTTAGCCTTGCTGGGATCTAAATCAATACCCTGCCTGTGGACTATACATCCCAGAAATTTTCCTTGTTGGACACCAAAGGCACACTTCATCGGGTTCATCTTTAGGCCATATTCACGGCATCTACGGAGAACCTTCTCTAAATCTCGAATGTGCTCCATGCATTTCTTTGATTTCACCACTAAATCATCTACATAATCTTCTACTTCATGATGGATCATGTCGTGAAAAATTGATGTCATTGCCCTTTGGTAAGTAGCGTCTGCATTCTTTAGTCCGAAGGGCATGACTATGTAATCAAAATTTCCAAGTGGTGTTCGGAAAGCTATTTTCTCCGCATTTTCGGGGGCCATCTTTACTTGATTATATCCACTGAATCCATCCATTAATGAAAACAACTCGTGACCTGCCGTGGCATCTACCATTGTGTCAATATTTGGAAGCGAAAATTCATCTTTCGGATAAGCTTTGTTGAGGTCTCGGTAATTAACACATATCCGAATCTGACCATTTTTCTTTTGTACGGGCACAATGTTAGCGAGCCATGTGGGATGCTGAGTGGGTTTTATGAACCCTGCTTTGAGTAGCTTCTGGATTTCTTCTTTGATCCGTATCTCCAAATCCGGACGATAGGCCCTCTGTTTCTGCTTGACAGGCACCGCGGAAGGATTTATGTTAAGTTGGTGAGCCACTAAATTGGGATCAAGTCCGGGCATCTGATCATATGCCCATGCAAACACATCCTGGTAATCTTTCAACAACTGTATGATGGCCGTTTTTAATTTTGGATCAAGTTTCTTGTTGATCAATGTGGGTCGCGGAGAGACCCCATCTCCGATATCTATTTCTTCCAGCTCTTCTTCTATTAAAAAACTTGCAGCATCTTCTTCTGGAAGCCTTATGGCATCATCACATATGAGAATCTCGACAGTATTGGGGACATGAGCTTCAGGTGGAAGCCCCGTCCCCGCGCCCCGTCATAACTTGTATACAACTCTTCCATCCGCCATTTTTACCTTAGTCCAGTTTACTTCCTTTTCTGCGGGCCTTTTAGGATATACTCTTGCTTGTAGATCCTCCCATTTGGGAAGCGGAATGGCCTGAACCTCATCGTTGGCCATTTCATCCGTGTATTCATTAAAGAAAATAGCATCAGCAAAATGAGCCTTTGAAGGACAAAAAGGGTCTTTAGAAGCCCGGAGCGTCATAGTGCCCTTTCCCCAATTAGCCTTCATAACTTGATGATAAGAGGATGGGACGACCCCGTACGCGTGCATCCAGGGTCTGCCTAGCAACAACTGATAAGATGGTTCACCTTTTATGACATGGAACTTGGTAGGGGCTCTGATTTTTCCTACTTTTAGATCGACTGTTGCATATCCGATTGTAGCTTGTTGTTCACCGTTGAAAGCTGTAACGCTTATCGGTTGGTGCACGATCTTCGTCTCAAGGAATTGTATTGCCTTTAAAGTGGCCAATGGTATAATATTCACTGAAGCCCCGCTATCAAGGAAAACTCTTTTCAAATCCTGACCATTGACTGTAACTGGTACATACAGCGGCCGATTGTGAGGGAAAAGGACTTGCTTATCTGCCATTGAAAAGACAATCTCTCCTTGTTTGGTCGCATCTTGTTTAGGTGGTTTGTTGCGAGTGTGAACCAGAGCCGCTACCATTTGATTTATTAAGAATTCCTTGATCTGTTCCGGAATTGAAAGATCATTGAAGAAACAATGTATGTGAGCATTTGTATCTGTATTCCTAGCTTGGTATTCTCTTTCGTCCATTGGATCAGTTACACCAACGGTTGCTGCATGCTGAGGGAATGGATTGTTGACAACGTTGTTTCCAGCAATGTCTATGCTTTTTTCAGCGATCTTTTTCTGTACTATCCCCTTGAATGCCCAGCAGTCAGTTAGACAATGTCGCATAGATCGGTGGAAGGGGCAGTAGTTCGATTTTGCCTTTTCTTCTCTGCTAGGAAGTCTTTCTACTGTGGGTAAAGTGACAACACCATCCTTGATCCACTGAGTTAATAATGATATTGCCTCTTTAATACCAAATGGCAGAGGTACGGATTCTGGCCGTCGGATTCTCCCTGCATTGCTGTTTATCTGACTCGGAGTTGCCGGAACAGTGGCCCTTCGAGGGAAGACATTTCCCTTGGCCGGTGGTGGAATAATTTCTCCCAGGCGCCTGGCACTATTCATTAGGTGATTCGTGTGTGAGTGTGACTCAAAAAGTATATCAATTAAAAATTACCACACTTCGCAATAGAACGAATTCCTTGTAGAATAGGGCTATCGAAAGGAATGGGTATCGAACCTCAAGGACTGTGGTCTGATTGAGTTGAATTGTTAGGACTAATTCTAATTAAATTTAAAAGAAATAAATTCTGATTTTTAATTCTAAATTAACTAGTGAAGCAATTGAACAAAAGCAAGAAAAACTAAGGAGTGTAGAGAATATAAGATAAGTCTAGGGTTATTGATTTCACCACTAACTTCACAATCAATGGTCAATTGAACTAACTATGGGGCATCATATCATGCATAAGTGGTGTCGGTGGCTACAAGCTCACCTCTATCCGTCCAGAAGATAACATATAATTAAGGCTAAGTCATGGACTATCTTCGATTGGCATGGGCCATCTGCCTAACTACTCTACTCTAGGGTGCAGTATGGTTCATCTTCTCTAGGCATAATCCATCAAAGCTCTAATGATATATTCAATGAAAACCATTGTGTAATAATCACTCTCATGATCACAGAAAACAAGAGGGACGAGTTCAATAACAATAATCAAGTATCTAAGACAAGATAAGAAATCATTGAAACTGAATTTATAAGACTTGTATTGCTCAATTCTATAATAAGAATCCTCTAAATTACACAATCTATGAATGAATACAAAAATCCCCAATAATTAGAACAATCAAACCAGTGATGTTTAGTTAGGGCTCCATCAAAACCCTGGTGGCTGAACTAGCCGCTCATGATACGCCTTGTTCTCCAAAGATTCTCTATTCCAAAAGCTCTTCAAAGCTGCTGCCAAGCCTTCCTCAATACAGCCCTAATTTGTCACTTTAAATAGCCAAGAGAATACATCAAAGTCCTAATCCAATTAGGAATAAATTAGGTTTTCCCGCAGCACTAATCAGGTGGGTTTTTCCTGCTAACTTCGGCCCAACTTTTGACCCACTAGAAGTCCGTTTCACGGAATTTCCGTGAAATACAAAAGTGTGCAGAATCAAATTTCGTTCAACCCCACGCGTAAATTATGTCGATTTGACGCTCGGAAATGAGACTTCTGGTCCGTTTTCTAAAACGGGATTAAGACTGCATTATGCGCAGATTTGGGCTTCAGGCCCGAAACCTTCTTAAGCAACTGTAATTCTCTTGGACCTCTTCCTTGGGCTGATTTGAGTTAAATTATGGAGTTCAATGGATCCCTTTGATGTAGGCTTCATCCAACCATCTTGCATGTCATCTTTAAAAGCCCAAAATCACGGTTTTAACTGAAATAATCATTAAGGCCCTGAAAATACAGAAAACACTAAAACAAAGTAAAATAACAAAATAATCTATCACTAAGAGAATAAAATACATAAGTTAAGAGGCTAGAATGCGTAACATTCAACGCCGATCACACCCCCAAACTTACATATTGCTAGTCCCTTAGCAATAGAATAAAACAAAACTAAAACAAAAGAAACTAACAAATACTAACTAAACTACCAAACTCCACTTTCGTGGGAGAAACGATTGCATTTAGCGTATGCAACAAGCCTTTAAACCCCTAGGTTCCCCCTAGTGGACGAGTATAGTCTCGTGAGGGTTTCCAGAAATGTTACCCACAAACATTCAAAATTCTGTTTCAACATTAATTCAAGAAGAAGATTACAATACATAGTTACAAACTTGCATTCAAGAATAATTTCAAACTCTCAAATTCCACAATTCAAATCAATGGTCCTCATGCATAATTCACATCAACATATCTCAAAATAATTAACTCTAGTCTCCTCGTGTAAAGTGAACTAGCAGTCATCTCATGTAGCATAACCAAGTTCTGAATATATTAAGGCACATACCCTTTCAACTCACTAGCTCCCCTTATTGAAATCATACTTCCCAACATGCATACATGACTTTTCTATTTTTTTTTTCATCATTCCTTTTTTTTTTATTGCTTTATTGGTTGTGCAATGTCTTGATCTATTGAGCTTTCTGAAAGATCCATGTAGCAAGCTTTCAGTCAGTGACTCCCAAACCAGATGGCTTTAGGGCACTAGGCTTTAAGATACCCCGAAGACCTAATTACTCGAATCAGTCAGGCTACAAATCAAGACAACCAATGCTCATCTTTTCTCACCTTTTCACTTTTGACGCGAACACTCCGTGCTTCCTGAGGCATAGAGGCCCGGTTACTCATGAAAAGGATCAAATTGATTTGCTTATTCATCACATTCTTTTTTTTTTTTTTTCTTTCTTCTTTTTTTTCTTTTTCATTGAAGTCAAGTAAAACACATTATCGGTACTCATTCTCAAGAGATACTAATTAATATCAAGCATATGTAACTCAATAACTCAAAACCAAAGGTTTATACCCCACAAGATTATGCTAGTGTGTTTGTGCATGTAAGGAAACTAAAATTAATCACTTCAAAACATGTTATTGCAAACCATGATTAAAACCACTTAATTCAAAACATAGTTTCCAAAGATTTAAAACATACTCAAAAATTGCAAGTTAAGCACCTACATAAGGTATTAATCCCTTGTATAATGTCAAAACATTCTATCTAAAAATAAAACAAAGGAAAATAAAGAAATAAACTAAGAAAATAAAATAAAATAAAATCCTAATACAAGAAGAATTTCACAAATTTTCCCCATATGCAATAAAGCTCAAAAATAGGCATCGCCTCACCCCCAAACTTAAACTGTACATTGTCCTCAATGTACTACCAATCGAAGCATAGAGAAAGGTAAGAACGATATTACCAGGATCATGAAGAAGTAGTGGCAAGAAAATAAAGTAAACCAATGAGATGAAGGCAGTGCAAGCACACCCCCAAACTTGAAAGTTACAACCTGTCAAAACAGACCACTATACCCCAAAGATCAAGTGAAATAGTATGGGTGAAAATAAATATGAAATAAATTTTTTTTTTTTTTTTGAAACTAAATAAAAAAAATAATATGAAAAACAAAATAAAGAAAAGAAAATTAAAAATAAAAATAAAAATACAAAAGATAGTTACCTCCGAAAAAAATCAAGGAAAAGGTGGTGCCGAAGCATCTAAGTCATGGCCGGAATGGTGTATCAAAATCAACCAAGTAGCCCACAGTTAATGTGCAATGTCCTTCCCCAAACTTGTAGCACAAAACCTCTCAAAGAAATCTAACCAATTTTTCAAACAAAGTCTACTTCCTTGTGAAGAAGAAACTTGAGAAAATTGATCATTTAATGAGGATGGAGAAAAATAGATTGGAATGGATGATGATGGTGATGAATGATGATGATCAAGTAGTGTTATGAAAGATTTTTAGAGTGTATTTTGATGTTGGAGAGGCACAAAGACTTAAATTTTCCAAGTGGGAGCAATGAAGCATGAAAGAGGGTCGCAAAATAGACAAAACAGAGCAGTTTGGCTTTCAGGGGCTGGGGCGATCGATCCCCCATGGGCTGGGCGATCGATCGCCCAGCTGGTTGCTCTCCCAGCTTGGGGAAAAATGGGGGCGATCGATCCCCCCTTGCTTGGGCGATCGATCCCCCCAACTGATGCCTGTGAAGCCTCCATCGCCCAAGGTCGACCGGGACATGTATTTTTGAAGTCTCCATCTCCCAAGGTCGACCGAGAGCACGTTTTTTCACCTGTCTTGAGTCCAAATACCTCGGTACACCTCTTGGCATCCTCCGGAAGCAACTTATACATCAAAAACTCAAAGAAAACACATTAAACACACCTAATAATGGAAGAAAAATAAAGAAAAACATAAACTAAAAATAAAAATAATAAAAAATAAAAATAAAAATAAAAAAAAACTAAAGAAATTAAGGGATAGAAATACATACAAATCCTACAATTTAACGTCCGTAGGCGACGGTCATCGACTTCAATTGAAAGTTCACCCAATGCCACATCTCTTGAGAAGATTTAATTTCGTCCCTCCTATATGATCCTCACCTTCTTGTGTCGAACTCAAAGTGACCGGAATGGTGTCATTGGCTTCAAAAAATACATCTCTCTGTCTTGACGGAAGATGTTTCAATTTTACCCATGGAGGAGACTCTAATGATGGCATCGGAGGAGTGCTAGAAAGAATAGGCAATGGCTCAATCGGAATCCTCCAAGGTGGAGTATTTTTCATGGCCACTACATCAAGTAAATCATTCACCCCCTCAACGGACTTCTCAACATCATGTGATAGAGCAACCGGATCAACTTCTTCAACATAATCATCAAAGCCATCCATGAAGAAACAATCACTCTCATCTAGAGGATGTTGAATGACATTAAAAGTATTCAAGTTCACCTTAGGCTCATGAGAAATTTCAGAATTAGGACTCTTTGTCACCTCTTCTTCATCAAGCTTCTTCTCCCCCACCTTGTTGTCACTTATTTCTCCACTTCTAAGAGTGGTGATGGCTTGAAATTGTTCATGGTGTGGGTTGCTCAAAGAAGAAATATTGTCAAGGACATGAACCCCTCTTGGATTGGCAATTGGTTGGCTTGGTAGTTTCCGCTCTTCTCTTCTACTCACGGCATTGGCAAGTTGTCCAAACTGAAATTCCAGTTTGGCAATCGATTGAGAATGAGAATAAACCAGTTGAGTTGTGGATTGAACTTTTGCTGCAGTAGCTTGCACTATCTCGATAATAGAGTCAAGTTTCTCAAGTTTTTCTAGGACAATTGTCATCTTGTCCTCAATGGCTGAATACCTCTGTGCTATAGGAACTTGTTCTTGATATAATTGTGAAGGCACATAGTTCTGAGGTTGAAAAGTGGGCTGAATTGCTGCCCCTTGTCCGTGTGGAAGATCGACAAACTGCCCAATTGAAGGACAATTATTCACATGGTGCATAGGACTCGAGCAAAAATCACATGGCTCAAAAATAGAAGGATATGAAGATTGATTAGGAACTTGACCAGCCGCCATAAGTTGCACCACTCTCTGTACCACAGCATCCACAATGGTAGACATAACAACTGTAGAACCAATCTCAAAAATATCATCAGTCTTCTTTGTATTGGATGGTCTACTCGAACGAGATGAAGACACATGTTGTAAAGAATTGTCACTGAGATTCTCGAACAAAGTCCATGCTTCATCTACACTTTTTAACATAAAAGTACCCCCACATGATGCATCTACCATCAGTCTGTTACCTTCAGTTAGCCCTTCATAGAAACATTGCACTAACTGCCACATTGGAACTTGATGATGAGGACACTTCCTAAGAAGGTCCTTGAATCTCTCCCATGTCTCAAAAAATTGTTCCCCCTCAAATTGAGAGAAACCAGTGATAGCTCGTCTGAATTGATTGGTCCTCCCTATCGGAAAATATTTCTTCAAGAACTCATGTTGTATTTGAGTCCATGTAGTGATAGAACCCATCGATAGAGATCTGAACCAATACTTGGCCTTCTCCTTCAAAGAGAATGGAAAGAGTCGCATCCGAAAAGCATCTTCTGAGAAGTTGTGAATTTTCGTTAATGAGCAAACTTCTATAAATTCATCCAAGTGCTTGTACGGATCCTCATGAGTCAACCCAAAATAGGATGGCAACATATGAATGATACTGGGCTTGATCTCATAGTTCTGTGCAGTGACATCAGGCAATTGAAAATCAGCTGGTGAATTATAAGTCTCTGGGACATAGTAGTCTCTGATCAATCTCGCTTTTTCCACAACAGCATTAGGCACAATATTGTTGTCCTCAGTATTACCACGCACACCATCCATGATGTAAATAATCTCTTCCTCTTGCTCAATGGTATGGTGATTGATGTACCGGAAAGGAAAAAAAAAAAATAAATAAATTAGGTTAGTAGAAAAAAAAATTTCTAAACTAAAAAATAAAAGAAAACTAATTAGTAATTGAAAAGAAAACAAAAGAAATAAAATAAAAATAAAAAAATAAAAGAAAAATAAAAAAAATTCCTAAACTAAAAATCCAATTAGAACTAATTCTAAAAATCCAAACAATCAAATAGACAGTCCCCGGCAACGGCGCCAAAAATTGATTCGTGTGTGAGTGTGACTCAAAAAGTATATCAATTAAAAATTACCACACTTCGCAATAGAACGAATTCCTTGTAGAATAGGGCTATCGAAAGGAATGGGTATCGAACCTCAAGGACTGTGGTCTGATTGAGTTGAATTGTTAGGACTAATTCTAATTAAATTTAAAAGAAATAAATTCTGATTTTTAATTCTAAATTAACTAGTGAAGCAATTGAACAAAAGCAAGAAAAACTAAGGAGTGTAGAGAATATAAGATAAGTCTAGGGTTATTGATTTCACCACTAACTTCACAATCAATGGTCAATTGAACTAACTATGGGGCATCATATCATGCATAAGTGGTGTCGGTGGCTACAAGCTCACCTCTATCCGTCCAGAAGATAACATATAATTAAGGCTAAGTCATGGACTATCTTCGATTGGCATGGGCCATCTGCCTAACTACTCTACTCTAGGGTGCAGTATGGTTCATCTTCTCTAGGCATAATCCATCAAAGCTCTAATGATATATTCAATGAAAACCATTGTGTAATAATCACTCTCATGATCACAGAAAACAAGAGGGACGAGTTCAATAACAATAATCAAGTATCTAAGACAAGATAAGAAATCATTGAAACTGAATTTATAAGACTTGTATTGCTCAATTCTATAATAAGAATCCTCTAAATTACACAATCTATGAATGAATACAAAAATCCCCAATAATTAGAACAATCAAACCAGTGATGTTTAGTTAGGGCTCCATCAAAACCCTGGTGGCTGAACTAGCCGCTCATGATACGCCTTGTTCTCCAAAGATTCTCTATTCCAAAAGCTCTTCAAAGCTGCTGCCAAGCCTTCCTCAATACAGCCCTAATTTGTCACTTTAAATAGCCAAGAGAATACATCAAAGTCCTAATCCAATTAGGAATAAATTAGGTTTTCCCGCAGCACTAATCAGGTGGGTTTTTCCTGCTAACTTCGGCCCAACTTTTGACCCACTAGAAGTCCGTTTCACGGAATTTCCGTGAAATACAAAAGTGTGCAGAATCAAATTTCGTTCAACCCCACGCGTAAATTATGTCGATTTGACGCTCGGAAATAAGACTTCTGGTCCGTTTTCTAAAACGGGATTAAGACTGCATTATGCGCAGATTTGGGCTTCAGGCCCGAAACCTTCTTAAGCAACTGTAATTCTCTTGGACCTCTTCCTTGGGCTGATTTGAGTTAAATTATGGAGTTCAATGGATCCCTTTGATGTAGGCTTCATCCAACCATCTTGCATGTCATCTTTAAAAGCCCAAAATCACGGTTTTAACTGAAATAATCATTAAGGCCCTGAAAATACAGAAAACACTAAAACAAAGTAAAATAACAAAATAATCTATCACTAAGAGAATAAAATACATAAGTTAAGAGGCTAGAATGCGTAACATTCAACGCCGATCATTAGGGCAGAGAAGGTCTTTATCTCATGATTAACTAAATGCACCCGATACTCTCTCAACATACCATCCACGCATATTTTTATCAGTTGCTCTTCTGAGGTCGGCTCAAAGCATTCCAATGACATCTCGCGAAAACGTTTGACGTATGTGACTACCTCTTCGCCTAACTTTTGCTTGTGCCAAGTTAACGACAACATTGTGACTCGCTCCTCAGTGGTGAAAATTTTTTCATAGAATTTAGCCAGCATTTCTGCCCAAGTTAACACTGTTCCTGGCACTAAATTCATGTACCAAGTGTAAGCTCTTCATGTGAGGGATTTTGAGAATTCCCTGAGCTTAAGCTGTTCATCATTTCTGAAGGCACCTAACGCGTCCACAAACTGCGCGATATGCTCCCTTGCATCTCCTTCCCTGCCGTCAAACTGCCTGAATTTTGGAGAAAAATATCCTTCCGGATAGGGCATTAATAATATGGCGGGATCATAAGGCGGTGGAACCTCAATATCAACAATTGTGCTCTTTTTGGAATTAAGAATTACTTGTAATTGCTCAATGGTCACAAACGAGGCATTATCAGTGTGCTGAATATCATTGTCCGATTCCTTTCTGCCAGGATTTTCTGTTACATCGGGAACTATTATCTGAGGTGATTGTCTTTGACCGGGAACAGTTGATCGTTCAGCTCTGGGACTAGACTGCTGAGTTCGCAAAAACTGTAGGATCTGCACTTGAGTTTCTTGGATGTTTGCTAGTACTTGGAGCATCATTGGGGGGATATTATCTTGAGATTGTGGAGGAGTCACAGTTATTGGTGGATTCTGCCTTCTTTGTACTTTACGCCTTTGTTGAGGAACACCTGAATTGACAAGATTGGTCGGATCTGGATTTTGATCAGTTCTCTGAGAAATTGGTGCAGCTTGCTTCCCTTTCTGCTTAACATTTTACTGACCAGCCATGTGAAAGGCAAACCTCTCCAGTGGAGTCACCAATTGTAAATAGGTAGAAGAGTTCTGCTATGAGGAATGACTATCACAGGACTGAGTTGTAAGACCTGAACAGGCTCAAGCTGATGAAGTAACTAGGAAACCATAATAGGAATGTGAGCTGGGTGCTAGATGGGAGAGAGAGAAAGGAAGAGTGATTCGGAGAGGGAGGGGGCACCAGAATGATCCACATGTCACCACGCCATAGGGTATTTATAGACCTCAGGCATGGGGCTTATGACAGCTGTCATCCTACGTGGCACTGGGTCGCGTATCCCTTCCTTCACCACTCCCGGTTGTAACCATGAGACTATACCCTCGCTGGCTTGGTCATATCCGTGAGAAACGTTGTGATGGTGCCCGCGTAAAGTCACACTAGCACAACTTTAGATGCCCATGGCCCAACGAGCCTTCCTCTCAATCCTCTATACCACACTCAACCCACCTTCTCGTCTGGGATCATGACGCCATATGTTTTATTATGACACCATGATCGCCCAAACCATATCACAGCCTGCACCTGTGCCTAAAATGGTCTGTGGAACACTGTAGCCTCATACTAATTCCCACTTCTCAATGCTAGAAGTAACGTCGCGACAAGTTACTTTCCATATTGAAGAGAGGAATTAATAGTCTTCTACATAGCCCCTGCTACAAGGATAACCACTCGGGATTGTGAGCTGGTTAAGCCACACAATGACCCATTCATCCATGGTTCTTTGTAACCCTTGAGAGTATGCCATGATTGTTAATTTAGAAATGTCTTATGGAATCATACTCCTTTCAGAGTTGGTCCCAGAAAACATAATCTAATTACCAATCATAACATGCCCGTCAGAGAAGATTGCCCCCAATCTTCTCACTCCCTGCGCTCTTGTATGCTTTGCTAACCCCCCCATGGGGATTGAGCATTCTTTTTAGGTAAAAATCCCTACGCGGGGAAGGGATGACCCTGCGCGGGGAGAGACTGCCCGCGCATGGGTTAACCACGCGGGTGCATGTTTCCCGCGGGATTAACCTATGCGCGGGGAGGATGCCCCCGCGTAGGGTCTTTATACATATGAGTCCTCCCGCGTAAGGTCTTTTGCACATGAGGCTTCCTGATCCATCCATCCTTTCCTTGCTCTGCGATACCCTTATCTACACATATCATTCATTCATTTTCAGTGTTGAAAGAAAAATATAAATAAAAAAAATAAAAAAGAAAGTAGTAGCATAAGAAGATCAAGAGAAAGAGTATGCCCTCCAAATCTCTCTTCTCAGTCCATACAAATTGGACTGAACTGAAACGTTCATTATTGTTCCGGTTCTAAATTTTAGGAACCGTTCACTACGATTTCGGTTCCAAGTCTTGTTCCAAGTCTTGGAACAGGAACTGAAACCGTTGAATATATATATAGGAGTTTTATAGCTATAAAATCTATATATATATATATATATTTATTTATTTATAATAACATTTTGTTATGTAAAAAATTTTAAACAATAAAGTTATTATAACTATTATATGGTTAAATACAACTCCTATAATAACCGAATTGAACCAAACTTATTTATTCCGGTTTCAAAATTAAAGAACCGTTGGGAACGGTTCTGGTTCCGATTCTCCCAATAACTGAAAAGAACCGAATCTTGTGCATCCCTCTACTTGTTAGAGCCTTTTGGATTGTGGGTCATTCTAGTTTTATAGTATCATTTGCAGTGTGTAGATATATATGTAATCCAATATTATTTATTTCTTTTTTATGCATATTTTTTGCTCTATTATTGCTGTATGAATTTGTTGTAGCATAAATTTGATTTTTTTATGCAGTTTAGTGTTGATTTTTTTTTTATAAAAAAAAACAGTTTAGGATTAACAAATGTGTTTTTTTATTTATTATTTTTAAAATAAGTCAAATATTTTTTTGTTATCAAATAACAATTATATTTATAGATAAATAAAATCGTAACATAAATATTGTTTATATAAACTATTAAATAATAAATACTAAACATAAATGTAGAAGATAAACTATCCATGAAAGTGGCTTCAGCCTGTATCTACGTCAACGTTAAACCATAAATGCAGTACCAACTCTATCTCTACTGACAGCTTTGGCAATACATTAAAGATTGAAAAAGAAACGGGTTTGATTGATGTCCCCACGATAATAAATGTAAAGCGATTGCTTCTTGCAAAATCACATGTTGTGTCGGTCAAAGATCTTTCCAGCCTGTTGGGTGATTTGGATTTTTGTTTTGGAGGAGTTTGGGTTGTGTTTGGTTTGTTTCTTTGATTGCAATGATAAAAAAAAGTATATATATACAAAAAAGAAGCGTTTTTTTTTCTTTTCATTATTTATTTATTTTTGTAAGGTACTTTTCAAATTGGTTAAGAGAATGATTTTGATCTAGAAAATAAAGGTATTTTTATGAGAGTAAAGTATTAGTATTGTGTCCGTATTTGATACCGATATTTTTTAGATATTTTCGAATACATGTTCGATACTTCTTAAATATATCCATAATTTTAAAATATCTTTTTATTATTTTTAACACGTATCCGATATTTGTCAGATATTTTGGTCACTTATCAGATATTTCTTGAATATTTTAAAACACATTTTTAACAAGTTTTGAACATGAAAATGTAATTTTTCTAACAATAATATCATATTATAATTGTTAAAAAAAGTTTAAAATTCATTTAAAAAAAGTATTGAGATACATATCATGATTTAATACAAAATCATTCATGCTAATTATACAATGACTCTTAACTCTTATTTTGTTTGTTAATGATAATATTTTATAAAGAAATATTAATGACTCATTTTTTGCATATATAAAAATATAATTTATTATATTTATATTGTCGTATCATGTCCGTACCCGTATATTATTTTTTTGAGATTTATCGTATTGTCGTACCCGTATCGTGTCATACTCGTATTCCGTATCCATATGAATGTTTCCTAAATTTTGATTATTGTGATATTTTAAAGAAAGTGATGTGTAACTAAGGGAAAGTTTTTTAATTTGTATGAGTGAGAAGATGAATTTGGAGGATATATTATTATTTTTGAACTTTTTTATTACTATTTTTTTAAAAAATAATTTATTTTCTTTTTAGCACTGAAAATGAACGAATGATACAAATGCTATTCTTGTTTCTTTGATGAGGAGATGATTGCGGCCTCTTTTCTTTTTTTTTAATTTTTTTTTTTTTTTAGCACCGGTACCTTTAAGTAATTATTTTTTGTTATCAAATAAAATAATAATTATTTATATTATATCAAATATTTTTTTTTCAAAATTATTGATACTCTTTAATTTTATTTACACCTAATGATTATAACATTCGATATTCTTTAGTTTTCTTTCTCAAGAAGAGAGAGGGGGTGATTGAAAAGGAAAAGTAAAGAGCAATGATTAGAAACGACAAAAGAAGGGAAAGAGCAAATGAACACCATTGGTTGATGCTTTGACAATTAAAAGGCTATTAACTCTCACAAATCCACAAGTGTGTCCGTCTTTGGATTTGCTTTTTCCTATCCGATCCAATAACAACAAATAAATTAGAAGACTTATTATCCCCATCAACACAGTCATCGGCTGTTTAGTTTAAAATTAGATTACACACTTCAAAGTGCAAATATAAGCTCATGTCAAGCCATGCACAATTTACAACGATTAAACAATTTCTTTAATAATATTTTATTATTTATGGGTAAGAATCTTCTTTTTGTTATTTATTGGTGTGGACAATGATAAAATGACATGAGTTAAATTTAAAATTTAAAAATAGAAATAATTTTTTTAATAAATTTCAATTTTCCCTCTTTTATATTTTAACCAAAAAATATCTGTCTCATACCATATCAGAAAAAACTTTCTTCAACAAATTGATGTGACTCAACCAAAATAAAAGATATGTTCCAAACTTAAAAAATTTACAACGAGTAAAGAATTTTTGTAGATAATACCTTTGGAATAATACTTCACTACTCATATGTGAGTAAGAATCTCCTTCTAATTATTGATGTGGCACAATAATAGAATGACACGTTATTTTTAAAATTTAAAAATGTAAATAATTTTTTTAGTAAATTTTAATTTTTTCCTCTCTTATATTTTAAAAAGAAATACTTGTCTCATGCCATATAAAAAAAACTTTCTTTCAAGTTGATGTCGCTCAACCAAAATACAACATATGTTCCAAACTTAAAAAATTCCAAATACCCTTCTCTCATCATTAAAATATAGTTTTGTAAAAGTTTATAATATAAATCCCACTAAATAAAGACTCTTTAATTTAAAATGTTGGCGAAATTCCACCATCTCCGCACTTTTCTTTTCTTATCTTTTTATTTTTACATTTTACCATGTAAACTTGACATAGGAGTCTCTTACATGAAACTGGTTGGTGTGGTCATGGTCAAGAAATATATAATTTAAAATTTTTGTGAATTTTTATCTCTTTCCTTGCAAAAATAAAAAATAATAAATAAATAGAGTTATAACAAGCAGAGAACATAAAATATGAAGAAAAAATAAAAGAACAAACTAGTAAAAGAAAATAGAAGTGGTTTCGTAATGAAGTGAAAAAATTTATTGAATTTTGAATTTCGATATATAGTAATTATTTTAAGGGTACGATCGGTTGCACAGAATTAGAATTCCAATTTCATGAAATTAAAATTCAACTAATTCAATTCCAAATCTATTGTTTGGATCAATTTTGGAATTCATATGAAATTTAGTTACAATTCCAATTCTTGAAATTAGAAAATAATTAAATTTTACTTCAACATATATATATATATATATATATATATATATATATATATATATATATAATTAACGATTGCTACATATGAGCTATGAGTTTTTCTTTTCAGTACATTTTTTTTTTCTTTTCTGATAAGAAAAATTCATTGCAGGCAAAATATTTTGAAACTAATGGAGTCCATTACAAACATAGTCACATTCTTAGTGCTGCTCAATACAAAAGCTCCGCTGAAAAACCACAAAGAATCCAACCCAATGTGTAGTCCAAGAACAATTCTCTAGTCCCACTATCATTTGGGACAGTATGACAGAAGTAATAAAGTTAAAAGTTAACGAGAGAGAGAGAGAGAGATCTACAGTAACAAACAGAGGAGAGCCCCTCCAAAGATCAAACTCCCCGACATTTTCTCCACGCTACACTACACATCTTCTCAACTCCACTCTGCAATGCAGTCCACTAATAACACCAAACACAATAATTTGCCATCAAAATAGGATCAAAGAACAATTTGGAATTGAAAAGTGAGAGCATTAATGTAACACTCACAACAGTTATCATAATAGTTAAAACATAACTCACCATCAGGGATGTTTGGGGAAAACAAATTGAAACTAATATTTCAATGATAATAACTAAATTTTAGTTGAATAGTATACAAAATGTTCTTTAAAGTGCAAATGAATGCAAAGACAACTTTTACAAAAACTACATGTTGAAGAGGTGAGCTGGTATCAAATACCAGTGTGTGTCAATACACTTCTGTTACACACACCAAAAACTACTTTTGATAGAATAGCTGCAAAACTCCATACCAGAAGAGACTAAAATGCATAGCAGAAATCAAGTTCCAACGAGTGTGCATAAATTTGCTAAAAAAAAATGCAGAGTAGAAGAACATATATGCATTAAGATGAAAGTAAAGTTGCATTGCATTGTTCCACCAATAAAACTAGGAGTTCATTTAAATTGCTAAAAATATAAACATTCGTCACAAAAGTTTAATTACATATTCATCTCCTTTAACATAGTTTCAAGAAAGCAGAATTTAATAACTAAGAGGTCTTGTATAGGTCCTCTTCTTCTTTGACATTCAACAAACAGTGCATGTGTAGAGTATAATAAAAAAGTGAAATCAACACAACAATAACATATCTACTTCATAACCCAAAAAATAAAAAATAAAATAAGACTATTTATGCATTGAATATCTAAAACCAACTTTACATCAGTCACAACAAATTAACAAAAACAAAACTAGAGTATAAGTTCCATAGGACTATCCAAGTAGTATTTGATATGAAGAGGTACCTCAAACCCTGACAAGCAATTGTCCAAATAAAATTTTATATTAAAACCACCAATTTAATACCCAAAAAAATGAAAGAAAATAATACCCATTATACAGATTACACACATACATTTATAAATAGATCGCCAAAGTCAGACCAATCTCACAAACAAAATTTCAAGACTAGGGTTTCCAACTTGTTACAGGAGAAAACACATTGCTATAGATTTAATAATCAGACCTCCACATAAGCAGCAGAAGATGGTATTGTAAAGGGAAAAAAAAAAGAATTTTTATGTTTATCAAAACCAAACCAGACCCGTAAAATTCAAAATCGAATTAATGTGACCAGTCCAGACAATATATCGGAATTTAATGATAAGAAATAAAGCAAATGTGGAGTGGACATGCTTTATATATATATATATATATATAAATTACACATACATTTATAAATAGATCGCCAAAGTCGGACCAATCTCACAAACAAAATTTCAAGACTAGGGTTTCCAACTTGTTACAAGAGAAAACACATTGCTATAGATTGAATAATCAGACCTCCACAAGCAGCAGAAGATGGTATTGTAAAGGGAAAAAAAAAGAATTTTTATGTTTATCAAAACCAAACCAGACCCGT
Source organism: Cornus controversa (assembly GCA_026545225.1). Classification (NCBI taxonomy): domain Eukaryota; kingdom Viridiplantae; phylum Streptophyta; class Magnoliopsida; order Cornales; family Cornaceae; genus Cornus; species Cornus controversa. The sequence goes on along the minus strand of CM048846.1, from coordinate 92,820,003 downwards.
AAAATTCAAAATCGAATTAATGCGACTAGTCCAGACAATATATCGGAATTTAATGATAAGAAATAAAGCAAATGTGGAGCGTACATGCTTTATATATATATATATACAAAATAACATAGCTCACCAAGTAATTTTCAGACAGTAATAAATAAATACAATAAACATATACCAACTATAGCAACATAACACACTAAAAAAAATGCTAAAGAAAAATATTTAAAAAAAAAATCGTATTATCATTGAACTAAATAGTAGAGAAACAGAGCAAAGTAGATGAAGAAAGTCTAATGAAAACCAATATTCTCTCTAAGCACAATTCAGACCAAATCCCATAAATGCACTTTTTATAAGTTAACCCATCACAATCCAACTTTCTTCATCACTTCATGCTATTGTAATTAGAAGCAGTTGCTTCTGATCACTGTTTGTTGGTGGCTGGACTAAAACTCACCCATTTGCCAACTCTACTGGACGATGAAGTTGGTTGATGATTTTGGGTGCCATTGTTGTCAGAAATGATTTTATCATTTATAGATTCATTTCAAGCATGTGTTGCATCAATACTAGGACGAAACTATCAGATGCTTTATTTACCATTATGCAATGTCCAGGCTAAGTGTAAAAAGTTTTTGCAACCTTGTTATATATTTATGTGTGTGTGCGCGCGCGTGGGCGCGAATTGGTGTAAGACACTTTCCCTCATTCTTTTTAGACATTTCATCAAACACTTTGCTTGGTGCAATTTTACCCATCCAAATGCTTACAAACAATAAACTATTTAAATTCATTGGTGAAATGCTTATATTAGAGAGATAACAGTCTCATTTCATAAGAACCAATATTTCTTTCTCCTAGAATGAAAAGTGAAGTCATTGTGTAATGACATCTTTTTATTGAACAAATGATACTGTCTAATTATAATCACATAATATCGACACTCCATTTTATGGTGCACTGTAAATAGCTGGATGATTCCAGCAACAATTGAGTGCATGTTGAGGTATGTTGTTGGTATGTTGTTGGGTTAATTCTAACTTTTCATTACACTGCAACATATGGATGAACTGAAGAAGATCCGTATTCTTTACTATTATATACAAATTTTTCCAACACTTTGCTTACTGAAAAATAAATAGAAATATTTACAACCTATACACCAGATATATGTATATATATAGAGAGAGAGAGAGAGAGAACCTGAAGAAGTAGAAGCTACAGAGATACGCGATGGAGTCGTAGAAGTGAAAACTGAAGCCAAATCTATTTGAGAGATACAATTGATGTTAAATTTGAGATTCAATTAATGTCAAAACCCTACATATCAGATTTAATATATAGATCAAAAGAAAAGTTAGGAGCCTTACCAAGCTTTATGATATAATCTACTGTGATTAGGGCTTGATTTGTCTGAATTCCCCAGGCGTTTGAATTTACATTTATTAGTCTTAGCATTGGAATTATAATCGTGGAATTGGGCCTTGTGAAATTAGAATTGAATTCCAATTCCACATTTATTTAGTGAAACCAAACAGAAATTTGGAATTGGGATATTCAATACCAATTCCAAAGGCCCAATTCCAAGGAGCCAAACAGACCCTAAAGGAATTGATTTTGGAAAAGAGGGTTCGATTTTGAACTAAGCAACAAAGGAAAAGAGGCAAATTCAAGAGAATTCAACTATAAATAGAAAGAATTGATTAATAGCGAGAAGGCCAAAAATGGGTTTTTTAGTAGAAAGACTCTGTTGGGAAAAAACAAGTGTACTAGTTAGGTACGTACGCTTTTGAACTTTTCTTTTTGCCAATAATTTCATTTATTTGTTCTAAATTGGAAGAAGATTAAATTGAAACTGTATCTTTAATTTACGGTATACCAGTCCTTTATTTTCATCATTCAGTCTAAAGTTTGATGGCATCTGTTAAAACAGTAATTAGATTAATTTTAGTTTAGACCGTTACAAAATGACATACACGCTCAAGAAGTTGTAATGAAACAGATACAGCTAGTTTATTACGCCAAACACTCATAGTCATTATTCTAAAATTTGATTGGCTTGCTAAAAAAAGTAAGAGTTGAGCTTGTAGTTTCACTCGAGCTCTATTTTATTCAATGCATTTATTTCAATTTAGCTGCACATGTGAATGCTAACACAATTCAACAACTTATCTATACCTTTGAAAAATATCTTTTTTTTTTTATAAGTAACGCCTTTGGAAAATATCTCCTCACACAGCATTCTATAAATTCTAAATCCACAACGTGCTAGTTGAAAGATGAGGAATTGAACCACTGGTTTAGGAGGCAACTATATGTAGTTATCTTCATTGCTTACATTACCATTATGAGAAGAGATATATCTGTAATTATAGAGATGGCAAAGCAGATAGAACTTCAGTTGTTTCTCTGAAAATCTTTACATCTTATGCATCTACAAAAGTGAAATTTAAGTGGTCAAGTGAACAAATAAGGACCCACCGACCAAAATATTTTGAAGGGGTGTTTGAGCTTGAAATTTAAGGGCAATTTAGGATCAAACAAATCTAATCCCTCAAGAGGTGGTACTTGTACACTTCATGCAAGTGACTACCAACTATAAAATATAAATAACTAAATGACAATCAGGATGAAGATCAGTAAGCGAAACACTATAGAATGACAATCAGTAAGCGAAATTAAGGCAAATTCCTCACAAATGAAGCATGATAAAAGGTGATTCAATCAAGTGCTCTAGGTCATGTTGCTACAGAGTTGTTTTAGACAAACTAAAACGGCAAAGTACAATTTCTTTTACCAGCAACAAATAACTGAAACAAGGTAATATGGATAAGATACTACGCCAATTCATCAAGGGAAAGATGTTTTTCAATAAAATAGGTACCAAGAACATGTTTGTAAAAGAAAACTCCTTAAAACAAGAAAATGAAAAAAAGAACAAATTATACAATATCATAACCATCTGCTATAACAGCAGCATCATAAGCAAAAGCTCATGTCCTAGCTACTGAAAGTTAGGTACATTAATCTTATTTCAAAATTAAATTCTATCCAAGGCCAAAAGGTGTTACAACACCGTGTAGCAGTGACTTGAGGCAATGCTTGAGAGGATTCATAAATTTGCATCTTCATGAGCTACTGGAGGTTCATGAGTCAAGCCTAACTTGAAAGGGCCACGCTATTTTAAAAAAACAAAAAGAAAAAAAACACATCTTAATGTAGCAAACGCTCCTTAAGGTGTGAGGGACATAATGGCTTAAGCACTCTTTTTGAATATGCATTTTGTAAACAATAGACCCACGTAGCGCGAGCAGCAACATAATGGAAACATAAATTTCAAAATTAGTTTAAATTAACAATTCAAGGTTTGCGTAGAGGGTCCCTGTTCGTCAAGGGGTGAGAGCATCGCCATGTCTCTCAATTTCAACTCATACGCATTAAAATCTTCACTCCATGTTTGCTTCACAGTGCTCATCTTCAGATTTTCATTGCTCTCTTCAGCTTAATCTCGCATAATTTGGTTGCTTTTGAACCCTAATTCCCTCAACTACCTTTCGTTCTTTGCTCTGATCCTAGGAAGCACTTATACTTCTATAAGAGTAACGTACTCATATCGTATCTCTATCGGATACCGATACTCTTCGAATACTCACGAATACATGCCCGATACTTTATAAACGTATTCATAATTTTAAAAAAAATATATTTTTTTCTTAGATACTTCGACCACGTATCTGATTCTTCTCAGATAATTTAAAACACATCTTTAACATGTTTTGAAAATTAAAATGTAATATTTCCAACAATAATATCTAACTATAATTGTTAAGAAAGGTTTAAAATTTATTTTAAAACAAAGTGTTGAAATATATATAATAATTTAGTACAAAATTTATCCATTCAAATTATGCAATATGACTATTAACTCTTATTTTATTTGTTAATCATAATATTTTATAAAAAAATGTTAATAACTCAATTTTTTGTATATATAAAAAATACTTTATTATTTTTATAAGGCCGGTATCTTGCTATACCTGTACCTATATTATATTTTTTTAGATTTACCATAGTATCCGTATCGTGTCGTATCCCTGTCTTGTACCTGTATTCATGCTTTCTAGTTCTGTTCTTTGTGCCCTAGTCCTCTCTCTTTCTCACCTCCTCTTCCTTCATTCCCCCAACCCTAGCTTTTTTCTGTTTTCTAGTTACTCAGATTCTCCAAGCCCTATCTCACCTCTGGTCCGATTATTGCTAGTTCATTTGCCCTACGGAGGACCTATCACTTTAACTTCAAGAATTCACTCTTACAAGAGAAGAGGAAGAAGCTCATGAAGAAGACATAAAAGAGGAGTTCGGCACTGAATCTTAAGCCTTTTCGGTAAGATTTTGACAGAAAAATCTATCAATATCATGGGTCTTTGCGAGGTTATATGGAAGGTATGGAATTGCCCACTTTAATCTTTCGTATTTCCTCCAATAAATTTCAGTTTACGTTTTCCTCTGACAATGAAGTTCGTAGAGTTTATTCAAATAGCCTTGGTAATTTTTTAGTGCAGTTTGTTGATCCTTGTGGAGTGGCAACCTAATATGGTGGTGAATTTATCTTTGTTCCATGAAGCGATGGGGGTAAATAGGTCATTTAAGCCAAGAATAATAAACAGAGGGAGAGTACCCTGTTCATTTTGGATAATGCTACTCAGGCAGAATTCATAGGCAGAAAATTTTACATCCATTGGATACATGTGGTGAGTGTATGTGGTGGGGCTTACCACATGCATCCAATGAATGTAAAATTTTCTGTCTATGTATTCTGCCTGAGTAGCATTACCCATTTTTATTAGATAATTAGCCGAGTATTGGCCACAAGAATAGAGCTTACCAGAAATCACCCCATGAATATGCAAACATGTATATCAACACCACTCATCAAAGGGCTTGTAATCCAATAGTCAAAAAAGTGTGAGTAATGCCCCCAACTAAAAAAAAATCAACACACTCATAGTGTGTCAACTCCTTTATTTTTCGGTTTGTCATCTCTTCTATTACTGTTTTTCAGTTTTTTCTTTTACATATCCTTACAATATACAAAAATTAACCCCATATTAATCAAATCAACTATGCGTGTCACAATAAAATTTATATCTATGGATATATAAAGAAGAGTAGAATAAAAAAACAAAAACAAAAAACCTTACATAACGGTGAAACATCTTCACAGCTTTCTCAACCTCTTCAACAGTACTCATAGTCACGAATCCCAAACCGCGACTCTGATAAATTTCATCGTCATCCTTGCCCCATATGATAAGTTTCTGAATCTACTTCTTGGAAAAAAATAAGTTTTTAAAATTTTGAATCTCAAATTGTATTTCCCACGGAAGATAATGTTGAACTTAAATACCCCCTAATCCTTCAAATCCTTGTTGCGGACTGGATAAACTATACGCCCTCCCTCTGGTTGAATCATAACGACTTACTTCAATTTGGACTTTATCTCCGGAAAGTATCCGTATAAAATTACGTCGGATCCATACTTGTTGCGGAGTGTTGAGGGATTGCGAGGAAGCATCTCTAATTTGGGACAGCGTTCTATTGACATTGTTACTAAGGATGGCAATTTAGAAATGCAACCCCCAGTAAAAGCACTATAAGCATGGTAGATCGTCATCAATTTTGTTCTGGAGGTTTGTCTTGGTTGACTTAAGTCTCACCATTTTAACTGAGGCTTACGAAAGTTGCTCAGTTGTCAGCTGGAACTGCAGATCAATAACCCCACTAACAGAGTGATGCATTACATCAAATATTTTGTTTTATCAATTCCAACCATTTTTCCTTTTTGAGTGGAAACTTGCCCGACTCAGATTATTTCAATTTCTATATCAAAGATATATTTTTAGTTGTAATTATTATTCCAAAAAAAAATTCACGATTTCCAGCTATCAGTACTAGAGATGCCAAACTTTTGTTTTCATGAGGATTAAAGAGTTTTTTTTGTCTTCATTGAATGCATATATGTGCTTCGTTAATGCTTGCATTTTTTTAAACTGATTTCTACTTTATTCATGCTAGGAAGAAGTTCAAATGTTTAGTTAGGACAATACTCCTAGAATGTGTTACTATATTGAATTTTTGTTTACCACAGATGATTATTAAATAATTGAATAATTTATACAGTCAATTAATTAAGTGAATGGAATAGTGATCCCTATAACAGATTCTATTTCATGTCTTCCCAGGAAAAAAAATCTGAAAGTATATTAGAATATCCCTTACCCTAAAAGTTGAAGCACTTAATGAATGTTCCCGACAATTATATAAAACTCTTAACAATTGTTGATGAATCTCTCCCCATTTGAATTATTTTGACCATATACTACAAGAATTTATTGTTGCTGCATAATTGCCGTAGAGTGAATGCTTGGTTGCGCTAGAGGGTCCCGGACGTTTGGTTGTACAGGCGGCATTTCCCTTTGATTCCTTAGGAATCTGCTCAGATCTAAAACATCGTAAGTATTCTTTCTTGTGTTCACCATGCTTGTAAATTCCTCCTTGCATCCACCATGCTTGTAATTTCTTCTAGACATCGTTAGTATTCTTCCTTGTGTCCACCATGCTTGTAAATTCCTCCTTGCGTCCACCATGCTTGTAAATTCTTCTAGTTTTTGAATGGAAAACGATCAATCACTTACTATAGGCGGCGCCAAAGTGTAGGTACAAAAAATTACTTAGTTAATTATTGCTAATTAACTCAATACAAACACCCAATAATATTATGAATACAATATTTTTAAGATAAATTTTAGAGAGGATTCGAGAATTCTTTTCATTCATACGTCTTGGATATTTATACAAGTCTGGAATCCGAATCATTCCTTTATTCGTAACTATCTTTTACTCTCAAGGATTCAAATTCCTATTTGAGTTTGGACTTTGCATCTAGGTTGTGTTGTTTTGGCCTTTGGAACTTCTGTTGATACTTGAGCTCAAACTGACTTGGGTTTGGTCCGTTTGTGTACCAGTTTGGCTCATTGAACTAAGTGAGAATTTACCTGTAAAGAATAGCTATATAATCTCTTGTTAAAATTTCACAACATTTACCTTTCCAAATGAGGAAGTCTGCAATTCAGGACATTCCACCAGCATAGCCTCCTTTAACAATGGGAATTCAAAAGCATTATTTCCCTAACAAAAACTTGTGAGTTTTCTAGATACGCAAAAGCACCAGAGATGCTAATTACTGAGAGAAGAGAACACAATTTAATCGGTGGCATATATCTTCTCCTTGTTCTTCATTTCTAACTAGCTATTTCTTCCATCACAGCACAACCTTCAATTTGTAGTCTTCTGAGTTGTGTGATACTGAGAGTGACAATGGATATCTCGGGCTGTTGCTAAGATTGAACTATTAAACATGTTAGCGAAGACACCATTTCCTGTCTCTTTATGCATCAAGTCCTTCAAGCTTCAAGCCACGAAAATCCGGATTCTATCCAATTCCTTCAGCATTCTCAAACATGTGTAGCAGAGTAACAGTATTCACCAACTCTATGCAGTGGTTCACCTCCAGGACTCTTTAACTTTTACCAGTGAGTTCCAATTTTCCAAGATAGAAACTTTAACCTGCAAAACCCTTTCACTATGTCAAACAGGTATATTCTGATCTAAATAAAGCAACAGATGGCTGCGACTATCACTTTGTTGAGCCCCTATAATCTTCAGTTGTATTTCTTTTCATGTTCTAGATGTCAAAGAAAATATTTTCGAATTATTTTACTGCATATTAAGTTGTTGACATGAAAGTACTGTCCCTCTTATAAACAGTGGCATTCATTTTGAGGCTCTGATTAAATCTTTCGAGGGTCTATTTAGTAGACTGATTCATAAATTTACATAAAATTAGAAAATATGAAATAAAAAATCTGTTCTTTTTATTGTCTGTTGTTAGGTAATAGAAGGTTTCCTCATGAATATAGTAGGAATCAACAGAAATATGATTTTATTCCAGAATGGTTGCAAGGGTTCACCAGTTGTTTTTGGCTTCGCCGTGTTCAATCTGGCATCACTGAGACAAAGATAATCAAATCAACATGAAATAATATTAAAAAACATACAACTATAACAGTAATAACTACATGAAGATAATCAAATCAACATGTAATAATATTAAAAAACATACAACTATATCAGTAATAACTACAACAAGAATGATATAACATGGATTAATATTATCATAATATTTAATTTTGTAATTTGGAAAATGATTATTTACCTAAATTGTTGATGTTGGTTACCAAAAATCATTTTAATTAAATTTCTATATAGGGTTGCATTTTAATAGGTTATTTTTGGAGGAGAAGTTGTCTGGTTCAAGCAATTGCAATTCTTGTGTAACTAGGAATGAGTTTGGAGACTATAAATAGAGATAATATTAAAAAGAAAAGATAGAGAGAAAGAGGAATTTGTGAGTGCTTTGAGGAGATGAGAGAGTATATGTAATTTTGAAAAGAAAAAATATCAACAGTGGGTGAAAGAGTGTGTTTGGTAGGGGGTAAAGTGCATAAAACCCTCCTTTTGTTTTAAAAACGTGCAAAAAATCTCTTTCATGTTCACTTTGTACCCTTGTAGTTTTAAAAATGTGCAAATCAACACTTCTGAGCTAAAAACACATTTTAAGTTCCAATTTTACCCTTCTACATAATTTCTTAATATTTTCAATAATAGCAATTTTATTCTTTTATATACTTTTTTAAAAATGTTAATTTTATTATAAATAAAATATTATTGTTTTATTATCATTTCATAGCGGAGCAAAAAAAAAAAAGTATATAAGGGTAAAATTTAACAATGCCAAACACCATCGGCATTGGTGCCTCTCAAAAAATTATTGTCCTCGAGAGGGTGTAATATATAAATAGGGAATACACCGAATGACTTGTTGCCACCCTTTGGTGAGGTTTCCAATATTTTCGGTTTTGGCTTCTAGCTTCATTTGCTTTGTTAATGGCGATGGTGTTTGATAATTCTTGAGGAAGGGGTTCAATTAAAAATATTCATTTGCTTTGTTAATGGCGGCCCCTGGAAAGAACAGCAGGATAGTCTTCGCCCACCATTTATTCTGAATCACCCAAGCATTACGGGCCTTCCAGACCTGCCAACAGATACATGCCAATTTCCCATTTTCTCTCTTTTCCCAGGAATCAATCTTATCACTCCACCAACTCGACCCACAGAACTAACATCCAACCTCAACATATATATATATATATATATATATATATATATATATATGTGCGCCACACAACCCACCCCCACCATGGGTTGTAACCTGTTTTAGCTTTGACAAAGCTTCAGAATAGAAAATATTTTGCTTTGAAAAAGCTTCAGAATGGAAAACTTTTAAACACTACCAAAAGGTATATGTTTAGAAAACGGAGCAACAATCAAGTCTGTTAAAAGAAATGGTACTGCACAAAAATAAGGCATTTCAAACTCAAGGAAATATACAAGCCAAATGAAAAGCAGTCCCAGCGCATTTTGAGACCCAACGACTGAAACAACTAAACAAGGGTTGCGACATCCAGACAAGCACTTCATTTCAAATAACCAACTTACTATAATGTTGTCAAACATGAGAACTTCCAACTAATTACTTTTAGTCATAGCAGAGTGTTGCTTTACATCAAGGAGTATGTTAAAGTTTCCATGTACAAAATATAATTGTAACTACAAAATATAATATGCAATTATCAGGACATAAAAGTAGACAATTAATCAGGGTTATATATGGTCAAATATAATAGATGTACTACACTTGTTGGCTACATGAATTTCAATTTTTCAATTTCGATTTATTTAAAGTCATAATCTCAGTCAAACTACATGTCATATTTTTCCTAACTCTATACATGTTAATTTTGGTCTTCTCCTACATTACCCTCCATGTGAATCATGTCCCTCTTCCTAACTAGCACACTTAAGTGTCTTCTTCTTTACTCATGTCCAAACCATTTTAGTACATAACCTCTCATTTTTTCTTCAATAGGTTTTACCTTAACATTTCCATGAATGCGTTCATTCCTAATTTTGTCATTTCTTGTCTTACCGCACATCGATCATGGCAATTAGATTACCGCCACAATCATATTATATATACGTTGTTTCTTAACTGCCTAACATTTTGTCTTGTAAAAAACAACCGGTCTATTAGTTATTCTGTAAAACTTCTCTTTTAATCTTTAGCGGGATACATAGATCAAACAAATTATTAAATGAACTCCTCCACTTAACCCATCTTGCCTTAATTATATGATTAACATCATTTCCAAGTTCCTCATCAATATAAATAATTGAGTAAATATAACATAACTATTCATCTTTTTTTTTTTTGTATCTCATAACCCTCAATCTTCACTACGTACCTACTTATCTTAAACCCTCTTAATTTTATGGTTGTAAATGAGCTGAGCTATTCGCAAACAATTTGGTTGGTGTGATAAAAACTTGGTTCATGTTCGTTTATCAAGTAAACGAACCCAACTCAAAATGTTTTCTATAGATTGTTTAATAAATGACTCAATCTCAAAATACCTATGAGCTCGATTTGTTTATTTGTGAACATGTTCGTGAACTAAGGCTCCGTTTCTTTCAACGTAAAACATTTTTAATTTTTTTTTCATTTCTCGGTGTTTGGTTGCACAGAGATGGAGTAAAATATTTTATGAGTAAAATATTTGATACCACTTATTGCAAAAATAAGTTACGAACAAAATTTCGCAAGTAATTTTATAGTTCTTCGTCGATCTATCTTGATGCTTTGGCTTCCTAAGTAAGCTTCCTGTCATTGGAGGTCCACCACTTCAGACTATACAAGAGTCTACTATATATAGAGTTCTCAATATTTTAATTCTCCCACTTCACTAAATGAACAATTTTGAGCTTGTTCTCACGTACACTTCTCGGTTCTAAAGATTCGCTTCTCAAGATGTCCAGTTTAAAGTTCAATGCTCGTAGTCTTCTGCTATTTAGGATTTTATTTATTTTTTGCTCTATTTAGAATATAGTGGTCATAGAGTTTCAAACCGGTTTTGTTTGGGTTCTGATTATTTACTCTCATGTGTCAACGACTCCGACGACCTATGGGCTTCTCATTTTATGAGATAGTTTTCAAACAAACTTGAGCTCAGCTTGTTATATTAACCGAGTTTGGCAAGTCGAGCTCGAGTTTGCTCATTTATGTTCAAACCGAGCTCGGAGGATAATATGGAAGTTCGGCTCGAGCTCAAACACTTTTGTAACATGATCGAGTTGAGTTCGAAGGCCACTAGTTAGCTCGGTTCATTTACAGTCCTACTTAATTCTAAAGTTTCCTTTAAACCTCCAATTTAACATTTACACGTTCTTTAGTTTCATCTATTAAATAATATCATCTACAAAATAACCTAACCCAATGGAATCTCATCATAAATGTGTCTTATCAGCATGGTTCGCTGAACGAGCTCGGAAAAATCCAAGTTCGGGTATCACAGATATATTGGTGAGATTTAATATTCACGTAGGAACGGTAAGCTCCTAGCAAATCGGCCGGTTCTATTTTTGAAAAAATTTCACTTATAAATGGTAACTTTTTTGCGATATAAATCTTATATGTTATGATTCATATTTTCTCGGTACTTTTAACTTGTATTTATTTAATTTTTAGATTTACTTTTGATTTTTTATTTATTTCTCTCATTTTATATATGGTTCGAAGTCTCATTTATTTCACATTTATATTTATTTTTATTCCTTCATTTTGTAAAAACTACAATTACTAAGCCTTTTTAGTAACAATTGGGATTTAGAAATCAAAAATAAATCACTACTTGTGCTAAATAGTTTCAAATTTTCAATAAAAATGTTATCCCACTTCGAACCATGCTTATCAGATTATCCATAATTTGGGCAAAAAGATATGGGCATAATTTGACTCTTGATGTATGCCTAGAGTATTTAACGATAATAAACTCAATGATAGTTAGATATATACATACGTACGTACGTATATGTATTAGACAATAACATGATGTGGTGTTAGAGTTATTTTCTTGGTTCCAATAGAGTTCAAGCCAAAGCTGAAGTGAACATAATAATATACAATAGCTAGCTAGAATACTTTCTGGCCACACGCCAAACAAAATAAAGGCAATACATACAATTTAGCACAAATAACATAATCTCAACTCAACTCAACTCAATTATGCCCATTAGAATTCAATTCAGTGCCTCTTCTTCAAATTGGTAGCTGAAACAACAATTGAAGCTTCTTGGCAATTGTAATAGACAACCCATTTGCTAATTGATGCACCTGCAAATAATAATATCCACATGCTAATGAAGTATACCAAAAGCCCCAACTCACAATTATTATATAAATGCAAAGCATACGATTTGTAATTAAGTTTCAAGTGGAGCAAAATGGATGTTTGTATTGTTCTCATACTTGTAATTTTTGAAGGTGCATGCATAATTAGTACGTGTCTCTTAAAGTTGCTAATAAAGAAAGCAAGCTTGAAGGCACCTCTACCTCTGTTCTTGGATATTATGAAACAGCAAATGAACATTATAAAAAAATGAAGCAGATCATCTATTAATCATGTTTATTTACCTCAACTACTTGTTCCTTCGTCCTCATTATCCACCGTTTGAACTCCCTGAATTAAACACAAGTGGAGGGAGGGGTTAAATTAAAATAATTAATTAGCTCAGTCATTTCTTGTAATTAATACTGTAATATATTCCAGGACAAAACTCTATAAAAAATAGTAAACATAGTTGACGACAGTGCACTGTGTGCAGGAAAAAACACACAGTCTTGTTAAGATTTCATGACATTCCGTAATTACCTTTCCTTCTCCAATGTATTGCTCCTCCACATACTTATTAAGCTCACTTACATGGGATTGCCTCCAATCATCTCCATAGAGTGTTATATGCGGTGGTGTGCTTATGCCTCCAGATGCGAAAGTCTGCAATTCTGGACATTTAAAAAGACAAACTAAATGTAAGGATGGGAATTTAAAAGCAGCATTGTTTGCCCCACAAAAACTTGTCAGCTTTGGCAGACTTCCAAGCACCAGTCGCCGTAGCTTGGGAAACACAATTTCATTGGTGGAATCTTCTTCTTCTCCTTGTTCTTCATTTTTAACTACTATTTCTTCCATCGCATCACAACCTTCAATTTTCAAATACCCTAGTTGTGTGAGACGTCTTGCTATTGAGAGTGAGAATAGATACCTCAGGCTGTTACATTTTTCAACTGTTAAAGATGTTAGGTTGTGAAACATGAGAAGCCCTCCAGAGTCGGTTATCCAAATATGGTTCAATTTATGACATTTTTCCACAGTGATGCTCCTTAGCCGATGAAAGGGATCTTCACCTTTTGAACTTGAGAATAATTCATTGTCCCATATTGCTGTAAGGCTTTTCAAGTCATAAATGTTCAATTCTTCCATAGCTGGAAACCTAATCTGCGAAATTCATTATATCACATTGCATGAATTAATGTGAAAAAATTGCACAAGGTCAAAGAAGGTTATACTATAAATTAGACTTACACATGATTCAATTGGAAAAATGAATAGCTCTGAAAAAGGAAATTTAGGCTTAAATTAAAAATTGCCTATTGAACTTAGTTTTGAAAGCTCAAGGTGATTGCTAGATCATCTTTCCATTTATCCTCAACAAACTCTCACTTCAAAAAGTCAATGTAAAAAAATGTTGTTTTCTTAAATTATTCTTAAATTTGAAAACTTTTCTAAATTAACAAAATATCTATTTTGCATGAGTTAGTGAAAAGTTACTTTTAGAATTTTAAAAATGGACATTAATTGCGAGTCTAGAAGGAAAATTTATTACTTTTAAGTTTTGCAACTATGCGCACTCATAGCTTTTGTCAATTGACATAAAATGTAAAATTATAGAAGGAAGAAAATGTTTGAGAACTTGGAAATACTTACTTATTTGTTTCTCTTAAATAAGAAATATTTTTTTCAGCAAATTAAAATTTGGTACTTAAAAGTATTTTTTTACTAAATAATAAATATTGTACTTTATATAACTGTAATAGGGTTATTGCTTTTAATTTATTTAAAGAATTTGTAGATAACAAGCTTATAGAAATAGAAAAGGCTTACACAAGATAAATTAAGAATTCCAACGTTTTAAGAAAAAAAGTGAATCCTGAATTTAATTAAAATTTTACAAAAACAAAAGTCTATTAAGATAATAAAATTAACCATATATTCAAATCATATTATGATCTACAAATTGTCAAATTAGACATGAAAAACGCTAATATTGGTTCCGATGAGACTCAAACTCAAGTAAGGGAAACCAAATTTTTTTCAAAAATTTAGCTTTTAGTTAGAGTGCAACTCAGGCGGGTTGGGCGGGTTAGAGGTACTACTCGGGCTCAACCCTACATATGAAATGTTCAACTCTAATCCAACCCTAACCCTACTTCCAACCCTAACTACTTAACCCTAGCTCAACCCATCTTTAAATTTTGCAACTCGGGTTGGAATTTCGGATTAAAAAGTCGGGTTAATTCGGGTTAATTATGTCACTAATCTCCATGTTAAAAATTTAAAGGTATCTTTAATAAGTTTCACATTAGATTACTCCTAAACACATAAAAAATTAAGCACTTAATGCAAATTTCTAAAAAAATTACAAACAAATTTTTAGAAATTTATTTATCTAAAGTGTTAACATACAATAAATTAAGATTTAAATAAAGAAAGTTGAAAAGAAAAAAATTATCATAATTTAAATATTATATATATATATATATATATATAATATTTAAAATAAAAAAATAAGTATAGAAATAATATTACATTTCGAGTTAGGGTTGGGCTCGTGCTGTTGGCACCTCAATCCAAGTCTAACCCTAATTAAGTTCAGGTTGAGATTTTTCAACTCAAGCTCAACTTTAATTGTAAAAATAGTTGTCCAAACCCGTAAAAAATTGGGTTGGGCTCGGGTTGAGTTCAGGTTGCCCAACCCAAGTTGCACCCCTACTTTTAGTCAAGAAAATTTCTTAATTCCATAATAATTAAAAAATAAAAAATAAATATTTTTTTAGAAGAAAACAAAGTGACTAATAGATGTTGATGAGATGCCATCAAGTGTATCTTTGAACGGGCAATGATAGTTTTTCATTTGCATTGTTCTTATTCTTCTTTTAATTTTTTAATTAAATAAGTTGAAGATAAATAATTTGTTTCATATCACTAGGCTTTCTAATTTTTCAATACTCAGTTCCTCCAATACAAGGAATGCAACTTGCAAAATTCATTATATATGACAAAATTTTGTAGATCAAGAATCCAACTCTCTAGTAGGCTGGTGGTCGGTTATTTGTAAATTTGTTTGGCTCTTACCATTTTAAAATAAAAATTATCAGCACTACATGAGGAGTCAACTCGAGTTTTTTTTTTTCTGGTAAAAACTAGAGTTGTTGTTGTGTGATACTTTTCAAACAATGAAGCACAATCACAAATCAAAATTTTTTTAGGAATATAAATGATTTACTTATTATTTTTCAAACAAATGAAGCACAATCCAGTTCTTCGTTGGGTTGCTTTCTCATTTAGGAGCCCACTGGTCTTTGGAATTAGATGGCCCAAGTAATATTATTCTTCTGCAATGCCTTTTTTTTGTTTTACGAATTAGATGTAGAGTTATGCTATGTTTTTGTAATATATATTTTAATATGCTATTTTATCTGAGAATAGAATATTTTTATTTGATCTAGACTAAACTTGTATCCATTTTGGAATTGCAATTGAATATATAAATTTGAATGAACATAATAAGAAAAGTTAGTCTAGAAAATTATGCTAATAAATGCATGTTATATAGCATGGTAGTAATTTGATGTGTGAAAAAGCATATATAAATATTAAAAAAAGAAGAAGAAGGTGTTAGTAGAGATATAAAATATAAAATTTATTGGTAAAAGGATCTAAAAGAAGATAATTTAGTTGGTCATGTTAGAATGTGAAAAACTACAAATTATAGAAGTGGGGTAGAATCGGAAATTGCAAGAAATAAAATCACTTAGGAAGAAAAAAAAATTAAAAACTTAGTGGAGATGACAGGTGTGTGCACGCATGACTAGGATAAGGAACATTGTGGTAATTGTAAGAGGGTCATCTTTATGCTAAAACTTGATTTAAATGGAGACAAAGTTGCAAGCAGCTGAAATTTAATTTTGTAGTGTGATGAATTTAATATCTAAAATGACTGATTTCACTCAAATTGATGGAGAATTAAATTTTTTGTGAATTTTTAAATATAGGTTATTCAAGTTTCACAACATATGGACAGATAATGATATTTAACTTTGCTACAAGTTCTAAGACATTCAAATGCATAAATCGGGTTGGAATATGTTTCACTTGAGTATGTAGTGGATAGGGTTTTAATTTCAAATCAAAAGGAGGTTTACATTTTTGGAATTTAATGTCAACCACAAATCGAACACCTCTGTTTTTCTTAAGTAGTCTACAATTAAGCAATTACAGTTCCAGGTCGCAGTGAGGTAAAAAAAAGGGAGTGGGTGTTGGGTTAACGACAAGGCCAACTATGTCATTTCATTATATAAAAAGACTGTGGAGCGTGAGAAGCCTAACTTGGAGTCTCAATAGCCCATAGTCTGCAATTTACTATATAGCTACTATATAGACACATATACATACATAGTCATACATACCTTGTGGTTGAATAGGGCTTCTACTCTGGAAATGTTCTTATGCTCCATTGTTTCTTCTTCTTGTTTTATGGATCCACGATTGCAGCAGCAAAAACTTGTCAGGTTTGGCAATTTCCGAAGTTCCAAATGCTTTAATTGAGGGAAGACAATGATGTCATCATCATGCACTACATCTTCTTCTCCTAATTCTCCCCTTTCAACTGCAACTATCTCTTCCATCTTCTCACAGTCTTTTACTGTTAATTTTAGGAATATAAATGATTTACTTATTATTTTTCAAACAAATGAAGCACAATCCAGTTCTTCGTTGGATTGCTTTCTCATTTAGGAGCCCACTGGTCTTTGGAATTAGATGGCCCAAGTAATATTGTTCTTCTGCAATGCCTTTTTTCTGTTTTACGAATTAGATGTAGAGCTATGCTCTGTTTTTGTAATATCTATTTTAATATGCTATTTTATCTGAGAATAGAATATTTTTATTTGATCTAGACTAAACTTGTATCCATTTTGGAATTGCAATTGAATTTATAAATTTGAATGAACATAATAAGAAAAGTTAGTCTAGAAAATTATGCTAATCAATGCATGTTATATAGCATGGTAGTAATTTGATGTGTGTAAAAGCATATATAAATATTATAAAAAAAAATAGAAGGTGTTAGTAGAGATATAAAATATAAAATTTATTGGTAAAAGGATTTGAAAGAAGATAATTTAGTCGGTCATGTAAGAATGTGTAAAACTACAAATTATAGAAGTGGGGTAGAATCGGAAATTGCAAGAAATAAAATCACTTAGGAAGAAAAAAAATTAAATAGCATTTCGAGCAGCAAATGATTTATATAGAATAAGTTTTTTTCCCCGGTTATGTAAATAGAATATGTTACATAACACAAACCATCCAAATCCTAATTTTAAAAAAGAAAAATCTTAACAGCAAACACAAGCCATCAACTCTAAAAGTGGAGTAGAGAGACTAACCTAAAACCTAACTTGAGGAGGAGGAGAAAAATTAATGACTTTTTTATTTTGAATTAAAGACTAAATTTTTTTTTTCTCTCTCTCCCTGTCTCTACGTTGGAAGAGAAAAATTAATAACTTTTTTTTATTTTGGACTAAAGAATAGAGGTTTTTTTTTTTTCTTTTGCAATTTTGAGTGGTTGGAATATTTACAAAGTAAAGAAATATGTAGATAAAACAATCAATAAAACATTTTTAACTGATTTGTTTATTATCGTTTATTTTCGGTTATTAAATCTTAAATGAGCAATGGTTATAGCCCTGGCTTCCTTTAATTACTAAAATTAATTAAGGACCCACTATGTACCTTATGGCTGAAGGTAGCTAAGTAAGTCTTGAACATACCTTATGATTAAACAAAGCTTGCATAAGGGTGGACGTGTTGCATCTCGTAGTTGACGTCCTCTTCAAATTGACATAGAAGCTTCTGAGATTAGGCAGACGATATAAATTAATTTTCTTTAATTGATGAAAAGAAACCGTATTCATCATGACTTCCTGGTCATCACTTATTATTTCTTCCAACATTTCACAATCCCTGATAGTTAATTCTTGAAGGACTGATTTCAATGGGTCATTCCATATCGCTGTAAAGCTTCCCAATTCTTCAATCTCCAGTTTCTCTAAGGCAGGGAATACAACCTGCAAAATTCATTATATATTACATTTTGTAGTCAAGAATCCAACTCTTCGGTTCACTGAACCAGTCATTAATATATTTTGTTACATCATTCCAATCGCTACTTTTGGCTCCTATCATTTTAAAATAAAAATTATCTACACTGCATGAGGATTCAACTAGACTTCTTGCTATATGATATTTTTCAAACAAACCAAGTACAATCGCAAATCAAATGCATTTTAAGAATAAAATTGATTTACTTATTATTTTTTATGAGAAGTAATAATTAGTGAGGTTGATTGTGGTAGTTGGGTTATTTGAATATAATAAAGTAAAATTTTATTGAACCAAAAAACAAGTATGCAAACTTTAATATTGATCAATAAAGTCAGAGCATTTATAATTGTTCTCGACAAGTATTTATGTTTTGAAAGCATGATAAACTCATGATCAATGTCACTAAGTATGTATTTTCTCAATATATTCAACCAAGCTACTAAGTTATTGAATCACATAATGTATTGTTTTTGAAGTTAATAACTCAGTAGCTCATAAGATTACGAAGCTTACGCATTTTTAAAGTCACTGTTAAGCATTTAATTAGCAATATCTAGAATCCTTTCAATTTGTAAAATACAGTCACTCAAATTGTGGCTCTTCGCTCTAAAGTAGAATATCACAATATTTTGAGTGGATACATTAGAAAATAGGAGATATCTGCTCACACCAGAAAGGTACATTAGAAAATAGGAGATATCTGCTCACACCAGAAAGGATAAAAACTGAAGCTGGGTCCCTAAAGAAACAGAACCCAGGATACATTTATAATATGATATATAGTTAGTGTCTAATTACAGAAATTTGATACTCTGAGTGTCAATCAACATCATTGTCAAAGGTTTTTGCATGGTTATTTGAGGCAAGTATTTCGAGAAAATGATTTATATAGAATAAGTTGCATAACACAAACCATCCAAATCCTAATTTAGAAAAAGAAAAATCTTAACGTAAAGACAAGTCATCAACTCTAAAACTAATAGAATTGCAAATACATAATTTTTTCAGTCAAACATATAATAAAAAAAAGTATGTGGGATGAAGTAATTAAAAATGACTTAAAAAAATTAAAATACTAACCCATCTATGTGAAACAAAAGCAAGGATGATGTTAGCCGATCAATGCGGGATAAATGCAAGGATGATATAATAAATTAGTACTCTAAAAAAAATAAAGAGTAGAGACAAACTTTAACCCTACTCAAAGTAGGAAAAAAGAAAAGTAAGAGAAAAGGAGTTAAATTTTAACCTAAAAACCTTAGAAAGTTAAAACTAGATATATCTACCGCCAAAAGCCATAAAAACTGCCACCATAAGTTTTAGTGGCGAATATAGGCTAGTAAAACGTCTATCATCATAATAGACTCCAATTTGGAGTCTATTATATAAAACCCTAAACACTTTCATTCTTGGCTTTAGCAGTGATGCAATCAGCACGATCAAACCCTAGCCGCAACGAGTCTTTGCATTTAGCAGTGATAAATAAATAAAATAATTATTTGATGATTTAATGAAAATGGAAAGCTTATAAATTATATTAGTGTGTAGATTAGACTGACAGAATGGTGGAGTTTCCATGTATAATATAATATATATATAGAATGATAGCAATTGAATTAGGGTAATTAATTTTTATAAAAAGTATATCCTAGTGTTCCAAAAATTAAGCAGCTAAAAAGTGTTGAGTGGAGCAAATTATTTATTAGAAGGTAAGTAAGTGGTGAGAATAGAATACCTTATGATTGAACAAAGCTTGCGCAAGGGTGGACGTATTGCATCCCCTAGTTGACATCTTCTTCTTCTTCGTATTGCCATAGAAGCTTCTCAGGTTTGGTAGACACTTCAACTTCATTCTCTTTAATTGATGAAAAGTAATAATAGTATCCATCACTGCTTCTTGCTCAATATCTCTCACTATTTCTTCCAACATTTCACAGTTATTTATACATAATCTCTGCAGTTGCGGAAGACTTCTTGCAGTGGCAGCGGAGAAGAGATATTTCATTAATCGACAGTTTGTAACTTTTAATTCTCTTAATTTACTGAAAGAACCACCGGATGCACATAGTTGGTTAGACTGTGAATTAATCCATTTTGGTTTGCCCAACAGATCTTCCATCTCATCATCACAATCCTCAACTTCAAGATACTCCAACTCTTGAAACCCTTCTCCATATCTATTGTCAAACACATCCTTTAAACCTTTCAATTCTTCTAAAATTAGCATTTCAGCTTTTTCCATCAAAATGTTAAGCCCCCTCTTCTTCAATGGAAAACCCACTAGTTTCAATTTCCTTGAGCGATTTTCTTCCCAGAAATAAAACTTACTCCCAATGGATATTTGAAATCTGATCAACGACTTAAACAGGAGCTCATCATTGAGGGGCAGTAACTCGACATTTGGCACATGAACTCTTAAACTGGTTAAGCGCTTCAATGAGTTTAGTTCATTAAGACTTGCATTGTCTTTGACCTCCCATTGGTCAAACTCATCTGGAATGTACAATTCCTCAAGCTGGGATAGACTTGATATGACACCTGATGGAACGATTTGTAGGCTGTCACATTCTCTCAGATCCAACAACCGCAAACGAGTCAGCTGTCCTATTTCCGGAGCCAGCTCTTTGAGATCCTGATCTTCAATGCTTAGTATCTCAAGTTTTTTTAATTCCCCGATAAAAGCTACATTCACCAACTCGCAGTCGTATAGACGTAACATCTTAAGTGATGATGGTAGTGACCGGATACGCATGTCTTCCAAATATAAAACTTCAAGCTTTACCATCCCATTGAAAAAGCTGCTTGAAACTTCTGATGAAGGATACCTGCCTTTCAATATTAAGGTTCGTAGTTCTGGAATATCTGAATCATTGGGAAGCACACAATCGTTGTTCAACCTTAATGAGATTGCTCTGCATCTTTTATATTCATCCTCCTCCGGCCACTTTCCAACACCATCTTTCACTAGAAACATGAAATCCTTCTCTTTTGATGCAATCGATATGGCGATATCACGAATGATATCGTGCATTTTCACCAAGTCTTCCTCACTACCCTCTAATAATAAAGAAGATGTCTTGAGGATAGTGACCAAATAATGTGCTCTATTTCTTGCATCTTTCAATGCATCCACACCTCGAAGAAGTCTCATTCCAAATCCAAACCTCACCAAATCATCAATAGAAATCTCAGCATCTTCTGGGAACAAACAACAAAGCAGAAAAATTGACTTTGCATCATCAGGCTCCAGATAGTTGTAGCTCATCTTTATGGGTGAATAAACTTTTGCCGGCAATCTCGCAATGTTCTCTCCTTTGGAACTTTTCAGTTGTGTAAGTGCATCTTCCCAATCATGCTTACTCTTATTCTTTAGTGCTCCTCCAACTGCAAGTATTGCCAATGGCAAACCTGCACATTCTTCACACACCGCTTTCGCTACAGAACTCATTCCATGAGATTGGATAGAATCTCCCACCTTCTTGTTGAATAGGGACCATGCTTCAGTTTTCGATAAGACTCCAATTTGGAAGTACTTCACCTTTTGAGGAACCTCCATTGCTTCAAACACATCTCGATTCCGGGATGTCAGCAAAATTTTGCAACCTTTGGTATGATAATTTGTAGCTGGAATTCCTATGTCTTCCAACTTAATTTGATCATTCCAAACGTCATCTACCATTACAATGATCTTTTTACCATTTTCCAATTTAATGCGTATCAGCTCCTTTCTTTCATATTCAGTAGTGTCTTTATCCAATTTCAGATTCAAACTTGCTGCAAGCTTTAGTTGAATATCTTTCAAAATTGGATTCTGGGAGACAACTATCTCGGCGATCTCATCAAAAAGCCTCTTATTTTTGGCTTGTTGGGCAACTTCTTGCATCATCCTCGTCTTACCCACACCTGGCATTCCATGTATCCCAATCTTGTAATTCCTGTCATCTTCCAGTGCCGCCATGATCTCCTCAAAAACCGACTCCCTGGAGTCGACTCTCTCATACTTTGTGCTGTATGTTCTCTCCCAAGCATGAGTGAGACGAGGTCGGTGTGCAACAGTGACAAAGTTGCTGCCATCCTTAATAAGCTCAGTAACAAGACACTTGTTCTTTTCTGCTTTCTTACCCAACCGGTACCGTGAGCATACATCAAGACAGTTGAGATTCACTGTGCCTTGCAGTAATCCGTTAAGGTCTTCTTCCATCGCCGTCAATGAGCGCTCTGCTTCCGTCAGCCACCTTGAAACATCATCCTCAACTTCGACTCTAGCTTCATCCTTGGCATCTTCAATCCTTTTGTCGACCTTTCCCTTCTCACGTCTGAGTTTGTCAACTTCATCTGCGAAACCCTTAATGTTTTCCTTGTAGTGAACCAAATAACCAAATTGACGCCAGGTGCACGCGAACAAGCGCTCTATGATTGGCTCTAAGATCTTTTCCACAATAGTATCAACCAGAAACATTTTCAACTCACCAGCTACCTTCTTTTATTCCTTTTTTTTTTTCGAAGGAGATGACGCAATACAAAAAGTATTATAAAGCAAAAATAGCAGGAACACAATATATATGTAGAAAGCTACGACTGTTTTTCTGATGAAAAAACTAAAGCAGAGATTTCAAGAGGTACTTATAACTTTGGATGGAGGTAGTGAAGAAGATAACAATACAACGAGATTTAGAGAGACATAACAAGAAAGAAGAAGAAAATGAAGATTCACAAGGAGATTGAGAGAGAGAAAAATTTAAGTGTAAGAAAGAGCGTAATTCAAATTTTAACAGAAAAGTGAGTGAGAAAGAGAGATTGCGAATAGGGAAAGATGCAAATTGAGATGTAAGAGAGAGAGAGAGAGAGCGAGCCAAATTGCAACAAGAAGTAAACGAGAATTATTAGAAGCAAAACGAGGAAAAACAACAAGGATTGAAGCAAAGTGAAGATTCACAAAAGAAAGAGAAGAAGCAGAGAGCGAGGAAGAAATTGCAGATGATGAGAGAGAGCAGATATTGAGGGATTGCAGATTCAGAGATGCAGATGTAAGATTGAAAGGCTGACCCAAAAAGTAAAACCAGAAAGGTCAGATGACTTTTCAAGATCACTTGCAAGTACACGATTGAATATATTATTACGTTTGGTGGAGGCATTAATATTTGAGAAGAGAAATGCTACAAGTCATGAAAATATTTCGTGAATTTTTATCTTGAATGATGTGGTAATTAAATGGTGAGTTAGTATTGATGAGATTTCTCTAATCTCAATGGTATTATCACCTGCCACATCATTCATGATGTCAATTCATGATAAAATTTCATGACGTTTAGTATTTTCCTAATTCAAATAGCTAAAACATAATCGGAGCAAAGCACACCCGTCACACTTTGAGTTGTCATACGCTAAGACTAAAACTCTTGAATATCACAGTAACAGGGAGACGACTTATATAAAAACAAGAGAAATATATCCATGACAAGATTAAATTCAATAAAAAAAAATTAAAAAATCACATTTCAACTATATAAATATTATATTAACAATTAGATCACAAATCAAGATGGGAAAATATCAGTCCATCACCTAAAAATAATTACATTTTCTTCATGACGTGTAGCATTGCTCTTTGAATTATATATATGCCCTTAAGTTTAAGATATTATTACTTAATTACCCTTGTATACATGCCGTTAAGTTCTCACGTTTTGTTCGAGAGGAAACCAGATGACTTGTATATTTCACACAAGTGTAAAATGCAAAAACCTACTATACTTTACTCATTTTATAAAAAACTCTCTTGAAGTTTAAAAAATCCTCTAAATTTTATAACATAGGCAACAAATACAATCAAAAATAAAAAATTACAAAATTACCCATTGATAAAAATTGTGAAAATTTTTTTTTTTTTTTATTTTACTCTAATAATTTTATAGACAATGAATTTTAATACAGCAATAAAAAACATATGAACCATAAGTCTAACTTTTGAAGTTAAATATAATTTTTTTAAAACTTCACTAAACATATTTTAGATGTGATTTTGATGAATCTTTTGATATATTTAATATATAATTAAATTAAGATTTTACAAAAAAAAAATGTATATAAAAAGAATAAAAATGCTATTGTTGAAAAAAAAAGCAATAAACATATATAAGTTGAACAATTAGATGTAACAATTTAGGAATATAATATATATAGTATAGATTCATTTATTTGTATTTAAAAATAAAAACAGGTAATATGCTATCAATATTAACCGTTAATTTATTATAAATTTAAAGAGAAATTTGATAGAAGATGTGTTTAAATATAAATGTAATTATTTGTCAACGGTCATGTAGTTTGATGAATATTAGTAATTTATTATTTAATTTATAATGGTGTTAAAATGTATATATAATATTAAAAATATATATATACAATTTTACTCAAATCTTATGGGCAAAGACTATTTTTGAAATTTTATTTTTTCAATGATGGAGAGGGAGTCTTTTGCACAAAATGTGATAGTTAAAACAAAAAAAAAGTTTAGAGAGAATTTTTTGCAAACATGGATAAAGTATAGAGTTTTTTTTTTTACATTTTACCCTTTACATAATAACAAAAACACCATTAATTTACACAAAACCTTTATATATAATATATACTCAGTCTCTAAGGTTTAGCCTATTCAGTTCTCAGGTTTTGTTCGAGAGGAAACCCAGATGACTTATATATTTCACATAATAACAAAAATACCATTAATTTACACAAGACATATTTGACCAGTGACAACTTAACTGGAACGACCTCATTGTATTATTAGTGCAAGGACGTTTTTTACTTTTTCTATAAACGATCATTTCATGGCGTGGCCTTATTTGTACACTTAATATACTGCAAGCGAGTTTTTGTGGGTTCATGCGTCATTTGTGAAAGGGAGATAATTCAGGTTATTTTTTTGCTTTTTTTTTTTTTTAAATTATACTATAACTTATCTCAAGTAAAAATTATTTTTGACAAAATGCTTTTTACCTTGAAAATCTGATAAAAGATTCTTTTAGGATAAAATTAGCTGGACATAGCCAAAAAATATTGTGAATATTTTACCATGTTAATAAATGTACAAAAAAACTTATTAACCCCTTGCTAGAAAACAGAGAACTTACATTTGTAGTTCAATACTCCCAAAAAAAAAATTAGTAAATTTTGAATGTCATCTTTCACATCAAAATTTCATCATGAAATACATGAATCTAAACAAATTTGAAAATATAATTTTGATTTTAAAATATGATAAATCTAGATAATAGCTTCGATGAAAAAGTAGAAGAAATTAGAAAAAGAAAATGGTAGTAGTTTGGCGTAGAAATATGAAAGAAAAAATAAAAGACAAAATTTAAAAAAAAGAAAAGAAAAAAGAAGAACATGTAATGAGTTTAACTTAAAAGAGTCAATTGAATTTGGTCAAGTCATTTAATATCTTACAAACCAAATTCTTGATTATAAAATGAAGAAAATAATTTTTTTCAAGAATGAAAAAATTCTAAAATGCACTTTTCGATAAGGGTATCCCCAAGTATGAATAATAAATGAAGCTTCCTACTAAAAATCTGAAAGTGACCAAAATGTGACTTAATATTTAGTTCGACTAAAATTGGTTTAAATGTTTTTTTTTTTGTTTTTTGAGAAGCTATGATCCCCTAAAACAATCTCCATATAATATTTCAATTATAAATATACAGCTAACTACAAAGTGAATCCATGCATCTAAATTCCCTCACGAGTCAGTCTCTAGGAATAGTAAAGCAGACAGAGTAGTACTCCACGTGTTGTGAAGTGTTAATATGAGGATAATTGATTTTGGAGTTTGAAGGAGAAATTGACGAAAAATTGGTAAAACGCGCTGGTCCAAAGAAACGGGCATAACTTTATTGTTTTACTGTTTTCTTTCCTTTTTCGTTTCCTTTGGAAATAAATTTTCTTTTCATGTTAGGATTAGAATTTATACAAGTTTTCTTTATTTTTTTAGTGTTTTCTTTCCTTTTTCGTTTCCTTTGGAAATAGATTTTCTTTTCCTGTTAGGTTAGAATTTCTACAAGTTTCCTTTATTAGAATTTCTACAAGTTTCTTTTATTTTTAGGTTTCCTAGTACTGTTAGGATTATAATCAATTTATCAATAAAGTTTTACTTTGATTTACAATTAATTGTGCCGGTGGATTCCAGTTTCTGTGTTCTTAGATTTTACGCTGATAACCCCTTATACTTCCGTTCTGCGTCATGGTCTAAAAACTTTGAATAAGGTTTTGGATTACAAAGTAATAGCAACAAGCCAAGTGACAATGATGTTACCAAAGTCGTCTTGATTTTCTCCTTGAATAAGATATTAAGCTCATCATGTAACACTAAACTTTAAGAACATTAAAAAAAAAAATTTATTTCTTTTCCTTTTCCTGCTGCTTCTACCAATCATACAACCCTTAAATAATTATACATCACTCCAATTTCTTAAGAAAATAAAATTTACCAGAAAAACTTATAAAATTAAATACTTAAAGAAAGAAATAATTTCAAAAACTAGTGAATTTTTGTCACGTTAGGAATTATACATCAGCTCCTCCCACTAGATGAGAAGTTAAAGAACTTAAAGAATGAGCTATCTAAATTAATAATGAAATTTTTCAAAGAACTTTGGATTCCAACATTTAGGTGAATTTGATAATGAAATACATTGATTAGAAAAATATTAAAATAATGTAATTGTGGTTTTGTTAATAAATTTGGTAAAGTTACAAAATATGAAACATAGTAGCGGAAGAAAAAGTAAAAGAAGAAAACTAGCTAAAGAAAGTGGTTTTAGTTTAGACGGAAGTACTGTTAATATTGTAACTAAAGAGATAATTTCGTAATATTGTAAATTTTTATCACATTAAGAATTGTGTTGAGCCCATGGGAGGCTTGGTAGCTCTTCACAGGTTGAGAAAAGAACTTGAAATAGAAATTTTTTCACTCCCAAAGAACGAAAATTTTCAAAGCACTTTGGGCCCACATGAGTGCATTCATGGGCCCGGAAGGATTAATTAACGAGGGTCTCATATCACTACTCTCTCTACCCTTCGTTTTTCAAAAAAAACGAATTATAGAAATTTGGTCTAATTATAGCTAAGAAAATATTGTTTATAATATTTTTGATATGAGAATCTTATATAACCAAACTAACTTAGTTGGAGAAAAAAATAATTTTAAAAGTTTGTAAATTTTTGTCACGTTAATAATTGTACTAGCCTCTTCTCAGCTCCTAGCTAGATGACAAATTAAAGAACTTAAATAATGAACTATCTAAATTAAAAATAAAAATTTTCAAAGAACTTTGAATTTCATCATTTAGGTGATTTTGATAATGAAATACATTGATTAGAAAAATATGAAAAAAAATGTAATTGTGGTTTTGTGAAAAAATTTGGTAGAGCTACAAAATATGGAACATAGTAGAAGAAGAAAAAGTAAAAGAAGAAAACTAGCTTAAGAAAATGGTACTAGTTTGGTAATTGAAGTGCCAAATTTTTATTATCAGAGTATTGACTTTTTAAAGAGAAGGTTAAGGATTCAAGGCCTATGGGAGCATATGTTTGTGAATAAATTTACCTACAAAGAAAAAAAAAAGGGGGGTCAATTTTTGTTGAATTTTTTTACTCTGGTATTTTTTCTTTTCTTGGGGGTAGAGAGAGGGTTAACTAAAATTTCTTAACATTAGAAATTGGTTTTATATGAGTTCCGGAGATCTAATAGTTTTTTTATCTTGAAAACATTAATTTTTACATCTAGACACTTGCAAAGATGAAATTTTTAATTGGTTAGGAGAACAACTGAAGACCCATCACTCAAAATTTAAGAAGGGTACATTTGAGCTTGAACTTTAAAAGCAAGACTCATTTTTAATAGATGTTTGAAATACATGTGAGTGGGTTTCTGTTGCTTGAAGTAAATGAATTTTACTATTTTTTTTTTCTCTTTTTAGAATAAACAGAGACAAATCAGAATCTTAAATGGATAATGCTGATTTTTAGTTCATTTTTTCTTCAAGAAATTCATCAAATGGTTGAGTGAAGATAATGTTGACTAACGAAATTTTTACAAGTTGAAGCACTGATGGATCTGGAACAGATGAACTTTAAGCTCACAAATCATTAATATCATTGAATATAATATATTTATTAGAAAAGTCTCACTTTTCAAAGAAAACTTGGTGGCAATTACAACTTGGGAGATTTAAAAAATGATAAAAAATCTCATCTCTCATTGTTTATCCTTTCAAGGGGTCTCACGAATCAAATATTAAACAAGATCATACTCCATCGACTTTGATTTATATTCTCGAGTTAGTTTTACGCAATGTTTTCAATACTTTACGTGTTATTATTAGTCTACAGTGAATTAGGAAAAAACTCACTTTTTGTGATGAGATTGTTGTTGTCCATTGATTTGTTCTTCAAGAATTTTATTTTTCGCAATTTTTTTGAACAATTGTCTTTGACGAGTTCTTTGTTACCATGAATCGATTGTTCTCTTGTTATTTGTTCTGAACTTGATCGAATGATTGTTGTCGTGAGTTAGGTCATATACTTATCATCTTTTGTTTGTCGTCTTTATTGAAAAGATCCAGATCATTCATCTTGCGTGAGCGTTACATTTAAGATTTTGTTTCAAATTCAAATTGACTTCGTATCATTCATATTGAGTTTGTTAGGCTGTTAAATTATATATTTTTTATTATATCATTTTCTAAATTACATAGATTTTTTATACTCTTTACTATATATTTATGACTAATATTTCTAAATTTACCTAGTCTTCAAAAATATGAGCCTATAAATATGTTTTTACGTGATGTTTGTGATATTTTGGTTGAACTTGGTTGCCGATGATGCATGGCAATATCAAGTTAGCTATGTCAACAAAATCCTCATCTGAAATATTACAATACATATGGTATAACTGTGTATTAAGGCCCCACTGCTGATACCAAATGCCAAATGCCTCCATTATTGACACAATCACTAATTCAATGCATGGCTTTGAATTCAAATGTAAGATAGAAAAGCATAGTTACAAGAAAAAGTAGAAGAGAGTAGTTTAGAAACGACAAAAAAAAAAAAAAAGGAAACAAAATCATACCATGACACTGCAATCACTATTCAAGATTGAAAAGGAAATGTTGAATTGATTTAATCAACACCTCAATAATTCAAAACCAATTGTCAAGTCCCGTCACTCAATAAGGTTTTAATTTCTTAACATAACACATTTTACCTCAAATTTTGACATGACTTTAATAAATCGACGTAGTACTGTCAATATTGTTATTAAAAAATTAATTTCTATTTGAGAATTTTAAGTAACCAAATTAGCTTAGTTGAACATACCTAAAAAAGAAATAATTTCAAAAGCTTATTAATTTTTATAATGTTATGAAGTGTATTGGCCTCTTATCAGCTCCTTGCTAGATGACAAATTAAAGAACTTATATTATGAGTTATCTAAACTCAAAAATAAAAAATTTCAAAGAACTTTAAATTCCAACATTTAAGTGAATTTGATAATGAAATATATTAATTAGAAAATTATAAAAAATGTAATTGTGGTATTGTTAATAAAATTGGTAAAGCTACAAAATAACTTTGGTCAATGTTTAGAAGAAATAGGGAACATAGTAGAAGGAGAAAACTAGATAAAGAAAATGGTATTAGTTTGGTAATGGAAGTGTCAAATTTTTATTTCCAAAGTCTTTATGTTCTCTTTTTTTTAAAGAGAAGGTTGAGGATTGGATCAACTCCACCTTTCTTCTTCTTCTTATCCCTTATATGTTATACTTACAATTCTAAATCATTTTGGTAAGATAGGATTTGGTTGATTGATTTTGATTAATCCAAACCTAACTCAAATTTGATTGATTCAAATCCTTATAGATATAATTGTCTTTGCGTGCAGAGTCAGACACACAAAAGAGAAAAAACTAAACCTATAGCCGATTTGAATTGCAAAAAGCAAAAACAAACTGAAGATGAGGAAAAAAGAGTCTAATAAAAGAAAATTGAGGATATGCAAAATATTTCGGGAATGAATTGCAGATTGGGTGAGAGAACAAGAGATATGTAATTTGAGATGTAAGCAAGTCGCCTTAATAAAAAAATTATATAAAAAATAATGAGTAATACTATTAAGAGAACTCTCTTATTAGGGAAATGCTAAACGTCATGAAATTTTATGATGAATTGTCTTCATGAATGATGTGGCAAGTGATAATACCATTGACATTCCGTGTATGGGGAGAATCCCACCAATACTAACTCACAATTTAATTGTCACATCATTCAAGATAAAAATTCATGAAATATTTTCATGACGTGTAGCATTGCTCCTCTTATTACAAGAGTCATGAGCCGCTCGATTGAAAGATTTATTAAATTATTTATTTGATACTTCACATATATCAAAAATATTACTTTAATTTAGAGTTAAATAAAAAGAGTTAGAGACTCTTGTCACGAAAGAGATCTTATAATAGAATTACTCAAAATTTAAAAATAAATTATCCTGAATTTTGATGAAGTGAAACTCGAGATGAGAATGAAATTACAATCCTCATTTAATGAGGGCCCGTTTGATAACCGTTTATGTTTAGTGTTTATTGTTTAAGTGTTTATATATGTTACGATTTTGTTTATCCATAAACATGAGTGTTGTTTGATAACGGAAAAACGTTTAGCTTATTTTAAAAATCATAAACAGAAAAATATGTTTGTTAACCTTAAACTTTTTTTTTTAAATAAAAAAAAAATCAACACAATAAACTGCATAAAAAGTCAAGTTTATGCTATAACAAATCTATACAGCAATAACAGAGTAAGAAATATATATAAAAATTAAATAAATAATATCAGGTTACATACATATCTACACACTGCAAATTATACTGTAAAACTAGAATTACCCACAACTCAGAAGGTCCCAACAAGTAGGGGGATGCACACGATTCAGTTCCTTACGGTTATTGGGAGAACTAGAACCAGAACCGTTCCCAACGGTTCCTTAATTTTGAAACTGGAATAAATGAGTTCGGTTCAATTCGATTATTATAGGAGTTGTATTTAACCTTATAATAGTTATAATAACTCCATTGTTTAAAATGTTTTACATAACAAAAGGTTATTTAACTATTACAATGATTTTATAACAGTGTGTGTGTGTATATATATATATATATATACAATAGAAAATCATTATAGGAGTTTTATAACTATATATATATATTCAACGGTTCCGGTTTCAAGGATTGGAACCTGAATCACAGTGAACAGTTCCTAAAATTTGGAGCAGGAACCGGAACCGTAGTGAACGATTCAGTTCGGTTCAATTAAAGTTCTTTATGGTTCCACCGGTTCTTTGTGCACCCCTATCAAAAAACAAAATATATATAACTATGAAAAAGTTGAAAATTTTTCAATTTGTATGGAGTGAGAGAGGGATTTGGAGGGCATACTCTTGCTCTTGAACTTCTCCTACTAATACTTTCATTTTCATTTTTTTGATTTCTATTTTTATTTCAACACTGAAAATGAATGAATGACAAGAGTACAAAATATCATTCTTGTTTTTTTAACAAGGAGATGATTGAGACTTATTTTTTTATTTTCCTCAAATATGGATTTTTTTTTTTAGCATGTGTGCCCCTAAGTAACTATTTTTTATTATCAAGTATATTAGTAATTATGTCCACATTTGATAATTCTAATATTTTTATCATTGTATCCAGCAATAGTCTTTTATAATTTTTTTCTTTTCATTTTCTCAATTTTAGTTTCAATTTTTAATTAAAATAATATAATCTTCATTTTAGATAAAAAAAGAAATTTTTTTTTTTTAATAAACATCATTTTGATGTTTAGGATTTGAAGACTTGGTAACAGTGTTGTTTTAAAAGCATTTTGAAAATTTATAAACAAAACAAAAATGAACAAACATGTTTATCCTGAAAATTTATTTTTATAAACAATAAACACTAAAGATAAACGGTTATCAAACGAGCCCTAAATCGTTACCCAAACAACCCTCAGTTATGAAAAATTAATAATATTCGTTAACTCTAAAGTCTAAACCAACCCCATTTTTTGCACAAGATGTAAAGGGAGAGGGTGATTGAAAAGGAAAAGTAAAGGACAATTATAAATTATCACTTTTCTAATCCAATAGCAACGAATCAATTAGAAGCCTTATCCCCATCTACACAGGCAAATATAAGCTCATGTCACGCCATACACAATTTACAACGAGTAAACAATTTTTTTAGATAATATTAATAATACTTGATTATTTATAGATGACTAAAAACCTTCTTCTAATTATTTATTGATGTGGACAATGATAAAATGACACGTATTAAATTTAAAATTTAAAAATGTAAATAATTTTTTTTAATAAATTTTAATTTTACCTCTCTTATATTTTAACAAAGAAATATCTGACTCATGTCATATGAGAAGAAACTTTCTTCAACAAGTTGATGTGACTCAACCAAAATACAACATATGTTCTTCTATGTATATTTAACATTTTTCTATATCAAATTAAGATTCTTATGATTGAAAAGTTACCATGTATAGGATAACTTGTTCTACACTCACCTATCTCTTTTCTTTCTCTTATGTATATGATCTCATTATATATTATAATCATACCATTTATTAATATAATTCAAAGATAATTTTTTATTTTTTTCTCTTATTTTAACATGGTATCAGAGTTAGGGTTTTCAAAACCCTCATTTTATTCTTCCGCTTAATTGTTCTTATTATTCAAAAAAAAATATTTTGTTTTTGATGCCGAAAATTTATCTTCTGGAATACCATTTGATATTCTGAATATATTAGAACAAAGTCGTCGACTAGATGATTAATTCGTCGTAAAAATCAGCCCATTGGTTGATGCTTTGACAATTGAAAACGAAAAGTAAAGGAGAATGATTAGAAACGACAAAAGAAGGTAAGAGCAAATGAACACCATTGGTTGATGCTTTGATAATTAAAAAGCTAATAACAGTGACAAACCCACCAGTTTGTCCGCCTTTGGATTTGCTTTTTCCATCCAAAGACTTTGCTCTTCTCCATTTACTTTATTTTTTTGTGAAAAATAAAATAAAAATTCTCCTGTAAGTGTGGGCCATCGACTGTGGGCCGTCGACTCTAGATAAGGTTTTGCAATCAAGTCAAGTCCAGTCCAATCCCAGTCCAATAGCAACAAATCAATTAGAAGACTTATCCCCATTAACACAGTTATCCGCTGTTTAGTTTAAAATTAGATTACATACCTAAAAGTGCAAATATAAGCTCATGTGACGCCATGCACAAGTTACATCCAGTAAATTTCTTTAGATAATTCACTTAATGAGTAACAACCTTCTTTTAATTATTGATGTAGTACAATAATAGAAAGATATGTGTTAATTTTAAATTTTAAAAATGTAAATAATTTTTTTAATAAATTTTAATTTTTTCTCTCTTATATTTTAAAGAGAAATACTTGCTTCATGCCATATAAGAAAAAAATTTCTTCTCTAAGTTGATGTAGCTCAACCAAAATACAACATATGTTCTAAACTTAAAATATTCTCAAGTACCCTTCTCTCATTATTCAAATATAGTTTCGTAAAAGTCGTCGCCGTCGTCGTCATGATCATCATTGCCTTAATCTCATATGAATGAGGTTGGACACATGAATTCTCTCTCTCCAAGCTTTTCTATTACATGTCAATTCATCTACTATATTTAACTTTTTAAAATTATTTTTAATAACCTTATCTCATGTTATCTTTAATCGTCATCTCTATCTCTTACCTTTGATTACAACTAATTTTTCTTGTTTTATTGGCGCGTCACTAGATCTTTGATGTTTATGTCCAAATCATATAAGTCTATTATCTCAAAATTTCTCACCAATTGGTGTTACACCTAGTTTTGTTAAAGTAGATACTATAAAAGAGATAAAGATATTAAGCCTGACATAATTTATAAGCCTAGTCAATGAGATAGTGAATACACGTCGCGACAGAAACCCTTACCATCACCATTAATGTTCTGATGTGAGTCATTAATGCCCTTAACTACCGCCGGTATTACAAAATTCATTTATTACCTGCAATGTTAGCACGTCACGCCACTATACGGTGCGGCGATGTGAAAGACCTGAGTCAGGTGTTTAGGGAATCATTATCTAAACACCTTAGGTACAAGGCAATAACCAGAGTAAGCCAAAATCTGCTGGGGATGGCCCTGAGAAGCTGATACTATAAATATGATGGTCCGAGGTAAATGAAAAGAGAGACAGAAAAAGGCAGAGAAATCCCTACCTTCATGATAATTCTCATTGATTAGCTTTACTTCTTCTCCTTCATCCACAACTTTATTTCTTCTACGAAGTGTTCGACACGTGTCCGACATGGTGTTCGAGTGTCCGACACCCTCGGTGAAGTGTCCGTGCTTTCTATATATATGTATAAAAATCTCCACAGTATTAATATATATATATATATATATATATATATATATATATATATATAGACACACACACACACATATGCAGTTGGCAAGATAAGTATTTCAGATTAAAAAAAATTCTATTTAAAAGTATTAAAATATTAAAGATAAAAACTAGAAAGGACATTTCATAATATCGAGGGGTATACAATATAATAACTCCAAACATGGCTATCGTGTGTAACATCAGTAGTCAGTGTCTTTAATCCTTTAAATTATGCTACCACTCCAATTTCTTAATGAAATTTAATTTATCTTGAAAATTTGAAATGAGAGTCAATTTGTTTTTCAATCTTAGAACACTTTTTTACCAAACATACTTCTATATTTTTGTTTTTCAGAATCTTGGAACATATTTTACATTACCAAACACGCTTCCAATCACTATTGAACATACTCCACAACAGAAACGTTATTTTTGTTTCGGATGAAAACAAAAATGTAAAACAGAAATGATTGCCAAACGTGCCCTTAAGAAACCAAACTAGCTACTAGGACATACTTAAGAAAGAAATAATTTCAAAAGCTTGTTTATCACGTTAATAATTTCATTGACCACTTATCAATTCCTCACTGGATAACTAATTAAAGAACTTAAATTATGTGTTATTTAAACCCAAAAATAAAAATTTTCTAAGAACTTTAAATTTCAACTTTTAGGTAAATTTGACAACGAAATATGTAGAACAGGAAAAATATGTATATTTTGAAACATGCTACAGAAATAGGAAAGTAATTCAAAAATGTTACTCACGTTCTGGGTCACAAGACAAGTCTGAAATTATCTTATTATGTGAGAATCATAGCTCAATGAACCGAGCAACGACTATGGGAAGTGGGTCTAATTGAGCCTGAACAATTCGGTGACGGTATCTTGGGGTGATTCTAACCCTAATTTTAGTGGGAATCATGGCTCAACAAATCGAGCAACAGCTAAGAGAGGTGGCTCTAAATGAGCCATTGATGAACGATTCTGTGGCAGTATCTTGGAATGATTCCCACCATTATGCACGGCTACAGAAGGTGGATGCACACACCACGTGTAGTCATTGGATATCACGATCCACTCATAGCCACATGATGCTAGAGACCGTGATGGTATGTAAATAACAAACAGTGAAAAAGAAGAGGTCAGTCACATTTGGCAGGGAGAATTGGGTAGAGAGAATGGGTAGTAGAGAGAAGCATCTTGGAGCTCTCTGCCTTTCCTTTGGCATCGGACAATGGCTGTGGTTCTCACTTCTTTCTTCATCTTTTTCATTCTCTTTTGTAATTGTTTGAATTGTGAGCTTGTGCTGTAAAAGCTTCCCCATTAATATGATTTTCACCCTCTACAAAATACATTAGTTTGAAAAATATAATTGTGGTTTTGTTAATTAAATTGCTGTGAATTTTTATCTCTTTCCTAGCAAAAATAAAAAATAAATATAGTTATAAGAAACAAAGAACATAAAATATGAAGAAAAAATAAAAGAACAAACTAGTAAAAGAAAATAGAAGTGGTTTGTAGCAAAGTGAAAAAAATTATTGATTTTTGAATTTTGATATATAGTGTGATTATTTTAAGGCTGTGTTCGGTTACATAGAACTAGAATTCCAATTTCATGGAATTGAAATTCAACAAATTCAATTCAAAATCCATTGTTTGGATCAATTTTGGAATTCATATAAAATTTAATTACAATTCCAATTCTTGAAATTAGAAAATAATTAAGTTTTACTTAAACAAATATGTATATGAATATATATATATACACATATATTCAATTAACAATTGCTACGTTTGAGCTATGAGTTTTTATTTTCAGTACTTTTTTTTTACTTTTCTGATAAGAAAAATTCATTGCAGGCTAAATATTTTGAAACTGATGGAGTCCATTACAAACATAATCACATTCTTAGTGCTGCTCAATACAAAAGCTCCTCTGAAAAATCACAAATAATCCAATCCAATGTGATTATGTTTATTGCTATCCTCTCTTTCTTGCTAGCCCCTTGTCGTCAATCTCCTTAGCCAGATTGATATCAGAGGTAGCCCTGATTCCGAACATTCCCACCGTATGGAGCCATCGTCGCAGTCCAGTTAACCTCCGAACAATCTCCTTTCTTTTATCTCATAACTAATTTTATCATTTCTTTTCTTTCCTCTCGTGTCTATCCAAATGAAACCTAAAGGCCAATCCATAAATAGAATGGCGACAGGGTTTTCGAGCTGTGGAAAAGAGGGTTATTATAGCTATATTTTTTTTTTTCAAAATTTTCAAATCAGACCTAATCTTAATTGTGAATGTTATTACAAAATGAAAAAAAAAAATATCTAACTTGTTTAAAATTGACCTTCAAACATTACACCATCAATAAAATTGTCATTCAATATAGGCTAAGAAGCACACATACTTCTCCTGAAGTGTCATGACAGTATCAGACACTTAGATTCAGCTTGAACACGTGTCGGATAAGACTCAGACAAGTGTCGAATACGACTAAAAGTATCATAATTTTTGAATATTTTATTTTTTTAATTGGACATAGCTAAAATACGATATAGACACGACAATAATACTTTATTTTTTAGACTTTAAAAACATGACAGAATAGTTTTAAAATAATGTTTTGAAAGACAGACAAGATAAAAGAAAAAAGATATTACTCAGTCCCATAATTCTTGGAATGTTTGGAGAATTCAATTTTTATGGTAGGACCCACTTTTATTGTGATAATAAATGAATTTACATATTAGTTATTATTTAAAAGTTAGTATTATTATTACATGGTGGGATCAACTTTTAGAATAGTAAAGTTTGAAAATAGTAGTTTAAAAATTATATAAAAGATAGTACATTCATTTTAAAAAATTGACATATATTTTAAAATATTAAAAAAAAAGAATAGTGATATGGAAGGAGGGAATCCAAGAAAAGTGAAGCTTCACAAGATGATTCAGAGGAAGGGATTGCAGATGGTGAGAGAGAAGATGACAGAGTAAGAGAGCAGATATTAAGGAGCCAGATTGAGAGAGAGAGAGAGAGTGATACAAATTCAGAGGTTAGAGAGAGAGAGAGAGAGAGCCTAACAAGAAGAAGGGAAAGTAAATGTGAATTATTGATTAAAAGCGACAAAGAAAAGGACGACATTTTCCTATCATGGGCCATGACACTGGCACAGAGGCACTGCATCACTAAATCAGAAAGATGAAAAATAAAATGGCTTTTAATGTGTGGTCAATTCTAATACAGAACCATTAATGACGCTATATTATATATATATATATATATATATATGTGTGTGTATCCATAATATATATATATATATATATATATATGTGTGTGTGTCTCTGCGGTCCATAATAATACAGTACATTGGATGGGTGGACGCATTGACAACTAATAAAGTTATTGCAAATGCTGAGTTTATTTTTTTGCAGGGGAATTCATTCCAAACCAATAGCAAGAAATCTAAAGTGGAATGGTGTTGGGAGGTGAGCCTTGACTGAGAGCTCGGTTTAAAATTTTGGGTGAATTACAGTGACCTCTCCTGAAATTTGTCCTAATTACACTCAGCATTAAATTAAAACAATTTGTTACAATGACTTCCCCTCTAACAGAAATGGACTAACAAATGTTAAATTTTTGGTGAAATGTCTATTATACCCTTATTAATATTATATTGATATATTTTATTAATATCACAACACCTTGGATGCTAAATCTAACAAATCGAAGCTGAATTCTACAAAACAGACTTCACAGTTGCGTCCGGAATGGTCCATTTAGCTAGGAACCAGTTTGAGTTGGTAAAAAATGGCCAAAATCGACTTCCCAGAAAGTTCGCCGGAAAAATTGCAGGTCGCCGGAAACTCGCCGGAGAAGATGACCGGAACAGTACAGATCGCCGGAAATTCGCCGGATAAGATTACCGGAACAGTGTAAGTCGACGGAAATTCGCCGGAGAAGATGACCGGAACCGTGCAAGTAGTCGAAAATTCGCCGGAGAAGATGACCGGAAACGTACAGGTCGCCAGAAATTCGTCGGAGAAGATGACCGGAACCGTGCTAGTCGCTGGAAATTCGCCGGAGAAGATGACCGGAACCGTGCACATCGCCGGAGAAGATGACCGGAATAGTGCATATATGTGTATATATATTATAATCTGAAATATATATATGTGCATAGATATATATATATATGGGCATTTTGGTCTTTTCAACTAAAATTTTTGACAAAATTAACGGAATTTTGGACGGAGGGGGTCTGTGTAATAACGGAGCAAACCTCAGGGGAGGTTATTGTAACAAAATTCAATAGTTTGATGCTGGGTGTAATTAGGTCAAACCTCAGGGGAGGTCAGAGTAATTTACCCTAAAATTTTTGAACGAGTTTATTTGAGTGGGGGTAATATTATCACGTCTTCCGATATATCATGGTGATGTTATCAATACTCAAGTAAATTCATTCTAAAAATATATCATATTCCTATTGAGTTGTTGACATCCTTAGTGGAATCCCAAAGTTATCGTTAATTAAACTCTTATAATCCTAAACTTTAAATGAATTACTTAAACTAAAATCTTGCGAAGAATTTCTTAACCACATTAAGTCTTGTGGTGAAAATTTAATATAATGTTACGTTTGGTACGCAATAATGGAATGAAATGAGCATTCCATTAAAGTGAGAATTAAATGAGAATTAGAATGGAATGGAATGATCATTCTCGTTCTATTGTTTGGTTTCAAACATGAAATGATGAAAGAATGAAATGATGATTACATTATTTTTGGTAACTAATTTTTTTTTTAATGTTTATTGGGAATGGAATGACCATTCCATAAGTTGAGTAGTGAAATGAATTTTAATTCTTTTTTATTCCAAAGGAATGAAGCGGAATGGTCATTCCCACTTTTATTTTTCTTATCAAATAAAGGTATGGATCAAAAAAGGTAATATTGGCATTCCATTCCATTCCATTGTTTCGTACCAAACGTAGCATAACAGTCTCTCAGGATAAAACTAGACCTTGGATATGGTACTGACGGATTAGTATCTCAAAATCTTTACCGTGTTGGAAATTATACTTGTAGCATATTTGTTTTCATGGACTTGATGTCTTCAAATTAAAAAAAAAAATAGTTGAATTAATTTTTTTCTAATTCTAATTTCAATACATCAATTCTATACAACTAAACATATCATTAGTGCACTACTAACTCCTTTTTAAATAACAAGAAAACTTAAATTTAGAGTTCTTTAATCATGTTTTAATCAAAACAGATTTACGAGAGAAACAAACTTAGACAGAAAAATGTGCATAAATTAGAGTGGGTGAGTGATGCAAATTTACTCAGAATAGCGAAAATAGTCCAAAGCTAAAGGAAAAGCAAATGGTAAATATTAGTAGGATTAAGTTCAAATTACCCAATTTAGATTGGATTTGATTTGTTGATACTTCAATCCGACTTAAAACCAAAATAAAATTGCATTGAAAATTTTCATTCAATTAAGTGACAATACTAATAAAAAAAAGTTATTACTCCAAACGTGTGAAAAATGGGGTAGCTTTGAATTGATCCACCGGACTTACACCCAACGTGTGAAAAATGGAGATTGAATGGTTGTCAATAAATTAGAGTGAGGGTTTAATTCCGTATAATAATATCATTTCATAAGTGATATTTTGCGATTTCATACCATGACACTGCATTCACTATCAAAGATTGAAAAGGAAATGTTGGATTGATTTGATGAACACCTCAATAATTCAAAAGCAATTGTTTGCAGCCAAGTCCCCATGTTGTGACAGTCTGAGTCATTCGATAAGGTTTTGCGATTTCCAACCAATAGCAGAAAACCAAGTAGGCATATCACATCCTTATATTTGTAAAAGTGAATAATTTATCTCCTCTCGCACATATTATATTTTTCTATGACCATTTTATCATTTCTTTTATTAAAAAAAGAGGAGGCTTTTTTTCGAGAAATAATTTTGCGGAAAAAAAAAATTAAATATACACAATTACTTAATAAAATTTTTTGAGAGGAGAGGTTTTTATTTTTATTTTTTTATATTAAGTTATATCAATTTACAAGAAAATAAATAAATATGCACAATTACATAATAAAAAAATTTCGGATTTTTTTTCCCGGAAAATTTTTCATT
Source organism: Cornus controversa (assembly GCA_026545225.1). Lineage (NCBI taxonomy): Eukaryota > Viridiplantae > Streptophyta > Magnoliopsida > Cornales > Cornaceae > Cornus > Cornus controversa. The sequence continues at coordinate 92,778,842 of CM048846.1, read as the reverse complement.
AGAAAGAGAGGGTTTTTTTTTTATTAAGTTTTTCTTTACCTTAATAAAAAAAAAGAGTTTTTTTAGGAAAAAAAATCTGAAAATTGTTTCCAGGAAAAAAAACTAAATATTCACAATAATAATTTTCAGATTTTTTTTTTATTTTTTCAAAAATTATTTTATTTTCATATAAATTTTCTCTCTTTCTAATGGAAAATTTTTTGAAAAAAAAAAATCCGAATTTTTTAATTATGTAATTGTGCATTTTTATTTTTTTTTCGTAAATTGATATAACCTAATATAAAAAAAAACCTCTCTTCTCTCAAAAATTTTTATTAAGTAATTGTGCATATTTAGTTTTTTTCTCTGAAATTATTTTCAGAATTTTTTTTTGGAAAAAAAACTCCTCTTTTTTTTAATAATAGAAGGGTAAAATGGTCATAAAAAATATAATATCTACAAGAGGGGGTAAAATGCCTACTTTTACAAATGTTAAGGTATGATAGGGTCCAAAAAAAGCACAAAAGAATTTCTTGCACCTTTTTAAAAGCACATATGAGTTTTTGGCCCTTTTACCTGATTATTTTACAACTCATGTCAAGTAAATAATTTCTTAACATAACACATTTTACGTCGAATTTTGACATGACTTTAATGAATCAAAACTAGTTGGACGTAGTATTGTCAATATTGTTATTAAAAAATTAATTTCGATATGAGAATCTTACATAACCAAATTAGCTTAGTTGGACAAACTTCAAAAAGAAATAATATCAAAAGATTATTAATTTTTATCATGTTAGGAATTGTATTGGCCTCTTATCAGCTCCTTGCTATATGACAAATTAAAGAACTTAAATTATGAGTTATCTAAACTTAAAAACGAAAATTTTCGAAGAACTTTGAATTCCAACATATAGGTGAATTTGATAATAAAATATTTAATTAGAAAATTATGAAAAAAATGTAATTGTGGTTTTGTTAATAAAATTGGTAAAGCTACAAAATAACTTTGGTGAATGTTGAGAAGAAACCGGGAACATAGTAGAAGAAGAAAACTAGATAAAGAAAATGGTATTAGTTTGGTAATGGAAGTGTCAAATTTTTATTACCAAAGTCTTCATGTTCTCATTTTTTTAAAGAGATGGTTGAGGATTGGGTCAACTCCACCTTTCTTTTTCTTCTCCTCCTCCCTTGTATGTTATACTTACAATTCTAAATTCTTTTGGCAAGATAAGATTTGGTTGATAGATTCTGATTAATCCAAACCTAACTCAAATTTATAGTCTAGGAAGTACGAATATTTCAAAAAATCTCTCGTGGCCATATCGGACACATATCCGATACGGATATGGTCAGGATACGACTAGATACGTGTCTAATATTCCGAAAAAGTATCTCATTTTTCTTTTTCTCCTCCCTTGTATGTTATACTTACAATTCTAAATTCTTTTGGCAAGATAAGATTTGGTTGATAGATTCTGATTAATCCAAACCTAACTCAAATTTATAGTCTAGGAAGTACGAATATTTCAAAAAATCTCTCGTGGCCATATCGGACACATATCCGATACGGATATGGTCAGGATACGACTAGATACATGTCTAATATTCCGAAAAAGTATCTCATTTTTTTTAAAAATTATTTTTTGAATGTTGGATACATCTAAGATACGCGAGAATATGTTTAGGATACGTATGAGATACATCGGGATACATTTTAGATACGTCTATGTTTAGAATACTTTTTATGACAAATTTATAATTTTTTGTTCCATAAAATGGGATTTCTAAATTTTAACTTCTTATATTTTGTATAATTGCTTTAAGTATATTTATTGTATGATTAAAGAATAAAAATTAATATTTTATGTATAATATTATATTTTTATTTATTTGACATATTCTTGTCTTGTCCGTATTCTATTATTTTAAAAATTTTTTATTGTTGTATCTGTATCATGTCGTACCCGTATTTGTGTGTACTTTTTTACTTATAGTTGTGTTTGTGTACACAAACACACAAAAGAGATTAATAACATTACTCAAAATTTAAAAGTAAAGTGTCAATTGAATTTTGATTAAGTTAAACTCGAGATGAGAATGAAATTACAATCCTCATTTAATAGCTTACTAATTAACTTATTGATTAAAAGAAATGAAGAAGATAAACTATCCATGAAAGACATTGTGGCTTCAGCTTTGTATCTACGTCAACACTAAACCATAAATGCAGTACCAACTCTATCTCTACTAACAGCTTTAGCAATACATTAAATATTGAAAAAGAAAGGGCTTTGATTGATGTCCCCACGATAATAAATATAAAGCTATTGCTTCTTGCAAAACTACATGTTGTGTCGGTCAAGTATAAGGAAGAATTTTTTTTTTTTTTTTTTCATTATTTATTTATTTTTGTAAGGTACTTTTCAAATTGGATAGGTGCATTGATTTTGATTTTTGATTACTGTGATATTTTAAAGGAAGTGATATGTAACTAAGGGAAAGTTTTTAATTTGTATGAGTGAAAAGATGAATTTGGAGTACATGCTATTATTCTTTGAATTTTTTTATTAGTATTTTTAATTTTTTTTTATTAGCACTAAAAATGAATGAATGATACAAGTACTATTCTTGTTTCTTTGATAGGGAGATGGTTACGACCTCTTTTTTTTTTTTTTCTCAATTTTTTTGTTGTTTTTTAGCATCGGTACCTTTAAGTAACTATTTTTTGTTATCAAATAAAATAATAATTATTTATATTGTTTCAAATATTTTTTTTCTTAAGTCAATTGATCCTCTTTAATTTTGTTTACACTTGATTATTTTAACATTTTATCGTTATATTAAGCAATAGTCTTTTATAATTTTTTTTCTTTTCATTTTCTCCATTTTATCTTCACTTTTTGATTAAAATAATATAATCAACATTTTAAATTAAAAAAAAAGAAGTTTTTTTTAATAAACATAAACTACATTATTTTTGGTGTTTAAGATTTAAAAACTTAACTACATTATTTATAAAAAAAAAAAAAACTTATCAAACACTTATCTTACAAATTTATTTTATAAACAATAAACACTAACCATAAATCGTTTCCAAACAGCTCCTTAGCTACAGAGAATTAATAATATTCGTGAACTCTAAAGTCTAAACCAACCCAGTTTTTCCACAAAGGTGCAAGATGCAAATGAACACCATTGGTTGATGCTTTGACAATTAAAAAGCAATTAACACTCACAAATCCACAAGTGTGTCCGTCTTTGGATTTGCCTTTTCCATCCAAAGACTTTCCTCTCCTCCATTTACTTGATTTTTTTTTGTGAAAAATTAAAAAAAAATTCCGATGTCCTGTAAGTGTGGGCCATCGACTCTAGATAAGGTTTTGCAACCCAGTCCAGTCGGATATGATACGATAACAACAAATCAGTTAGAAGACTTTTTCCCATCAACACAGTCATCGGCTGTTTAGCTTAAAATTAGATTACACACTTCAAAGTGCAAATATAAGCTCATGTCACGCCATGCACAATTTACAACGATTAAACAATTTCTTTAATAATACTTTATTATTTATTGGTGAGTAAGAATCTCCTTTCTTGTTATTTATTGATGCGAATAATGATAAAATGACACGTGTTAAGTTTAAAATTTAAAAATATTAATAATTTTTTTTAATAATTTTTAATTTTTCCTCTCTTATATTTTAACTAAAAAATACATGTCTTATACCATATCAGAAAAACTTTCTTCAATAAATTGATGTGACTCAACTAAAATAAAACATATGTTCCAAACTTAAAAAATTTATAATGAGTAAATAATTTTTGTAGATAATATCTTTAGAATAATACTTCACTACTCATATGTGAGTAAGAATCTCCTTCTAATTATTGATGTGGCACAATAATAGAATGACACGTGTCAATTTTAAAATTTAAAAATGTAAATAATTTTTTTAGTAAGTTTTAATTTTTCCTCTCTTCTATTTTAAAAAAAAATATTTGTCTCATGTCATATAGAAAATTTTTTCTTTCAAGTTGATGTGACTCAACCAAAATACAACATATGTTCCAAACTTAAAAAATTCTCTAAGTAACTTTCTCTCATCATTAAAATATAGTTTTGTAAAAGTTTATAATATAAATCCCACTAAATAAAGACTCTTTAATTTAAAATGTTGGCAAAATTCTACCATCTCCGCACTTTCTTTGCTTTTCTTTTTATTTTTACATTTTACCATGTAAACTTGATATAGTAGGAGTCTCTTAGCATGAAACTAGTTGGTGTGGTCATGGTCAAGAAATATATAATTTAAAATTTTTGTGAATTTTTAACTCTTTCCTAGCAAAAATAAAAAATAAAAGACAAATAGACTTATAATAAACAGAGAACATAAAATATGAAGAAAAAATAAAAGAACAAACTAGTAAAAGAAAATAGAAGTGGTTTCGTAATGAAGTGAAAAAATTTATTGATCTTTGAATTTTGATATATAGTGATTATTTTAAGGGGACGTTCAATTGCACATAATTAGAATTCCAATTTCATGAAATTGAAATTCAACAAATTCAATTCCAAATCTATTGTTTGGATCAATTTTGGAATTCATATGAAATTTAATTACAATTCCAATTCTTGAAATTAGAAAATAATTAAATTTTACTTCAACAAATATATATATATATATATATATATATATATATATATATATATATATATATATATCGATTGCTACATATGAGCTATGAGTTTCTATTTTCAGTACATTTTTTTTTCTTTTCTGATAAGAAAAATTCATTGCAGGCTAAATATTTTGAAACTGATGGGGTCCATTACAAACATAGTCACATTCTTAGTGCTGCTCAATACAAAAGCTCCTCTGAAACATCACAAAGAATCCAACCCAATGTGTGGTCCAAGACAGTTCTCTAGTCCCACTATCATTTGGATATAAGAAAGTAATATCAAAGTTCATTACAAAAGCTCCTCTGAAAAATCACAAAGAGTCCATTACAAACAGAGGAGAGCCCATCCAAATATCAAACTCCCCGACATTTTCTGCACGGTACACTACACATCTTCTCAACTCCACTCCGCAATGCAGTCCAGTAATAACACCGAACACAATAATTTGCCATCAAAATAGGATCAAAGAACAATTTGGAATTGAAAAGTGAGAGCATTAATGTAACAATCACAACTGTTATCATAATAGTTAAAACATAACTCACCATCAGGGTTGTTTGGGGAAAACAAATTGAAACTAATATTTCAATGATAATAACTAAATTTTAGTTGAATAGTATACAAAATGTTCTTTAAAATGCAAATGAATGCAAAGACTACTTTTACAAAAAGATGTTGAAGAGGTGGAACTGGTATCACATACCAGAGTGTGTCAATACACTTCTGTTACACACACCAAAAACTACTTTTGATAGAATAGTTGCAAAACTCCATACCAGAAGAGACTAAAATGCATAGCAGAAGTCACGTTCCAACGAGGGTGGCATCAATTTGCAAAAAAAAAAAATGCAGAGTAGAAGAACATATATGCATTAAGATGAAAGTAAGGTTGCATTGCATTGTTCCACCAATAAAACTAGGATTTCATTTAAATTGCTAAAAATGTAAAAATTCATCACAAAAGTTTAATTACATATTCATATCCTTTAACATAGTTTCAAGAAAGCAGAATTTAATAACTAAGGGGTCTTTGTATAGGTCCTCTCCTTCTTTGACATTCAACAAACATTGCCTGTGTAGAGTATAATAAAAAAGTGAAATCAACACAACAATAACATATCAACTTCATAACCCAAAAAATAAAAAATAAAAAATAAAATAAGACTATTTATGCATTGAATATCTAAAACAAACTTTACATCAGTCACAACAAATTAACAAAAACAAAACTAGAGTATAAGTTCGGTAGGACTATCCAAGTAGTATTTGATATGCAAGAGGTACCTAAAACCCAGACAAGCAATTGTCCAAATAAAATTTTATATTAAAATCATAAATTTAATACCCAAAAAAATGAAAGAAAATAATACCCATTATACAGATTACACATACATTTATAAATAGATCGCTAAAGTCGGACCAATTTCACAAACAAAATTTCAAGACTAGGGTTTCCAACCTGTTACAGGAGAAAACACAGTGCTATAGATTCAATAATCAGACCTCCACATAAGCAGCAGAAGATGGTATTGTAAAGGAAAAAAAAAAAGAAATTTAATGTTTATCAAAACCTAACCAGACCTGTAAAATTCAAAATCAAATTAATGCGGCCAGTCGAGACAATATATCGGAATTTAATGATAAGAAATAAAGCAAATGTGGAGCGAACATGCTTTATATATATAAATATATATATATATATATATATATATATATTACACATACATTTATAAATAGATTGCCAAAGTCAGACCAATCTCACAAACAAAATTTCAAGATTAGGGTTTCCAACTTGTTACAGGAAAAAACACATTGCTATAGATTCAATAATCAGACCTCCACATAAGCAGCAGAAGATGGTATTGTAAAGGAAAAAAAAAGAATTTTAATGTTTATCAAAACCAAACCAGACCTGTAAAATTCAAATTCGAATTAATGCAACCAGTCCAGACAATATATCGGAATTTAATGATAAGAAATAAAGCAAATGTGGAGCAGACATGCTTTATATATATATATATATATATATATAAATTCGATTCAAATTCCAAATTGAAATTCAGTATTATAAAAACAAAATAACATAGCTAACCGAGAAATTTTCAGACAGTAATAAATAAATACAATAAACATATACCAACTATAGCAACATAACACACTAAAAAAAATGCTAAAGAAAAATATTTAAAAAAAAATCATATGATCATTGAACTAAATAGTAGACAAACAGAGCAAAGTAGATGAAGAAAGTCTAATGAAAACCAATATTCTCTCTAAGCAAAATTCAGACCCAATCCCATAAATGGATTTATAAGTTAACCCATCACAATCCAACTTTCTTCATCACTTCATGCTATTGTAATTAGAAGTAGTTGCTTCTGATCACTGTTTGTTGGTAGCTGGACTAAAACCCACCCATTTGCCAACTCTACTGGACGATGAAGTTGGTTGATGATTTTGGGTGCCATTGTTGTCAGAAATGATTTTATCATTTATAGATTCATTTCAAGCATGTGTTGCATCAATACTAGGATGAAACTATCAGATGCTTTATTTACCATTATGCAATGTCCAGACTAAGTGTAAAAAGTTTTTGTAACCTTGTTATATATTACGATGATTTTGGGTGAGCGCGTGGGCGTGAATTGGTGATTTTAGACATTTCATCAAACACTTTGCTTGCTGCAATTTTACCCATCCAAATGCTTACGAACAATAAACTATTTAAATTCATTGGTGAAATGCTTATATTAGAGAGATAACAGTCTCATTTCATAAGAACCAATATTTATTTCTCCTAGTATTAAAAGTGAAGTCATTGTGTAATGACATCTTTTTATTGAACAAATGATACTATCTAATTATAATCACACAATATCGACACTCCATTTATGGTGCACTGTAAATAGCTGGATCAATCCAGCAACAATTGAGTGCTTGTTGAGGTATGTTGTTGGTATGTTGTTGGGTTGATTCTAACTTTTCATTACACTGCAACATATGGATGAACTGAAGAAGATCCGTATTCTTTACTATTATATACGAATTTTTCCAACACTTTGCTTACGGAAAAATAAATAGAAATATTTACAACCTATACACCTGATATATGTGTGTATATATATATATATAGAGAGAGAGAGAGAGAGAGAGAACCTGAAGAATTAGAAGCTATAGAGATACGCGATGGAGTCGTAGAAGTGAAAACTGAAGCCAAATCTATTTGAGAGATTCAATTGATGTTAAATTTGAGATTCAATTAATGTGAAAACCCTAGATATCAGATTTAATATATAGATCAAAAGAAAAGTTAGGAGCCTTACCAAGCTTTATGATATAATCTACTGTGATTAGGGCTTGATTTGTCTGAATTCTCCAGGCGTTCGAATTTACAATATTAGTCTTAGCTTTGGAATTATGATCGTGGAATTGGGCCTTGTGAAATTAGAATTGAATTCCAATTCCACATTTATTTAGTGAAACCAAACAAGAAATTTGGAATTGGGATACTCAATACCAATTCCAAAGGCCCAATTCCAAGGAGCCAAACAGACCCTAAAGGAATTGATTTTGGAAAAGAGGGTTCGATGTTGAACTATGCAACAAAGGAAAAGAGGCAAATTCATGAGGATTCAACTATAAATAGAAAGAATTGATTAATACTAAGAAGGCCATAAATGGCTTTTTTAGTAGAAAGACTCTGATGGAAAAAACAAGTGTACTAGTTAGGTATGTACGCTTTTGAACTTTCCTTTTTGCCAATAATTTCATTCATTTGTTCTAAATTGGTACGCAAGGAATGGAATGAGAATGAGAATAAAATGGAATGACCATTCTCATTCCAATGTTTGGTTGCGGATAGAGAATGATGTAGGAATGAAATGGTAATACTTTCCAACATGTTATACTATTCTATAAAACATAATCAATTTTAAAAATGAGACATTTGGTCAACTTTAATGTAATTATCATGTAAAAAAAATTAATTATTCATTCAATTAAAACTTTCTAAATCAAGATATAATCCGTCTTTTTATTCTAGTCAAGAGATTAATATAATCTTTTATACGAAAAAAAATTAATACTTTATTAAAAATTGAAAGTGATAAAACAAGAATTTTCCTTTTCTTTCACAACTTAAAATATAGCAAGTTATATATATGGGCATGTGACATGTATATATATATAGGCGTGTGGCAAGTATATAACATACATATTATATATATAGAGAGAGAAATTAACGCTAAATCACCTATTATATATATATTCTGGAGTGAGTTGTAAAAGAGGGAAAGAAATTAATGAAGAGAGAAAGGATGATTTTAATAAGAAGTGGAAATAGAATGGTCATTCCATAACTCAAGAAGAGAAATGGTTTTGTTGGAATGAGCATTCCAAAGGGAATGACTAGGAATGGACATTCTATCTCTAAGGTAGCACAACAAACAAGAGAAAGGGAATCAAAGGTGAAATGACTATTCCATTCCACCTCCATTCCTTCGTACCAAACTAGCCCTAAAGGAATTGATTTTGGAAAAGAGGGTTCAATGTTGAACTAAGCAACAAAGGAAAAGAGGCAAATTCAAGAGAATTCAACTATAAATAGAAAGAATTGATTAATAGTGAGAAGGCCATAAATGGGTTTTTTTAGTAGAAAGACTCTTTTGGAAAAACTAGTTAGGTACTTACGCTTTTGAACTTTCCTTTTTGCCAATAATTTCATTGGAAGAAGATTAAATTGAAACTGTATCTTTAATTTTCGGTATACCCGTCCTTTATTTCCATCATTCAGTCTAAAATTTGATGGCATCTGTTAAAACAGTAATTAGATTAATCTTAGTTCAGTCTGTTACAAAATGGCATACACACTCAAGAAGTTGTAATAAAACAGATACAGCTAGTTATTACGCCAAACACTCATAGTCATTGTTATAAAATTTGATTGGCTTGCTAAAAAAGTAAGATTTGAGCTTGTAGTTTCACTCGAGCTCTATTTTAATCAATGCATTTATTTAGATTTAGCAGCACATGTGAATGCTAACACAATTCAACAACTTATCTATACCTTTGGAAAATATCTTCTTTTTTTTTATAAGTAATACCTTTGAAAAATATCTCCCCACACAGCATTCTATGAATTCTAAATCCACATCGTGCTAGTTGAAAGATGAGGAATTGAACCACTGGTTTAGGAGGCAACTATATATAGTTTTCTTGATTGCTTACATTACCATTATGAGAAGAGATATATCTGTAATTATAGAGATGGCAAAGCAGATAGAACTTCAGTTGTTTATCTGAAAATATTTACATCTTATGCATCTACAAAAGTGAAATTTAAGTGGTCAAGTGAACAAATAAGGACCCACCGACCAAAATATTTTGAAGGGATGCTTGAGCTTGAAATTTAAGGGCAATTTAGGATCAAACAAATCTAATCCCTCAAGAGGTGGTACTTGTACACTTCATGCAAGTGACTACCAACTATAAAATATAAATGGGTTGTTTAGGAAGTAAAATCAAACCACATGCTTAAGGCAACGAAGATCAGTAAGCAAAACACTTTAGAATGACATTCAGTAAGCGAAATTAAGGCAAGTTCCTCACAAATGAAGCATGATAAAAGGTGATTCAATCAAGTGCTCTAGGTCATGTTGCTACAGAGTTGTTTTAGACAAACTAAAACGGCAAAGTACAATTTCTTTTACCAGCAACAAATAACTAAAACAAGGTAATATGGATAAGATACTATGCCAACTCATCAAGGGAAAGCTGTTTTTCAATAAAATAGGTACCAAGAACATGTTTGTAAAAGAAAACTCCTTAAAACAAGAAAATGAAAAAAAGAACAAATTATACAATATCATAACCATCTGCTATAACAGCAGCATCATAAGCAAAAGCTCATGTCCTAACTACTGAAAGTTAGGTACATTAATCTTATTTCAAAATTAAATTCTATCCAAGGCCAAAAGGTGTTACAACACCGTGTAGCAGTGACTTGCGGCAATGCTTGAGAGGATTCATAAATTTGCATCTTCATGAGCTAGTGGAGGTTCATGAGTCAAGCCTAACTTGAAGGGCCACGCTATTTTAAAAAAAGAAAAAGAAAAAAACCACATCTTAATGCAGCAAACGTAAGGCTCAAAATATGCTAACGCTCCTTAAGGTGTGAGGGACATAATGGCCAGTGTTGTCAAAGGCGCGCCTAGGCTCCAGGCGCGCACAGGCGTAGGGATTGCGCCTGTTGTCAACCTAGGCTCAGCTATGTTCACTAGGCATGCGCCTGGGCTACGCCTTATACTAGTCTGTCGGGCAGCACGCCTGATTGATATTTCCTTTTTTCTTTTTTCTAATTCAAAAAGAAGACTTTTGTCTCGTTTGAAAGAAAGAAGAGAGAAGTCCATTATGATCACAAGACACGAACAACGCCAAAACCCCAAGTCACGATGCCAAAAGCCCTACGTCACGATGCCGATAACCTTCGTTTGGGACAGTTGCAGAGACGATCAGATACACATGCTCTTCTTCTTCATCTCTCTTCGTCTAATTCCTCTCTCTCTCTCTCTAAATCCTATTCTGTTGTACTAAATTATTTCCTACTTTTTTTTTAATAATTTTTCTTTTTCTTTCTTCTTCTTCTTCTCTCTCTCTCTCTCTCGTTGTATTCTTCTTCTCTCTCTCTTTTTTTTTTGTTTTTCTTTTCCTTTGGATCTTGTCCTAAATTACTTCCTGTTTTTTTTATTATAAAAAAAATAGTTTTTCTTTTTCTTTTTTTAGTTGTCCCTCTATCTCTCCGCGTCTTCCTTCTATTTCCTGCTAGTTTTTTTGTGCTTTGTTTCATTTTATAGTTCTTGAATGACATGGTTGATGAATTTATTTTTTCATATTTGATATGAATTTTTAAAAATATTGATTATGAGATATGAATTCTTTTATAGTAATTTAACTTTTGAATTGTGCGCCTCACTTCACTCAGGCTCGCGCCTCACCTTGCGCCTTGCGCCTAGGCTCCAAAGGACCTTTAGCGCCTTAGTGCGCCTAGAGCCTTTGATAAAACTGATAATGGATTAGCACTCTTTTTGAATATGCACTTTGTACACAATAGACCCACGTAGCGCGAGTCGCGACATAATGGAAACATAAATTTCAAAATTAGTTTAAATTAACAATTCAAGGTTTGCATAGAGGGTTCCTATTCGTCAAGGGGTGAGAGCATCCCCATGTCTCTCAATTTCCACTCATACGCATTAAAATCTTCACTCCATGTTTGTTTTACAGTGCTCATCTTCAGATTTTCATTGCTCTCTTCAGCTTAATCTCGCATAATTTGGTTGCTTTTGAACCCTAATTCCCTCATCTACCTTTCGTTCTTTACTTTGTTCCTAGGAAGCACATATACTTTTACAAGAGTAACGTACCCATATCGTGTCTGTATCGGATACCGATACTCCTCGAATACTCACGGATACATGTCCGATACTTCCTAAACGTATCCATAATTTAAATTTTTTTTATATTTCTAACACGTATCCAACACTTCTCAGATACTTCGACCATGTATCTGATTCTTCCCAGATAATTTGAAACACATCTTTAACAAGTTTTGAAAATTAAAATGTAATTTTTCCAACAATAATATCTAACTATAATTGTTAAGAAAGGTTTAAAATTTATTTTTAAAAAAAGTGTTGAAATATATATCATGATTTAGTACAAAATTTATCCATTCAAATTATGCAATATGACTATTAACTCTTATTTTATTTGTTAATCATAAGATTTTATAAAAAAAATGTTAATAACTCAACTTTTTGTATATATAAAAAATAATTTATTATTTTTATATTGTCGTAACTTGCCGTACCTGTATTCTATTTTTTTTAGATTTACCATATCTTGTACCCGAATAATGCTTTCTAGTTCTGATCTTTGTGCCCTAGTCCTCTCTCTTTCTCACCTCCTCTTCCTTTATTCCCTCAACCCTAGCTTTTATCTATTTTCTCGTTTCTCAGATTCTCCAAGCCCTATCTCACCTCTGGTCCGATTATTGCTAGCTCCTCTGCCCTACAGAGGACCTAGCACTTCAACTTCAAGAATTCACTCTTACAAGAGAAGAGGGAAGAAGCTCATGAAGAAGACATAAAAAAGAGGAGTTCGGGACTGAATCTTAAGCCTTTTCGGTAAGATTTTGACACAAAAATCTATCAATGTCATGGGTCTTGGCAAGGTTATATAGGAGGTATGGAATTGCCCACTTTTAATCTTTCGTATTTCCTCCAATAAATTTCAGTTTACGTTTTCCTCTGACAATGAGGTTCGTAGAGTTTATTCAAATAGCCTTGGTACTTGTGGAGTGGTAGCCTAATATGGTGGTGAATTAATCTTTGTTCCATGAAGCAAAGGGGGTAAATAGGTCATTTAAGCCGAGAATAATAAACAGAAACCCAGGGGAGGTCAGAGTAGTTTACCAAGTGTTGGCCACAAGAATAGAGCTTACCCAGAAATCACCCGTGAATATGCAAACATGTAAATCAACACCACTCACCAAAGGCCTTCTAGCCCAAAAGTGTGTGTGAGTTGTCCCCCCAACTAGGAAAAAAATATCAACACCACTCATAGTGTACCAACTCCTTTATTTTTCGGTTTGTCATCTCTTCTACTAGTGTTTTTCAGTTTTTTCTTTTACATATCCTTCCTATATACAAAAATTAACCCCATATTAATCAAATCAACTATGCGTGTCACAATAAAATTTATATCTATGGATATATAAAGAGGAGTGGAATAAAAAAAAAACTTACATAGCGGTGAAACATCTTCACAGCCTTCTCAACTTCTTCAACAGTACTCATAGTCACGAATCCGAAACCGCGACTCTGATAAATTTCATCGTCATCCTTGCCCCATAAGATAAGTTTCTTAATCTACTTGGAAGAAAATAAGTTTCTTAAAATTTTGAATCTCAAATTGTATTCCCACGGAAGATAATGTTGAAGTTAAATAACCCCTAATCCTTCAAATCCTTGTTGCGGAGTCGATAAATTATACGCCCTCTGGTTGATTCATAACGACTTACTTCAATTTGGACTTTATGTCCGGGAAGTATCCGTATAAAACTACGTCGGATCTTGCCGGAAATATAACCTAAAATCAGGTCCTCAGTATCTAAATGAACCCGGAACATACCATTGGAAGCGATTCAGTTATCAAACCTTCATGAATCCATTTTTGTTCTTTCATTCTAGGTACAACCTCTTTGAAACCATTGGCGATTTATGAGAGAGAAAGAGGAAGGTAATGATGAAGAGTGAGAGCAAGCGAGGTGGAGTCTAATGGGTTTGGGTGCGATTGAGAGAAATGGGTACGAAGTTTTCGAACTGAAGATTGTTGGGAGTGAAATTGGGCAACTGTTCGCCATTGACAAAGGCTTGAATATAGGTTTTGTTGCACAAGCCATCGTTATATATGTGCATAGATATAGAGAGAGAAAGAGGGAGGATGAGAGGAGGGTTTATCGGGGGGAGAGAGAGAGAGGAATTATTGGGAAGAGGGTCGACTACAAGTCTACGAAGGTCCAAAAGGGTCTGACGATTGCGGGCTTCTCAGCTATTTACTGAACGGGTCGTTTTGCAAATGTAGAGTCTAAAATGTGCATTGGATAAGTGGGCCGACTCGGCCGAGTCTTTACTCGGTAACTTGGTTAATGTAATTGTCCATCAGTCTCTTAACAACTTAACGTATTAATGGCCAATAATTGACGCATGTTAAGACGAGCTGAACCCAACACAATTTAATTTTAGTTTTGCAGTTAAGTCGTTTAACTAAACTTTCGTGTTAGAATTGACTATTTAACACAACGATGTTATAAATAATCTTAATAGTTTAATTACCAATGTCTTGTCCTTTTCTGTCATATTCTGTTTTATTTATTAAATAAGTTGCACGAGTTATCGTATTTTAAAATTTTTTTATAAGGAATAATAAGTGTTACAAAAATATAAATATAAATCAATTTTTATTTTTCCCTGTAAAATTAACACTCTCAAATTAGATACAGGAAAAGGGTGAAAAGTTGATGGTCTATATTTCACTGGATAAATTATTTCTAAGTTATTTGATAGGACATTAAAAAGAAACAAAATCTGTTGTCTTTTTTATTTTTGAATTTAAGTTGACATTAATATAAATTTGTTTACACAAACTATAAAATGAAAATATTGACCACAACAGTTCAAATTGTGGAAATTGAAAGAATTAGATTTCTATTATTCAAGTGAATTGTCTTCGAGTAATATGAAGATAAAATCTTTTATAATTTGAGGTGTCATTCAAATATAATTATATTTTAGTACAAAAATTAATTTGGATCTAAAAAGACAAAAGAGGATCTTTCATTGTTATGTGGCTTACCCTTCAACCTAGCATATAATATTTATAGGGTAAAGTGCATAAAACTCCCCTCGAATTTAAAAAATGTACAAGAAATTTCATTCATGTTTATTTTGCATGCCTGTAGTTTCAAAAATGTGCAAATCAATCATTCTGGACTAAAAACACTTTTTAAGTTCCAATCTTATCCTTCTACCTAATTTTTTAATATTTTCAACAATAACAATTTTATTCTTTTTATATACTTTTAAAAAAATATTAATTTAATTATATATAAAATATTCTTGTTTTATTATAATTTCGTGGCCGAGCAAAAAAAAATCTTCATTGTTTTAAAATATTTTTTTTTTGACATTGTTTAAAAAACAATGCCATTTTTTTAAAACAATGCCAAATGTTTTTTTTTGACAGTGAATTTTTTTTTTATTTCACCTTTGTCGTACCCATATCAAAGGTTTCATGAATCATCCACACTCTCAAATATGAATTCCAAGTTTACAAAAAAAAAAAAAATAGTTGCTAAGGAAGTATAGGTAAACAAAAGAACAGCTCAATAACTTATAAGAGGTTGGGATTAAAATAACACAATTCGATTCTTTTTTTATTTTTACACAATTTCTCTGTAATTAAACAGACATTTTAAGTTCAAATTGGTGTTGCAGGATTTTCACTAGTAAAATAATTGAAAATTTGGAACTTTATATAAGTGGTTGGATATGGAGAAGCAGTTCTAAGGTTCAAAGTTCACTTTATTTAAAAAGATCATTGATTAAACTATTTAGTGAAGGGTAAATCTTCCGTGTATACTAATCCTAAGAGAGCCTACCAAGACTAAAAATTGGTTATCAGGCTATGTATATTAATTTCCAGTATTGGATACAATTGATGGATTTGTAGAAGAGTGAATGATCAGAATTCTTGGGATTCAATCTGAGTCCTTCAAAAATTGGATGCTATTGTAACAAGAAAGGTATTGCAAATTCCTTTCCATAGCCCTAAATTTAGCAAGATGAAAAAGCAAATCTTTTCTTCTCAATTAAATGGCCTACTATCAGACTAGACACTGGTCATGACCTTTTGTACAAACAACCTCTTATATTCTACTGCAATCAAGCTATCAGCATCAAGCTTACGTGGAATATGAATGAAAAAATTAAAATGCAAACTTCAGTGGAACTATTTTTTTTTCGGAAATTACTTAAGTGGAACTATATATTCTAAAATTTATTAAAAGATTTTGGAAGAAGAATTCACATCCTACAATCTGAAGAGCTAGATTTTGCAAAAGCAATTCTACCAATTAATTTTAAATTCTGAATAAGAACTCACATCCTACAATGTGGAGAGCTAGATCTTCATCATGGTTACTCTCTTTTTCTTCATGATCAAGACTTGCTTATTCATCTTCATTATTTACCGCAATTCTCTGAATAAAAAGAAGTGGATGGGTTAAATGAAAAGCAGTAGCTGAGATCTTGCAGTTTCTAGGGAAAAAGTCCAGAAAAATAATAGAGATAGCTGACCACTACATTGCAGGAAAAAGAATGTGTAAATCATCACTTTTTAATATTACGAAGGACCAGACTGTGAGATTGCCACGCCAAATAGCTTCAGAGATGCTCCCATCAGTGAGTACCCGTTTTCCAACATAGGAATTTTAATCTGCAGAGACATTTCACTGTGTCAATCATGTATATTCTAACAGAAGAACATTTCTCTCACAATCAAAGAGAACACTTTTTCTATGAACTTTTCTTTTGAAGTGTGAAAGAAAAAAGAGTTTGAAGTATGAGTGGTTAATTTGGTGCTTGGCATGCATTGCAAAATCCACTTTACATGGAGCAACCATAATGAACTATTTTTCACGAGCTGCGACTATCACTCTGTTGGACCCCTTCTAATATTAAATTCTAATTCTATTTCTATTTTATGTTCTAGAGATCACTGAAATTCTTTGCAAATTATTTTACTTCATAGCAAGTTGTTGGCATGACAGTGCCGTCTCTTGTAGCAAGTGGCATTCATTTGAGGTTCTGATCAAGTCTTTTAATAGTTCGCTGCACCTTTTCACTTGTAAGTATCTCAGTTTGGGAACAGGAACGGTTGGAACTGTGCTGTGCCATATCTCTTTGAAGTTTTTCATGTCTTTGATACTAAAGACCTCCAAGTAAGGAAATTTATTTTACCTGCAAAACATCAATTAACTAGTAATAATGCCAATAACTTGACTATGTATTTGTCATAAAAAAACAACAAAGAAGTGAAAAGAAAGCATAGCTTCAAACAAGTAGATCTTCTCCTCTTCCCTTCCACTGAGCACAATGTGACCTGGCAAATGGTTTACATTTTGCTCCAAGAGTTCTTGATATCAATTGAAAGCATACACATGCTTTGTAATTAATGCTTTAATTTTACATTGTAGTTCCTGTTTAATTTATAATACTTGGATGAGGTTTTAGTTGTTGAAGAGCAACAATTGGAGATAAAATAAGAAAAAATTGATTACGAATGCTGCTTAGTTGTCAGCTAAAGCACAGATCAATAACCCCACTAACAGAGTGATGCATTACATCAAATATTTTGTTTTATCAATTCCAACCATTTTTCCTTTTTGGGTGGAAACTTGCCCGAGTCAGATTCTTTCAATTTCTATATCAAAGATATATTTTTAGTTGTAATTATTATTACAAAAAAAAATTCACTTCCAGCTATCAGTACTAGAAATGCCAAACTTTTGTTTTCATGAGGATCAAAGAGATTTTTTGTCTTCATTGAATGCATATATGTGCTTCGTTAATGATTGCATTTTTTAAACTGATTTCTACTTTATTCATGCTAGGAAGAAGTTTAAATGTTTAGTTAGGACAATACTCCTAAAATGCTTTTTGCACTTAACTCTTAAATAATTGAATAATTCATAAAATTAAATAATTAAGTGAATAGAATAGTGATCCCCCTGTACCAGATTCTATTTCAAGTCTTCTCACGAAAAAAAATCTGAAGCTATATTAGAATATCCCTTATCCTAAAAGTTGAAGCAGTTAATGAATGTTACCGACAATTATATAAAACTCTTAATGTTGATGAATCTCTCACCATTTGATTATTTTGACCATAGACTATGAGAATTTGTTGTTGCTGCATAATTGTCGTATAACTAGATAGAATTAAGAGTCTTATAATGCATTTTTATCATCGTCCAGCCAGTAATCATTATTTTTATTTTTACCCACAAGTTGAAGCTCATTAGATAAGAAAATTTTTACTTTCTACTACTCCATCAGTGTGGTCACCTGAACTTAGATTAGCTAAACTTGGGCATAAAAGCATTTCGTGCTGCTTTCTTGAAAACTTAGGTAATACTTTATTTAAACAAAATTAATTAGTCTTGCAAAAACTTGGGTAATACTTGTAACACCCCCATCCTTACCGGACACAATATTGTCCGTTTTTACTCTCCTCGACCAGAGGCTTCCAGGAGGTCACCCATCCTTGTACTATTCCCAACTAAGCAGCTTAACTGAAAAGTTCTCGTAGGTTCACGGCTATCACGGCTTTAAAACGCATTGTGTCATAGAAGGGTGATGAACATACATATTCTTAAGAGGTCACCCATCTTGATACTATTCCCAGCTACAAAGTTCTAGTAGATTCACGGTCATCACGACTTTAAAACGAATTATGTTATAAAAGGGTGATGAACATACATATAACACTTCACCTTAACCTGCCCTGGTGATGTAGGATCATGATACTTGTAGCCTGCCAGTGTTCGCCCACACCACACCCGCCCACAGAGGTCATCATAATACTTTATTTAAACAATATTTTTTTCAAATAAAACAAGCTCTTAAGAGATTATTTGCAAAAAACACTTAGACAGAAGATTTTGGAGCATCCTAATTTGGAGCACTAATAGCCCTATTGCTTAATAACTACTAATTTGTGTTAATTTCAAGTGCTCATCAATGATTAATTAGGTGTTAGGACATAAGTACCTTGTGGTTGAAGAGAGCTCGCCACTCGGGAATACTCTCCTCCTCCATTTGTTCTTCTTCTTTGGATCCACAATTGCAGCAGAAATTTCTAAGCTCTGGCAACATTTGAAGTGTCATAGTCTTTAATTGAGGGAACACGAGGATCTCGTCAACAGCTTCTTTTTCTTCTCCTTGTTGCTTTTGAACAGCAACTATTTCTTCCATCTTCCAACAACGTTCCATTCTCAATTCTCGGAGCTGACAAAGATTTTTTACAATGGATAGTGAGAATACATTTCTCAATCTATCACAAGCAAAAAAGTCAAGAACTGTAGATCAGAATAGCTATGATGTACATCCAAATATTCCTTTTGGTACAACTCTGTGCTCATCAAGTTAGGCAGTGAATATAGCTTCAGTTCTCGTAACTGAGGGAGTATGATTGTTGATATTGATGTTGTAAACCCTTCTTCAATATTAAGCACTTCAACTTCAGATACACCTGATGCACATGAATCAACATTGAGTTTTTCAAGGTTCTGTAGCCTTGGAAGCACATTCGATGGAATCACATTCACCAGTTTCTGACAGCCATACACCTCAATAAGCCTTAGCTTCCGGAACGAATCTTCAAATAATTTGCTGTTCCATATTGCTCTAAGGCTTTTTAATTCTATAATTGTCAACTCCTCCAAGGCTAGGAATGTAACCTATGAAATTTAATTACATTACATTTTGTTAAATGATTTGGGAAAAGGAGGTAAACTACAAAATTAGGCTTAATAGAATCTAATAAAATTTGAACCCGAAAACAATAATAGCCGTTGGAAGACCCTTGTCAGTGAGTGGTACTATTTCCAACCAACTTAAGAAGGATTGAAGTAATATAATGCTAATAAGTTGGTTATATAAACATAATTTTAGCAAAGAACATTTTATGCTCAAGATGTTGGATTTGGCTTTTAGAGATTTGTGGAATAATAAGCTTGTCACAAATTTGATACCCCAATCAACCAAAGCCTCCTGTGTTGGGTTGGCTCAAATACCTATTGTAATTAGGTTTTCGATATAGAGTTATATCTTATTAGGTAATTTTTTAATAGATAAGTCTTGATCTCAAGGAAGAAAAGTTCTTGTTAGGTAAGTTGTGGGCTCTAAGGAATTGTAATCTTTGTCCACCAAAGAATTGAGTTTTGGGCTCTATAAATAGTTACCTATGTTATGGGTTGAGACTTATAAAAAGAAAAGAGGTAATACTATCTTTGAAATTCAGAGGTCACTTTCATTTTTTTTAGAGCGCAACTCTTGTGTATAGACAATACTCTCCTTGAAAAGCGTAACTATGTGATTTCAATTATACAACGGAGGTTGTGCAGAGTGAGAAGTCTAATTTGGAGTGCCAATAGTTCCTGCTGCTAAATAACTACTACTAGGTTCCATTAATTTCAGTTAGTGAGGAGTTAACACACACGTACCTTGTCATTGAAGAGTACTTCCACTCTGGGAATAGTCTCCTTTCCTCTTTCGTTTTCTTGTCCCCCTCTTTTGGATCCATAACTGCAGCAAAAGCTTTTGAGTTTTGGCAAGTATTCAAGTGTCAGAGTCTTTAATTGAGGGAAGATGAGGATCTCATCATCGGCTAGATCTTCTTCACTATTCTCTCCTTGTCCAGTTTCAACTGCAAAAGGTTGGAAGCTCCATTCGTTTCACTTTCTTCAAATACTTCCTTTCACGTTCCCTCCTTACAAAATGGACAAATTAAGACAAGAACCTTATTGTGTGGAGAAGAAAAAAAATATTGGAAGATTAAAAAGAATGTTTTCCCATACAAGGGCTTAATATTCTGGGCCAGAAAGCATCAAATAATTCCTATCTGCATCTCATCTTTCTGTTGGTAAGAAAATTTTAACTCCGTTATAATGGAGCCAACCATTACTGACATTTTAATTCAAAGAGTCAAGAATTCCTGTAATTTCCTAATCTAGGTCAAATTCAGGCCATTTATCGGGTCGGATCTGGGTCGGGTTTATTTCATTTAAAATTTCTTTTTCTTTAAACTTTAAAAATTCGTAATTCACTCATTTTAAATCCGATTTAGATGATTCTATTTTTTTTTAAATTGAGTGTTTTGAAATTTTATTTTCATTGAAATTGGTTTAATTTAGAGATTCCAAAGGAACTGCGCTTAGAAAAAAAAAAAAAAAAAGGAACTGCGCCCAGTTATTTCAAAGTGGAGAAAAATAAATTTTTTCCTCTGTTGGAAAGAAAGAAATGTTCAAATCTATCGGGTTTACTTTTTATTGTTTCTTGGTAATTATTTTATGTATGGACTCACATTTAGAGGTTTGAAATATTTCGTGTCCATCCGGAATCATTTTTCGGGTTCGTTTAGGTGAAATGGACATTTTGGGCTCAGGCGCCGTTTTTAGGGCTTGGGGACCGATTTGGTGGGCTCGTCTTGGATTTTGATGCCGAATAAACATTTTTATTTATATTGTGACATTTTTGAATGACATTTGAAATTTTAAAATTTTAGAAAGAAACCGGGACGCATTTGGACACCGTATGAGACATATATGATAGATATACACATAAGGGAACAACTTGTGACTTGTGGGGCCCACATGACCCATAAGTCTAATTTTTTTCAAGTGGCAGAATCCTTGATTGGCAGCCCCATCTTCCTCCTCCTTCATTTCATTTTCTCTCTCTCTCTAAGACTCTATTAAAGAAACCTTGAGATCTACTTTCTCTTTCTAGATTTTGGACCCCTTCAAGGTTGTTTTGGCTTAAGTGTCCAAGAGAAAAGTTATAGAGTTCGGCTAGGGCTATCCATTGATCAGAAATTTATCCATTTTGGAGCTCATTCGGAAGGTATAAGACATATACAACTCCTTTTCTTTACCCCATTTTCGCATAAGTTACTCCATTGAGGTAGGGGGTTTTAGTTTTAAGTTTTATTTGGCTAAAATTTACATATGTTTACCCATGGAGTGTTTAGGATTTTATTTCATCTTACTTCATTTTAAATCTCATGAATATATTGATATTGTCACATATTTTTAATGATGATTATATAAGTATAATGTCGTGTTTTTGTATTTATGAGATATATGGAGGATGGGCTAATTAAATGTTGAATAAAATGCTAATTTTTGGGTTGTTGATGTATGCGTTATTTTGTGATGTTATAGTAGTTGGTGATGTATGGAGAACGGGTTGAATTTGTTGATGGAGTATATGCTGATTTTATTCTTCTTTTGTTGATTGTAGTACTTTATACTACTCTTTAAATTTTTAAATGACTAAGAATGACTTGTGAAATATGTGTTTAAATTTGTGGTCAAGAATATGCATTTCATATTGTGTATTGCCTATATTAATGAGATTGGTTATGTCTAGAATAATGAAATTATGTCATGCTAGGTGAAATCCTAGGATATGAATTGAATGAAATTTGTATTGTTATGTGCGTGTGAATTTATAATGTCTATAATTGTATTGTTAAGTGAATCCTAGGACATATATTATTATAATTTGCTGGAAATAGCAACAATCCACCAAGTTTGAAAAATAACAACTTTGTATGAATACAACAAATATGACTAAATCCATATATCTAAAAATAAAAAATAGATTACAATTTAACAAATTCAACATAAAGAACACTTCAAGCATCACTTCAGATTCTATGACAAGAAAGCTCATCACTTCAGATTCTATGACAAGAAAGCTCTGCACCATCAGCATATCACTCACGTGTAGTGTTGGAGTAGTACCCACATGCAAAAAAAAAAAAAAAACAAGTCCATTACATAATACAACTTATGTTATAATCAAACTTTATAAAGAAGAGGAGTAAGAGTTTGACCTTTTTCGGACTTGTTGAGCGAGCATAAGTCATTAGCATTCAAACAGACCACCCAAGTGAAGTGTTGAAGCAATATCGGCATGCAATAAAAAAAACACAAGTTCATGTCACGGTTACAATGCAGCCTATGTTATAATCAAACTTTTTAAAGAATTTAAGCAAGAGCTTGACATTTTTCAGACTTGTTGAACAAGCACAAGTCATTAGCACTCAAATAGACCATCCAAGTGAAGTGTTGAAGCAGTATCGACATACAATAAAAAAAATACAAGTTCATGTCACAGTTACAATGCAACCTATGTTATAATCGAACTTTTTAAAGAATTTAAGCAAGAGTTTGACCTTTTTCAGACTTGTTGAGCAAGCACTACTCCACTAAAAATGCATTCCAATATCCCAACATCATCATTATCATTGAGTGTACAATATCATATATGCTACAATATATAAGTTTATACTAATGTATTACACAACATCCCAGTGTATACTAATATATTGCACAACATCCAACTTCATCTAAATTCATTTGTCAACAACAATGCTGAACAAGAAAAATATGACAATCAAAATAAATATTAGTAAGAGTAAAGAACAATAGAAAGTTATTACAGTTATCCATTGTGTAAGAGTTTTTCAAGAATGGCCTAAACTTTCCCACACTCTATTAGCAATGTGATCACGTACATGATTCATTGCAGACACTTGATGTGGAGTACCATTGACCTCAATAATATCATCGTCATCGGGTTGAAGTTGTGAAGTAGAAGATTGTTCGGGATTAAAGATATTATCAACTTGACCCTGCGATCTTAAAAAATTATGTAATGTACAACAAGCTATAACAATAAGTGTTTGAGTCAAAACTTTGTATGGAGGCATTTGTTTCAATATAAGGTATCTCATCTTTACCATACCAAAACAACGCTCAATCACATTCCTCAATGAGGAATGTCTATAATTGAACACTTCCTCCCTACCACGCGGTCCTCTAGTATTTTTACGAAAGTCCTGCATGTGGTAACGTTGTTCCCGATAAGGGGCCAAGAACCCAGTCTAATTGGCATAACCAGAATCAACCAGATAATATTTACCTGACATGTTAATCAATAATGAAACTTACTCAATTTCTTTTAATTTACAATAACTTTTCATAAAATTATATGTTAACCCAACTAATTGTATTTATGTTACCTGTAGGTGCTTTAGGAAATTGCAATGCCTCATTTTCCAAACACTCATTCAAAATCCTCGAGTCATTAGCAGACCCTTCCCACCCTGCTAGAATGTATGTGAATTTCATGTCAAAAGAATACACAGCCATGACATTTTGGGTTGTATAACCCTTTCTGCCTTGAAAGGGTATTTGTTTATCGGCTGGTACTACGGCAGGGATATGTGTTCCATCAATGGCTCCTATACAATTCCTAAAGAAAGGGTAAAACTTTGGGTTATGTAGGATTTCATTTGGAATTTGGTTAAAATCTGGGGGAGCAATGATTCTAGTCCCTGACTCACATACTTTTTTTAACACCTCATTAAAGTGTTCTGAAATAGTCGATGTTGAGTGTTGAAATCTTTCAGCAACCAAACGATTCCTTTGATTGTGTGACAAGGTTAATAGAAAGATTCCAACTTGTTCTTGGATTGTCAAAAATTTAGAATCCTGCAGTCCTAACAATTTCAGTTCATGACACAACTGTCTAAAGGAATGGGGGAACATCCTAGAGTTTTGATAAGACCTATCTGGGTGTCCATTCAGAATCTCCTCTATATTCTTCACCTTGTAGCATAGAATCCCTACAAGGACGTTTATCATAATGTTTGCCATAGTACTCAAATGTGGCTGCAATTAATAGCAAACAATATTTCTCGTCGTCGTCGTCGTCATCGTTGTCATACATAGATAAAATAGTCCTTACATCTATATATATTTATTAATCCTATTTAAGAACAAAACCAACAATAAAATTAATGTTATTAAACTAAAAATTAAAGCAACTTACAATATTCCATAATACAGTCATCAAACATAAAAAAGTAAAGCAGTTATTAACAATAATCCAACATAAAAAGTAAAACAGTTATAATACTATAGTCATCCAAATTCAAAAGTATGAAGTAAAGCATGAAAATAGCTATTATTATACAGTCATCCAAAACAACAACTGTCACTCAGAGATTCATCACCCACCCAACCTTCCTCTCATCAGGAATTTGAAGAAATAAGTTCCTCCACATTTCATCATCATGTAGCAACTGTAGGGCCTTAGAATAATGGATATCGTCAATCCCTTCTAATGCATTAAGGGCCCTAATGCATAAATTACATTTTTCCTGCACCCTTTCAGCTTTAGAGGAAGAAACTACTTTTTGCTCTTCCAACCTATGGGATGCAAGGTTAGTAGAAAATGAAGCTGCTATTGATGCTGCTATGACAATTTCATTTCTCTCAGCTCTCATGTTAGCATTCTCAACCATACTTGCAGTCATGGTTGCCATGACAGCAGACATTGTGGAGGCAAAACTATCTTTCTTAAGTTTCTTACTTGTAGGTGGAGGGGAGGCACTCGTATCAATTTCTTCTCCCTCACCCAAGTCAATGCTATTGGTGGCAGTATAGTGTGTGGGTAATTGGGAGGTTGCGGGTGCTCTAGTGGAAGGATGGATAGGACTCCTAGAAGCATATGTATCTCTAAAGATAGTGGTCAACTTGTCATAGTGCTTACATCCCTTTCTTTAAAACTTTTTGGCCCCAGTGACGACCTATAATTAATTATCTTAATATTAACTTTCATGGAATGTTATAAATTTATAGAACATGATGAAAATAACATTCTAGGTTTAAAATGTTTTAAATTCTACTAACCTTGTACAACCGTTCCCATCTTTCATCTTCTACAACAACCATGCCCGTGTCATGGTTGTACCTCACACCAGTCTCAGACAACAGTTTCTTGAAGTCTTTACACACTCCCCTCATACCGTTGAATTTATATCTTAGTTGCTCCTTAGTGAATTTTTTTTCAGTTTTTTCAATCATCCCATCTACAAGGTGTCTCCACCCAAGTGAATTGAAAGTGCTGCTAATACGATTCCCTTGCCTAACTTCTTCCTCCATCAAGAGAACGAATGTCTCTTCAAGGGCGTCATCCCAATATACCTTGGTATCTTGGGCCTTTTTAGTTTTAACACCTATGTTCTCTTGGTCCAATTCAATTGGGTTCAGGTATCGCTCAGTATTTTCGTTATTGTTATCCATCTTATAATTTCTGAAAAACTACCAAATTAAATGTCAAAATTTGTATAAACCTACGAGAATGATATAGGCAGTAAAAAAATAGTGTCTGTTTGGGTAAGAATAAAATATTATTACTTAAATCACAATATTATTACTTGGCTCATAACAATGGTCGAATATAATTAAATTAATGATTTATGACAATAATAGGAATAGAATGTTGAAAGATAATTAAAATAAACTTCAATGTCAAGAAAGATAATTAAAGCAAACTTCAATGTCAAGAAAGATATTAGTACCACTACCAAAATTCAATTTCATTCTGGATAATTATTAGTCATTGTGCCTAACTTACTTTTGCAAATATAATAAGTTCAAATAAATAAAAATGAAGAGTTCCCAACACCTACCTCGTTTGTGGTTGTCAAACAAAAGCAAATAAATTAGGCTAATAAAACAAATAATCACAAGCTGGTTTTGGGTGTGAACCATTCTAAAATATAAAATAATATCATATATGTAACATGTTCATGATAATCCAATGCTTGATGATTAGTGTTTGTTTATGTTGGGTTGGTATTTGTACTTCACAAAAGATCTCTCTATATATGTATATGTATGTAAACCTGTAAATGAAATTCATTTCCTTTTTTCTAAAAACCTTCTTAGCTTTTGATCCTTTTTTACACCATTTTTTTTCCTGACACCTATAGTGCATGACTGCATCATCCAAACAGTAACTAAATCAGAAGATCAACTGAATCCGTTGGTTAAAATCTTTTTCCAAATGAATATTGTTTTTAGCTTATACTAATAATTTCAATTCACTAATAGAGATCAAATCTGCAAATTAGAATCAACGTGAACTGATAGTAAACTGATTATAACTATGCAAGACAAAGCAAACAAATAAAAAAGTATAAACAGATGAGCAAAAATTGGATGAAACTAATTCAATATCGATTCATTAACCAATAATCAATAAAAATATAAGCCAAATTATAGGGAAAAAATTAAGAAAAGGTATTCATCTTGTATTTACATAGATTCTGGAGGCGCAAAAATTTCAGCAGATGTGCCTCAAGGCCATACTTGACCGAAAAGAGTTCATTACTGAATTTGTTTCTTTGGAAAATAATAATTTAAGTAACTCTAGCTCATCAACATTTTACCTGTTGCTTCCAGTTCATTACATTTTGATTTTTTCTGTCATTCCAAATATGAGGTTATATATACTAAAGTCATTGGATACCTCTGTTGTAATGGCCTTTTCATTCATCATGTTTTAAATTATTTGGACAGAGATTGAGCCTATTCTTCTCTGCAAAATGAAACTAAAATTTATTCTTTTACTTCTGTTTCAAATACTTGATTTTGCAATTCAAAACATGAGTTTGAAAATCTTTTTGTTACATTCACTATCCCTCATTTTATTTGCTAACAGCTCATGATGAATCTTTCATAAAATCATCTAACTAATTGTAATTTTGAGCAGTAAACTTTAGAACACAAAAAGAACATAATTACTTAAAGAGAAATACAAGATTGATTAGTTTGTTCAAGTAATTCATGGTAAACGAATCAAGATGACTGGAGGTTTTAACTAATGGAGTTTTGCTTGAGTTCCATGTCCACATAAGGGTATCTTCTTATGAGTAGATTGACGCAATAACTCAAAATACAAACAGAAAAGGTTAGTTCCAATTAATTCATGAATACAAATAAAACCAAACTAATTAAACATCAATATAGAAAGTAAATTCTGAGAAATAAAATAGAAATTATAAAAGTCTTTGATTCTAAACCACAAAGCCCTAAAAGTTGAAGCACAAATATATAACCATTACCTGGTAACACGTACAGTGAATGCTCGAGTATAGAAAGGACTCTTAAGCGTCGGAGCATCTCTAACCTAAGATGATCTGCAGATAAATCAATAGTTTGGTCCTTGCGAAAAATAAACAGACAAATAAATAAATAAAGAGTTTCGAGAGAACAGAGTGAGAGGAGAAGATCAAAGGTGCCCTTACCTAGATTTAGCGAGAGAATAGAAGACTAGATTTAGCGAGAGGAGAAGATCAAGCAAGAACTGAGAGCAAGAATGGCCGTTCTAGAGAAATCGCCTTCAATCGCCTTCTGAAGCTGCGTTAGGTCATTTTTTTTTCTTCTCTTTTTCTATTTTTTTTTTCTCTTTTTTCTTTTAAACCTGTTTTAAGTTTGTTTTGGGCCTTTGCTAACGTTTGAGCGCTACAGTGACTGAATCAGCAAAAACACCAATTTGGTGTTTTTATTTTGGGCCACTATTTGTCAAACGTTTGGGTCAAAATAGAATTAGTGGGGCGGCACAGAACATGTTTTGGGCTTTAATAGTATAAACAGTGTAATCTCAAAAACAAAACACTAACCCAAAGCACATACCGAACAGAACCTTAATGATTTGATATATGGTATAGTTGGTAATATAAAGCTTTTAACTTGCCTTCTAATGAGCTATGAGTGGACACGCTCACCCCCTAAACATTTCAGGTAAAGGAGTCGACACCGGAGAGAGTTGAGCCTCCATTGGTGCAACAAACTTCAAGGAATTTCTTTTGATGTTAAGGCCTCATGTAGCCTTCATTTTGTTACGTGTATGATGAAAATTGTTTATAAACATTCTTGTAGCCTTTTGTACACCTAGCCACCAACTTGATGTTTAGGATTGCTTCTCTTTGAACTTAATTTATTTTGACTCTTTTGAAAATATGTATGTAATGACACCTAAATGTGATGTTGTATTTACAAGTTTATAATCTTGACTCATGCTGCACCATATTTCATTTTCAGATTTTGATATATTGAGTTGGGACTTGCCATGGATGATTTTAGGTTCATATTCATGCTCATATCTTGTGCTAGGTTCAGTTTGGAGCAGGTTTATGGGAGAAATGGGAAGGAAAAATTCTCTTGACAGATTGTTCATGAAAGACCCCTTTCTGTCCATATTTTGCAAAAAAAATTTTGATTGGCCAAAACTACTCCAAATGACTTGATAATTTTACCATGTCTTCTCCTAGATGTCTAGTGCTTCCAAATTAAATTTGTGAATTTTGGCAAGCTACATATTTTTACAAAAATTTAACAGTCTCCTGCTGTCAGATTTTGAAACCACTGTTTTATGCTGATTTGGAAAATTCGTTTGACCCATTTTCAAAACTCAATAAATTTTGAAAATTTCCAGGATTGTATTACTTTATGTTTACTTTCTAAATACCAAAGCCCAGAATTTTATAAATTCTTTAAAGCATTCAAATGAGTCCATCCTTGACGAAGGTCTGTTTTTAGCTTGCACCATGTGAACTGTTTTAACTTGTAAAAATGATTTCATTGGCATATTTTCAGCTGTTGATTTTTGGTTATCCATGTTGTACGATTAGTCTAGTTTCTATAGAATTTTAGTTTGCTCCGTTTCGAGTTAAAATGAATTTGTTATGATTTTTTTTGTAACGGGTGTTCAAATTTTCTATCAGCTAAGGGCTGATTTTTCATTTTTGATTCTAGTTTTATACTTTGGGCTCGATTTGAGTTTGAAAGCTCTCTTTTCACCCATGAATCTCGAGTCTTGAGGTTCAGGGCGTGACAAGCATCGTTCAGCTTCTGCTCCATAGGAAGATCGAAGAGCTTATGTAATCGAGTTATTGTGTTCTCAATTATTTCTGAAGCAACACCATGATCCACCAGTTTAAAGAATCCCCATTTTTCGCTAGCAGCAACCATAGCTTGGCGTACCTCGACATACTCTTCCCCTTTTCTGTCATCCAAAATTCCCTTTAGACTTGTAACTGGGATGTCATTATCTCCATCAGTGAAATCTTTGTGACTTATTTCAGGCCATTCTTCCTTGCTCCATATGAAAATTTTGATGCATAATTTGTGTTCTACTGAAGACAGTGAATCAAAAAATTGTTCTTCGATTTGTAGTGCCATTGGAGCCTCTCAGGAAATTCTTGTCTTCATAATGGTGAAATATAAAGAAGGCACCAAATGACCAGTGGGCATTCTTCTAATTTATCTGGAAGTGTGGTGAGATTTCCAATAGTTCTGTTTTTGGCTTCTATCCTCATTTGCTTTGTTAATGGTGATAGTGTTTAATAATCCTCCAGGAAGGGGTTTAAATCAAAGATTTTCATGGATTCTTGCTAGTATCATTGTTATCTTTAATGGCTATTTAAATGAAGAAACTGAAGATTCTTTGGATGTGACAATTAATAATAGTTGATTATATGAAAATAACAACAATATTTGAATAAGCATGATCACAATATAAGCATATATAGTTGTCAAATGTTCAAGGCTAATCCATACATATAGGCAATTACATTACTTCCATAAAGTCATTAATCAAGTCCTATATATAGATATATATAAACTTAAGTCCAATATAAGATAATTAAACATCAGACTACCATTAAGGATTGAACGGTTGAACCACATTTCCTCTAATCTAGCTAGTTTTCTATTTTTTAAATTTATCATTCTTTCTGATAATTTTTCAAATTTATCATTGTTTTGACAATAGATATAAAATCTAGAAATGAAATAAAGCTTGTAGGGGTTCTTTATCAATTACTATGTAATTAATGTTAAAATGGGGTAATCAGCACAACTGTAAAGGAACCAGAGAATATCTAGACCAGAGGGGAAACAATTAGAGCTAGTTAGTGGGGAAGATAGTGAGGGTAGGATTTGCCTTGCCATTATCACAGGGTTCTCTATTTATAGAAAGTCATTGTTCTCCAGTCACTCTTGACGGGTCGAAGGTACTTAGGTCATGAGTAATCTACACACCTAAAGTGTCACTTCCTCTCTTTTGCATTAAATGTCCTCAGACAATCTTTAGCGGCAGTGGTTAGCTGCATTAATTACTCTTCGCCAGAGCATTAATGGTGATGGTAAGAGTCTCTGTTATGGAAAAGCGTTGCTCACTATTCCACTAACTAGGCCCCTTTGATATAGTTGGGCTTTCTCTATCGTTCATCCTCCAATCCAGAGCCCTCCTGGGTATCCTTTTAGGGACCTTTTTATACAGCTGTAAGTAGTGGGACCTACCCATCCCTCCTACTGTTTATGCTGTAGGGTCGTTTGTTCTTTCAGGGTACACATCCGAAAGATAGTGCTCGAGAAGCAGGGATCGAGGCTCGACTGAGGGTGCTTGAGAAGTAGAACTCGAGACTTGACAAATGGTGCCCGAGAAATAGGACTCGAGGCTCGTCTGGGGGTGCTCGAGAAGTAGAACTTGAGGCTTGACTGGGTGCTCGAGAAGTGGACCTCGAGGCTCGACTGGGGGTGCTCGAGAAGTAGAACTCGAGGCTTGACTGGGTGCTCGAGAAGTGGACCTCGAGGCTCGACTGGGGGTGCTCGAGAAGTAGAACTCGAGGCTTGACTGAGGGTGCTCGAGAAATAGGACTCGAGGCTCGTCTGGGGGTGCTCGAGAAGTAGAACTCGAGGCTTGACTGGGGGTGCTTGAGAAATAGGACTTGAGGCTTGACTGGGAGTGCTCGAGAAGTAGGACTCGAGGCTTGACTGGGTGCTCGAGAAGTGAAACCCCAGGTTTGGACGCTGATTATTCTACTTTTCTGTTTATGACTTTTCCTTTTGTGACGTGGCTGCCGTGGTGGCGTGAGTGGACTTGTCAACCTTGTTTCTTGTGTTTGGAGTGACACCTACAAAGCTCATATTCAAGCTTGAGCTCATGTTTCACTGCTATTATTAATTATACTCAAAAAGAACAAAAATAAGAGATTTGTACTCCTTTGTTTTATCTTTTCAACATTTTGGAGATATTTTAGGCCAATTTATCTTAAGTTTCCATTTAATTGTTTAGTTTTACTAACCAATTGGTCAGTCTTACTAATTAAATGTTTTTGAGATAAAAAAAAATATTCGTAAAGAGAAAAAGAAACCCCAACGTGTAAACCTCATGCGGCTAGGGGTGGCAATTCGTGTTGACGAATCATAATCGTGTCGTGTCATGTCGATCTATGAGTATTCTGCTAAACAAATCAACCTGAACCTAACCCGTTTAATCACTGTGTCAGAAACTCTTGACACTAACATGACCCATTTATTAAACAAGTTAAATGAGTTGACCTGTTTAACTCGTTTAACTTTATTTGTAATAAATTCTGAAATTTGAGGTTAAACTTTGCACGATGATAATCACGAGAGAATAAGGATTTAGGTGGGAGTCCAAGCTGTCACAGAGGGGTTCAATGGTATATTTGAACTCTGAGAATAGTGTAGAGGATTTTGATTTAACAAATCTTAAACTGTATGAAAAATAAATTACATTCAAATTATAAGTCTTGATTTTGGTTTCTTTTTATCTTGATTTTTTTTTTATCCTTTTTTTTTTTGTTTCTTCTTCTATTTATACAAAAAAATATTTCTCAATTAAGAAGGGCGAAGGTTTCGAGACAAAGCTTATTGTTTATAGTATTCAAAAATGTGAGCGCGGATCATATATTATCCTTTTTTATCGTAAGGTATGGGACCAGCAAAATATCGTATACCATTTTATGAAAGAAAAATGGGCATGATAGTCGATTCAAAGAAAATTTCACTCATCTTACATAGGTGCTCCTTCTTCCTTTGTGACAGGCCAATCGAAAGTAATGGGCCCATCTTAGTTAGAGGTGGGGCTTACTGTTAATTCAACGTTCCTTGGACTTCAGTCACAGAACCCATATGACAGTGATCCGAGGTCTTACCCTCGTGAGACCTTGGATTGCCGCAAGGTTTATCTATAAAGAATAACTCCTCACCAGGAGGTTGATCCGTAGGGAGGACCTCTGCGATATTTTATCTATAGAGAGGAACTCATCTCCATCCGAGGTTTATCCTTAAAGAGAAAACAACTAGTTTGAGATTTATCTATAGAGAGGAACTTTTCACCAAATGAGGTTGATCTGTAGAGAGAACCTCTGTGATATTTTATCCGTAGAGAGGAGCTCATCACAAATTGAGATTTATCCGTAAAGAGGAGCTCCTCGCCGCAGGAGATTAATCCGTAGAGAGGATCTCCGTATAGATCGAGGCTTATCCGTAGAGAGGAAATCCCCACCACAGGAGGTTAATTTGTAAAAAGGACTTTCATAATTTTTATCCATTGGAATGAGCATCTCATTGCCTATCCCGATACACGTCTTGAGGTCCCTCCCTTAATGGGCCCTCAAGCGCCTTATTTTGTGTATCTCGAGGTTCCTCCCTTAGTGGCCCTCGAACTCCTTGTTTTGGAACAGATGGATCTATTTTCCTTGTCAAAAAGTCAAAGTAATATTAAACAATGTCAGATAGGAACACGTGACATGTGCTTGGTAATCAATACCCACAAACTTAAATTGGTCATGTAACCCGTTTATTAAAATGTAAATATACTAAAAAAATTGAGATCATAAATTACTAAATTCATGAAAAAAATAATTGGGACAATAAAATTACAAAAAATGGCCAAAAATAATATTCATATTAAAATAATAGAAATGTTCATAGTAATTGAGTTAAAACAAGTTACGAGCCCACCTGACACGATTAATTAAATGGGTTTAATCGGGTTAAATGAGTTGAACTCCAAAACACAAACATGTTAACTTTGTGTCGTGTTCGAGTTGTGTTAGCGAGTCGTGTCGAATTTTAGCACCCCTACTCATGCCTTTAATTTCTCTCTCCTTACCAAAAAAAAAACTCTTTGATTCATTTTTATACAATATATCTACAATGACAATATTCGATTAAATAATATAAAAACAACTAAAGAATGAGAAAGAAGAAAGAAAAAAAAAAGGTAGTGTTATTGGTGCTTCAAATTTAGCTTCTTGCGCTCCACTTTTTTCTTCTATTAAATGAATTGACAACTTTGCCCTTACACCTCTCTCTTCAACCACCACGAGAGACCATTACGTTGAAAACTATGACCATCACCGTAACTCCATTAGCAATTCCTCAAATTCCTTTACTCTCAATTTCATCATTTTAGCTTCAATTTCCTTATGTTCCACCACAACCCCCTTAGAGAAAGGCTAATAAATGAGTTCCTTCAAGTTGTCATCATCCGTTTAAAATCTAATCTATATCTTCCCATTTCCAGTACCATTTTGAGCCATTTCACAAATCATCTCCACATTTCCAATCTCAGTCTTGATGCAAATATCATTATTCGTCTTAGAACCATCAAAAATATAGATCCGCCATAAATCGAACATCCAAGGTACTACATGACTAACAACAGTACTACAGGACTCACCAAAACAAAAATCTCAGGAAAGTCTCATCGGAACAACACACACTCAATAATAAGAAAGATAAAATCGCAAGAAACAAAGTATACTCAACCTACTCCTCCCATGGAAACACTCAGAAAAAAAATCAATCAAATCTCATACTCAAAGCCTTAAACCTGTAGAGGGAGGCCAATATTCATCATTTTCAACTTGGAAAACAAACAAATTTGTTGCCTCACTTGGGAGCAAAGCGAAGCCAATCTTCATTGTTTTCAACTTCTACTGGGTCAACTCTATTCCATTTATCCTTCAATGGGACCGAATCGTCATTGTGATCTAACAAATTGGGTTCATCGGATTGGAGCAGCTTCTTGCCGTTGATCTGAGTTTCGGAATGGAGGGATGGGTGAGTGGTTGATGTGGGTATGGATGGAATTGATAAACTGGGTTTGGAGGGTTGTTAATTTGTTGGTGGTGGTGGTGTAATTTTTTTAACATTTTATTTACAGTGATGTGGTGTAATCCATGAAGGAGATGAACGAGGGTAAAAGTGTCATTTAAATTAATAGCAAGACAAAGTGGTGCGTCAGGGGTGTGGAGCGCCAAAAAACTTTGCATAATACAACAGTGGGATGGGTGGACCCCATATTAATACAGTGATCAATTTCGGTACACATCAGATTTCACTATTTCAGCGTGTCTTCTCCAATTTGCTCTCTAGTTCTCGGCATCTCTACTTCTCTCTCCTCCATCTAATGGCGAAGAAGTTTTGGGGGAGATGGAGGTAACAAACTCTGCCCTATTCTCTCAATCTATTGGGCCAGTACAGTACGTTTCTCATAAGGCGAAGATGGATCGTCTGAGAGGAGAGAGGAACAAGATGCAGCGGACAATAGGAGATCTTCAATCTGAATTGGAGGCGGCAGAGTGGAAGTTGGATGATCAATCCAAAGATTGAAAATAATAGTAAGAATGCTCGAGCTTTGGACAGTCAATTGCTCAGACATGATTGCAGTTCAGGACGCCAAGGATCTGACCTCTGCCTGCGATTTGCTGAGAATGGCAGCCCCTGGAAAGAACATCAGGATAGTCTTCGCCTATGGATTGGACGACAAAGCTTGCAAGCCTCTTCGTAGAAAGGCGCAATTGATCGGCACTCCAATCTTTGGTGAGCTTGAATGTTAATTTGTTATTTTCCTTTCAATTTGTTCTCTCTCTGCAAGTAGAAACCCTAGGTTGTCTAGACTTAAATTATAAAAGTCGAAATGCAAATCAGCCTCACATTCAATTTTACATGAAACAAAACGTAACCATACATTATATATATATATATGCACACACAAACGATTACGCGGACATTATATTCCTTTCAATTTGTTCTCAACCCTGGGTTACCTAGACTTAAAATTATTTAAGTCAAATGCAAACCAGCTTCACATTCAATTTTACTACAAGGCATGAAACAAAACCTAACCATACATTATATATATATATATATATATATATATATATATATATATATATATATACTCACACACAAACGCGGCAGAGTCTGTTATACACCGAATGTGGCAGTTGCAACACCTACTCTCCCTTTGGGATCCTAAATTATACATATAACTACGTGAGGTTGGGTATACAATCATTTTTATGGTTACCTGTACTACCCCATCTATGTTCGTATTCTTTGTTTATGACTTTTTTTTTTTTACTGCAATTTTCAAATTATGACATACTATTTGAATCATGACTACTGCACTGTTATTACACTTTTATTTTTAGATTTGCAATTTTGATGCATTGTTAGTTGGAAATTTGCTCCTATAATCACAAAATCCCAAAGGTGTTTTGTTGGATTGGTGTTTGTTAATATCTTGACATGTGAGGGAGGTCCCTACAACTGTTTTTTTGATTCATTTTCTTATCAAATCAAACAATTGGGTCGAATCCCCTAGCTGGTTGCTTGTGATGCATCGATTATCAGATTCCTCCCACCATTTATTCTGAATCACCCAAGCATTACGGGCCTTCCAGACCTGCCAACAGATACATGCCACTAGAGCTTTCAATAATTTCCCATTTTCTCTCTTCTCCAAGGAATCAATCTTATCACTCCACCATCTCGACCATTGACCCACAGAACTAACATCCAACCTCAACATATATATATATATATATATATATATATATATATATATGTAACCATGGGTTGTAACCTGTTTTAGCTTTGAAAAAGCTTCAGAATAGAAAATATTTTGTTTTAAATAACTTGTAAAAATCTCCCTTAAGATCTCTGATAACTTGAAAGGAATAGGGCAAGTTGTTAAACCCAATTTGTAAAAGTTGTGTTGTTATTAATGAAATTAATGAAATCTTCCATTTTAAAGGTTTGCATTGGTTTTCAGAAGATTTCCTGTTACTGTGTGTTGCATTTGATTGATATGCACACAATTACATTATACTGTGCATATACTGTTAGAATTAGATAAACCCTTGTTCAAAAACCTGCAACTTAATTTGTATTAATTTATGCAAAATTGAATAAAAAAAATGGCTTTTAAGTTCTTCAAGAGCGCGCTAATAGAGAGATTTTAAGTTCTTTTACTCATATATATTGCATGAAAGTTTTGGCGTACTAAACATTAAACCAAAATGCTTATAAAAGATGACGATCAATAATAATCTTCTCCAATTTGATTGCATTCTTAATCAAGAATTTGGCAAGCTCAAGGTCAATATGACGGCCAACAAACCCAGCATGTTCCACCTCCTTTAGGCATTGATGGGGGCATTTGCCAATTTCATTAATTTTTTCTTTGCGACTCCCTGAAAGGCTCATATGATAACTGTGAAACAGGAATGCGGTGAATCACGCTTGTTTAAAATATATATTATATAATTGAACATGGAAAACTTTTAAACAATACCAAAAGGTGACTAAGAGCAACAATCAAGTCTGTTAAAGAAATGGTATTGCACAAAAATAAGGGTTGTGACATCCAAACAAGCACTTCATTTCAAATAACCAACTTACTATAATGTTGTCAAACATGAGAACTTCCAACTAATTGCTTTTAGTCATAGCAGAGTGTTGCTTTACATCAAGGAGTATGTTAAAGTTTCCATGTACAAAATATAATTGTAACTACAAAATATAATATGCAATTATCAGTACATAAAAGTAGACAATTAATCAGGGTTATATATAGTCAAATGTAATAGATGTACTACACTTGTTGGTTACATGAATTCTAATTTTTCAATTCCGCTTTATTTAAGGTCATAATCTCAGTCAAACTACATGTTATCATATTTTTCCTAACTCTATACATGTCAATTTTGGTCTTCCCTTTCAT
This sequence comes from Cornus controversa, assembly GCA_026545225.1. NCBI lineage: Eukaryota > Viridiplantae > Streptophyta > Magnoliopsida > Cornales > Cornaceae > Cornus > Cornus controversa. Next base: position 92,741,081 of record CM048846.1, on the reverse strand, counting down.
TACCCTCCATGTGAATCATGTCCCTCTTCCTAACTAGCGCACTTAATGTCTTCTTCTTTGCTCATGTCCAAATCATTTTAGTACATAACCTCTCGTTTTTTCTTCAATTGGTTTTACCTTAACATTTCCATGTCAGATTACCGCCACAATCATAATATATATACGTTGTTTCTTAACTGCCTAACATTTTGTCTTGTAAAAAACAACCGGTTTATTAGTTATTCTGCAAAACTTCTCTTTGAATCTTTAGCGGGATACATAGATCAAACAAAATTAAATGAACTCCTCCACTTAGCCCATCTTGCCTTAATTATATGATTAACATCATTTCCAATTTCCTCATCAATATAAATAATTGAGTAAATATAACATAACTATTCACCTTTTTTTTTGTATCTCATAACCCTCAATCTTCACTACGTACCTACTTATCTTAAGCCCTCTTAATTCTAGGGTTGTAAATGAGCTGAGCTATTCGCGAAGAGCATGGGTTTGGTGCGATAAAAACTTTGCTCATGTTCGTTTATTAAGTGAACGAACCCAACTCAAATTGTTTTGTAAAGATTGTTTAATAAATGAGCCAATCTCACAATACCTATAAGCTCGATTTGTTTGTTTGTGAACATGTTCGTGAACTAAGGCTCCGTTTCTTTCAACGTAAAACATTTTCATTTTTTTTTTCATTTTCGGTGTTTAGTTGCACATAGATGGAGTAAAATATTTCACGAGTAAAATATTTGATGCCACTTATTGCAAAAATGAGTTACAAACAAAATTTCGTAAGTTATTTTACAGTGCTTCATCGATCTATCTTGATGCTTTGGCTTCCTAAGTAAGCGTCCTGTCATTGGAGGTTCACCACTTCAGACTATACTAGAGTCTACTATATATAGATTTCTCAATATTTCAATTCCCCACTTCACTAAATGAACAATTTTGAGCTTTTTCTCATGTACACTTCTCGGTTCTAAAGATTCGCTTCTCAAGATGTCCAGTTTAAAGTTCAATGCTCGTAGTCTTTTGATATTTAGGATTTTAATTTTTTTTGCTCTATTTATAATTTCATTTTATTTTTACAAAATTTTTAGTCAAATAAACTTAATGGAGTTGTATTTCGAATATAGCGGTCATAAAGTTTCAAACCAGTTTTATTTGGGTTCTGATTATTTACTCTCATGTGTCAATGACTTTGACGACCTATGGGCTTCTCATTTTATGAGACAGTTTTCTAACAAGCTTGAGCTCGGCTTGTTATATTAAATGAGTTAGGCAAGCCGAGCTCGAGTTTGCTCACTTATGTTCAAGCCGAGCTTGGACAATAATATAGAAGTTTGGCTCGAGCTCAAGTCGAGCTCATACACTCTTGTAACATGATTGAGCTGAGCTGGAAGGCCACTAGTTAGCTTGGCTCATTTATAGTCCTACTTAATTCTAAAGTTTCCTTTAAACCTCTAATTTAACATTTACACATTCTTTAGTTTCATCTATTAAATAATATCATCTGCAAAATAACCTAACCTGATGGAATCTCATCGTAAATGTGTATTATCAGCATGGTTTGCCGAACGAGCTTGGAAAAATCCAAGTTTGAGTCTCACCAATATATTAGTGAGATTTTATATTCACGTCGGAATAACTTTTTTGCAATATAAATCTTATATGTTATGATTCATATTTTCTTGGTACTTTTAACTTGTATTTATTTAATTTTCAAATTTACTTTTGATTTTTTATTTATTTCTCTCATCTTATATATGGTTTGAAGTTTCATTTATTTCACATTTATAATTATTTTTATTCTTTCATTTTGTAAAAACTACAATTACTAAGTCTTTTTAGTAACAATTGGGATTTAGAAATCATAAATAGATCACTACTTGTGCTATATAGTTTCAAGATTTCAATAAAAATATTATCCCACTGCGAACCATGCTTATCAGATTATCCATAATTTGGGCAAAAAGATATGGGCATAATTTGACTCTTGATGTATGCCTACCGAATTTGAAACTTCACTTGTTTCCCCCCACAATGTCTAAACTATAGTTGCAACTCTTTTTCGTTTTTTCTAAGACCCTTCATATTAGATCTATAGGTCATAGGCTCTCTCTAAATCGATCTTTCTTCTTCTGTTTATATCTTTCCATTAGTCTTGTTAATAAGTAAATAACCACCATCAAAGACAACCCTCCCGGCCCGAATCTAAATTGATTCTACTAACAGTAAAATTTTCTTTATATCTTTCCATTAGTCTTGTTAATAAGTAAATAACCACCATCAAAGACAACCCCACCCCCCCCCCCCCCCCCCCCCCCCCCTCCGCGCGGGGGGCCAACACACACACGAATCTAAATTGAGTAAATTTTTCCCATCTTAGTTAATGTTTAATCATTCTCTCCTAAAGTTTCATAGTAAGGCTCATCAATTTAATACTATGGTTATCTTATATAATAGATAATGTAGAAAAGTTTTATATTTACGTATTATTGGGTCCATCTCATGCTTGTATGCTACTTTTTAAAGAACTCACATGTTGGTGGATTCATGTCGCGGTGTCGTACCCTTTACATGTCTCATGTCCATGTTTGTGTTATTTAAAAAATAACTTTGTATTAAAGCAATCATCTTGATTGACTCTACAAAATAATACTAAAAGTATTAGCAAAATAATAAAATGAGAACCGGTCTACCTCTGGCTTGGTGTCATTAAGTCTTAACTTCCAAGCCACAGTTCAACATTTCGAGACTGGTAGAGGAAATAAAAAATAATAAAATAAGAAACAAAAAATAAGAACCGGTCTACCTCTTTTGCTTGGTGGCATTGGGTCTTAACTTCCAAGCCACATATGAAGGTTTCGAGACCGGTAAAGAGAAGAAAAAAATAATAAAATAAGAAGCACTAATTTTTTTTAGCTGATGATAATATAAAAACAATAGTTTGCAATAATACATAATCAAATATTCAAATGTTATTGGTGTGATAACACAATACATATAATTTGTGACATAATAGAGCCATAAGTTCACATATTAAGGGTAAATTACAAGTTATAATACATTGCTATAAACATTATTATATACAACAATTGCTTCAAGTGATTCTATATTGGCATTCCTTTCAACAATGCACTTAGAACATTTTCTTATACAAAGAAAAATATTATTAGAAAATGATTTGAAACAACTTTGAGGTTCATCAGGGAAAGAAAACATTAAAAGTTAATTCCTTTCCTTTAGAATTATTTGGAGTTGTTGGCTATTGCCTCCTATACTAAAACATTAACTCAACTACAAGGATACTCAATAATGCAATTAATTATGCCCTCTTCTGTATATCAGATAGACTGTGTACATAAGACTATATAGGCCACTGGTCTGTAGTTTTCTCTGCTAGGGAAACAATATTATAGAGTCCAATCCGAAGCTTTGAGTTCTGACAAGTATTCAAGTCTTTAATTGAGCTACATAAAAAACTGCTCTGAAGTGGTGCATTTCCAAGTGTCGATAATAAACTCAATGATAGTTAGATGTATACATACGTACGTACGTATATGTATTAGACAATAACATGATGTGGTGTTAGAGTTATTTTCTTGGTTCCAATAGAGTCCAAGCCAAAGCTGAAGTGAACATAATAATATACAATAGCTAGCTAGAATAGTTTCTGGCCACACGCCAAACAAAATAAAGGCAATACAATCCAGCAGAAAAGTAACACGCCAAACAAAATAAAGGCAATACATACAATTTAGCACAAATAACATCATCTCAACTCATCTCAACTATGCCCATTAGAATTCAATTCAGTGCCTCTTCTTCAAATTGGTAGCTGAAACAACAATTGAAGCTTCTTGGCAATTGTAATAGACAACCCATTTGCTAATTGATGCACCTGCAAATAATAATATCCACATGCTAATGAAGTATACCAAAAGCCCCAACTCACAATTATTATATAAATGCAAAGCATACGATTTGTAATTAAGTTTCAAGTGGAGCAAAATGGATGTTTGTATTGTTCTCATACTTGTAATTTTTGAAGGTGCATGCATAATTAGTATGTGTCTCTTAAAGTTGCTAATAAAGAAAGCAAGCTTGAAGGCACCTCTACCTCTGTTCTTGGATATTATGAAACAGGAAATGAACATTATTAAAAAAATGAAGCAGATCATCATCTATTAATCATGTTTATTTACCTCAACTACTTGTTCCTTCATCCTCATTATCCACCGTTTGAACTCCCTGAATTAAACACAAGTGGAGGGAGGGGTTAAATTAAAATAATTAATTAGCCGAGTCATTTCTTGTAATTAATACTGTAATATATTCCAAGACAAAGCTATATAAAAATAATAAAGATAGTTGACGACAGCGTTCTGTGCAGAAAAAAGCGCAAAAAGACTTGTTAAAACTTCATGAAATTCCGTAATTACCTTTCCTTTCCCATCGTATTGCTGCTCCACATATTTGTTAAGCTCACTGGCTTCGCAATAGTAATTACCTTCTCCCTTTACATATATATTTGGTGGCGTGCTTATGCCTCCAGATGCAAAAGTCTGCAATTCAGGACATTTTTGCAGACCAACAATTTGTAAGGATGGAAATTTAAAAGCAGCATTGTTTGCCCCACAAAAACTTGTCAGCTTTGGTAGACTTTCAAGCTCCAGATTCCATAGCTTGGGAAACACAATTTCGTTGGTGGAATCTTCTTCTTCTCCTTGTTCTTCATCCTCCAGATTCCATAGCTTGGGAAACACAATTTCGTTGGTGGAATCTTCTTCTTCTCCTTGTTCTTCATTTTTAACTACTATTTCTTCCATCGCATCACAGCTTCTAATCTCTAGCTCTCTGAGTTGTGTGAGACGTCTTGCTATTGAGAGTGAGAATAGATACCTCAGGCTGTTGCATTTCTTAACTGTTAAAGATGTTAGGTTGTGAAACATGAGAAGTCCTCCAGAGTCGGTTATCCAAATATGGTTCAATTTATGACATTTTTCCACAGTGATGCTCCTTAGCCGATGAAAGGAATCTTCACCTTTTGAACTTGAGAATAATTCATTGTCCCATATTGCTGTAAGGCTTTTCAAGTCATAAATGTTCAATTCTTCCAAAGCTGGAAACCTAATCTGCGAAATTCATTATATCACATTGCATGAATTAATGTGAAAAAATTGCACAAGGTCAAAGAAGGTTATACTATAAATTAGACTTACACATGATTCAAATGGAAAAATGAATAGCTCTGAAAAAGGAAATTTAGGCTTAAATTAAAAATTGCCTATTGAACTTAGTTTTGAAAGCTCAAGGTGATTGCTAGATCATCTTTCCATTTATCCTCAACAAACTCTCACTTCAAAAAGTCAATGTAAAAAAATGTTGTTTTCTTAAATTATTCTTAAATTTGAAAACTTTTCTAAATTAACAAAATATCTATTTTGCATGAGTTAGTGAAAAGTTACTTTTAGAATTTTAAAAATGGACATTAATTGCGAGTCTAGAAGGAAAATTTATTACTTTTAAGTTTTGCAACTATGCGCACTCATAGCTTTTGTCAATTGACATAAAATGTAAAATTATAGAAGGAAGAAAATGTTTGAGAACTTGGAAATACTTACTTATTTGTTTCTCTTAAATAAGAAATATTTTTTTCAGCAAATTAAAATTTGGTACTTAAAAGTATTTTTTTACTAAATAATAAATATTGTACTTTATATAACTGTAATAGGGTTATTGCTTTTAATTTATTTAAAGAATTTGTAGATAACAAGCTTATAGAAATAGAAAAGGCTTACACAAGATAAATTAAGAATTCCAATGTTTTAAGAAAAAAAGTGAATCCTGAATTTAATTAAAATTTTACAAAAACAAAAGTCTATTAAGAAAATAAAATTAACCATATATTCAAATCATATTATGATCTACAAATTGTCAAATTAGACATGAAAAACGCTAATATTGGTTCCGATGAGACTCAAACTCAAGTAAGGGAAACCAAATTTTTTTAAAAATTTAGCTTTTAGTTAGAGTGCAACTCAGGCGGGTTGGGCGGGTTAGAGGTACTACTCGGGCTCAACCCTACATATGAAATGTTCAACTCTAATCCAACCCTAACCCTACTTCCAACCCTAACTACTTAACCCTATCTCAACCCATCTTTAAATTTTGCAACTCGGGTTGGAATTTCGGATTAAAAAGTCGGGTTAATTCGGGTTAATTATGTCACTAATCTCCATGTTAAAAATTTAAAGGTATCTTTAATAAGTTTCACATTAGATTACTCCTAAACACATAAAAAATTAGCACTTAATGCAAATTTCTAAAAAAATTACAAATAAATTTTTAAAAATTTATTTATCTAAAGTGTTAACATACAATAAATTAAGATTTAAATAAAGAAAGTTGAAAAGAAAAAAATTATCATAATTTAAATATTATATATATATATAATATTTAAAATAAAAAAATAAGTATAGAAATAATATTACATTTCGAGTTAGGGTTGGGCTCGTGCTGTTGGCACCTCAATCTAAGTCTAACCCTAATTAAATTCAGGTTGAGATTTTTCAACTCAAGCTCAACTCTAATTGTAAAAATAGTTGTCCAAAGCCGTAAAAAATTGGGCTGGGCTCGGGTTGGGTTCAGGTTGCCCAACCCAAGTTGCACCCCTACTTTTAGTCAAGAAAATTTCTTAATTCCATAATAATTAAAAAATAAAAAATAAATATTTTTTTAGAAGAAAACAAAGTGACTAATAGATGTTGATGAGATGCCATCAAGTGTATCTTTGAACGGGCAATGATAGTTTTTCATTTGCATTGTTCTTATTCTTCTTTTAATTTTTTAATTAAATAAGTTGAAGATAAATAATTTGTTTCATATCACTAGGCTTTCTAATTTTTCAATACTCAGTTCCTCCAATACAAGGAATGCAACTTGCAAAATTTATTATATATGACAAAATTTTGTAGATCAAGAATCCAACTCTCTAGTAGGCTGGTGGTCGGTTATTTGTAAATTTGTTTGGCTCTTACCATTTTAAAATAAAAATTATCAACACTACATGAGGAGTCAACTCGAGTTTTTTTTTTTTTTTTTTTCTGGTAAAAACTAGAGTTGTTGTTGTGTGATACTTTTCAAACAATGAAGCACAATCACAAATCAAAAATTTTTTAGGAATATAAATGATTTACTTATTATTTTTCAAACAAATGAAGCACAATCCAGTTCTTCGTTGGGTTGCTTTCTCATTTAGGAGCCCACTGGTCTTTGGAATTAGATGGCCCAAGTAATATTGTTCTTCTGCAATGCCTTTTTTCTGTTTTACGAATTAGATGTAGAGTTATGCTCTGTTTTTGTAATATCTATTTTAATATGTTATTTTATCTGAGAATAGAATATTTTTATTTGATCTAGACTAAACTTGTATCCATTTTGAAATTGCAATTGAATATATAAATTTGAATGAACATAATAAGAAAAGTTAGTCTAGAAAATTATGCTAATAAATGCATGTTATATAGCATGGTAGTAATTTGATGTGTGTAAAAGCATATATAAATATTAAAAAAAGAAGAAGAAGGTGTTAGTAGAGATATAAAATATAAAATTTATTGGTAAAAGGATCTAAAAGAAGATCATTTAGTTGGTCATGTTAGAATGTGAAAAACTACAAATTATAGAAGTGGGGTAGAATCGGAAATTGCAAGAAATAAAATCACTTAGGAAGAAAAAAAAATTAAAAACTTAGTGGAGATGACAAGTGTGTGCAGGCATGACTAGGATAAGGAACATTATGGTAATTGTAAGAGGGTCATCTTTATGCAAAAACTTGATTTAAATGGAGACAAAGTTGCAAGCAGCTGAAATTTATTTTTGTAGTGTGATGAATTTAATATCTAAAATGACTTTCACTCAAATTGATGGAGAATTAAATTTTTTTGCTACAAGTTCTAAGACATTCAAATGCATAAAATATAAAATTTATTGGTAAAAGGATTTGAAAGAAGATAATTTAGTCGGTCATGTTAGAATGTGTAAAACTACAAATTATAGAAGTGGGGTAGAATCGGAAATTGCAAGAAATAAAATCACTTAAGGAAGAAAAAAAATTAAATAGCATTTCGAGCAAATGATTTATATAGAATAAGTTTTTTTCCCCGGTTATGTAAATAGAATATGTTACATAACACAAACCATCCAAATCCTAATTTTAAAAAAGAAAAATCTTAACAGCAAACACAAGCCATCAACTCTAAAACTGGAGTAGAGAGACTAACCTAAAACCTAACTTGAGGAGGAGGAGAAAAATTAATGACTTTTTTATTTTGAATTAAAGACAGAATTTTTTTCCTCTCTCTCTCCCTTGTCTCTACGTTGGAAGAGAAAAATTAATAACTTTTTTTATTTTGGACTAAAGAATAGAGGTTTTTTTTTTTTTTTTTTTTCTCTTTTGCAATTTTGAGTGGTTGGAATATTTACAAGGTAAAGAAATATGTAGATAAAACAATCAATAAAACATTTTTTTTTCTTTCGCAATTTTAACTGATTTGTTTATTATCGTTTATTTTCGGTTATTAAATCTTAAATGAGCAATGGTTATAGCCCCGGCTTCCTTTAATTTCTAAAATTAATTAAGGACCCAATATGTACCTTATGGCTGAAGGTAACTAAGTAAGTGTTGAACATACCTTATGATTAAACAAAGCTTGCATAAGGGTGGACGTGTTGCATCTCGTAGTTGACGTCTTCTTCAAATTGACATAGAAGCTTCTGAGATTAGGCAGACCATATAAATTAATTTCCTTTAATTGATGAAAAGAAACAGTATTCATCATGACTTCCTGGTCATCACTTATTATTTCTTCCAACATTTCACAATCCCTGATAGTTAATTCTTGAAGTCGCAGAAGGACTGATTGCAATGGGTCATTCCATATCGCTGTAAGGCTTCCCAATCCTTTAATCTCCAGTTTCTCTAAGGCAGGGAATGCAACCTGCAAAATTTATTACATTTTGTAGTCAATAATTCAACTCTTCAGTTCACTGAACCGGTCATTAATATATTTTGTTACAACATTCCAATCGCTACTTTTGGCTCTCATTATTTTAAAATGAAAATTGTTTACACCGGGTGAGGAGTCAACTAGAGTTCTTGTTGTATGATATTTTTCAAACAAACCAATTACACTCGGAAATCAAATGCATTTTTAGAAAAAAATCGATTTACTTGTTATTTTTTATGAGAAGTAATAATTAGTGAGGTTGATCGTGGTCGTTATTTGAAGATAGTAAAGTAAAATTTTATTGAACCAAAAAACAAGTATGCAAACTTTAATATTGATCAATAAAGTCACAGCATTTATAATTGTTCTCGACAAGTGTTTATGTTTCAAAAGAATGATAAACTCGTGATCAATGTCACTAAGTATCCATTTTCTCAATATATTCAACCAAGCAACTAAGTTATTGAATCACATAATCTATTGTTTTTGAAGTTAATAACTCATTAGTTCATTAAATTATGAAGCTTTTGCATTTTTAAAGTCACTGTTAAGCATTTAATTAGCAATATCTAGAATCCTTTCAATTTGTAAAATACAGTCACTCAAATTGTGGCTCTTTTCGCTAAAGTAGAATATCACACAATTTTGAGTCGATACATTAGAAAATGGGAGATATCACCTCACAGGATACATTTATAATATGATACAAGAAACAGAACCCAGGATACATTTATAATATGATATATAGTTAGTGTCCAATTAGAGAAATATGATACTCTGGGTGTCAATCACCATCATTGTCATATGTTTTTGCATGGTCATTTGAGGCACGGGTTTCAGAAAAATGATTTATATAGAATAAGTTGCATCACACAAACCATCCAAATCCTAATTAAGAAAAAGAAAAATCTTAACCGTAAAGACAAGTCATCAACTCTAAAACTAATAGAATTGCAAATACATAAAGTTTTGTGCACACAATATTAATGTTAGGGTGACAATTCTTGTGATGTCGATATAGTAGCAACTAACGCCCCCAAATGTTCATGTATTCACAATATAATATAATATAATATAATGCGATTGAATATTTTTTTAATATGTGAATATTTTAGTTGTAATTTGCCCAAACTTTTAATCTACTCATACATAAGGTCCAAACCCAAATACTTAGGTCGCTTTTAAAAAAAAAAACAAAACCAAACTAATTGAAGCCCGACCAAAGCCACCCAAATAATTTGGTCCCTTAAAAGGAACAAAACCCAACTAACTGAAGCCCATGATAACCCAAGCCCACCATATATATATATATATATATATATATATATATATATATATATATGTAACGAGTCTTTACATTTAGCAGTGATGAAAAAAAAAAATAATAAATAAAATAATTATTTGATGATTTAATGAAAATGGAAAGCTTATAAATTATATTATTGTGTAGATTAGACTGACAGAATGGTGGAGTTTCCATGTATAATATAATATATATAGGATGATAGCAATTGAATTAGGGTAATTAATTTTTATAAAAAGTATATCCTAGTGTTCCAAAAATTAAGCAGCTAAAAAGTGTTCGAGTGGAGCAAATTATTTATTAGAAGGTAAGTAAGTGGTGAGAATAGAATACCTTATGATTGAACAAAGCTTGCGCAAGGGTGGACGTGTTGCATCCCCTAGTTGACATCTTCTTCTTCGTATTGCCATAGAAGCTTCTCAGGTTTGGTAGATTCCACAACTCCATTATCTTTAATTGATGAAAAGTAATAATAGTATCTCCCACTATTTCTTCTTGCTCAATATCTCCCACTATTTCTTCCAACATTTCACAATCATTTATACATAATCTCTGCAGTTGCGGAAGACCTCTTGTGGCAGCGGAGAAGAGATATTTCATTAATCGACAGTATGTAACTTTTAATTCTCTTAATTTACTGAAAGAACCACCAGATGCACATAGTTGGTTAGACTGTGAATTAATCCATTTTGGTTTGCCCAACAGATCTTCCATCTCATCATCACAATCCTCAACTTCAAGATACTCCAACTCTTGAAACCCTTCTTCTCCATATCTATCGTCAAACACATCCTTTAAACCTTTCAGTTGTATTAAATAGAGCACTTGAGCTTTTTCCATCAAAATCTTAAGCTCCCGCTCCCTCTTCTTCAAAGGAAAACCCACTAGTGTCAATGTCCTCGAGCAATTTTCTTCCCAGAAATAAAACTTACTCCCAATGGATATTTGAAATCTGATCAACGACTTAAACAGGAGCTCATTGAGGGGCAGTAACTCGACATTTGGCACATGAACTTGTAAACTGATTAAGCGCTTCAAGGAGTTTAGTTCATTAAGGCTTGCATTGTCTTTGACCTTCCATTGGTCAAACTCATCTGGAATGTACAATTCCTCAAGCTGGGATAGACTTGATATGACACGTGATGGAAGGATTTTTAGTCCTTCACATTTCCTCAGATCCAACAACCGCAGACGAGTCAACTGTCCTATTTCCGGAGCCAGCTCTTTGAGATCCTGATCTTCAATGATTAGTATCTCAAGTTTTCTTAATTCCCCCAGAAAAGCTACGTTCACCAATTTGCAGTGGTATAGATGTAACATCCGAAGATTTTTAAGTGATGATGGTAGTGTCGTGATCAGCATTTCACGCAAATGTAAAACTTGAAGCTTCTCCATCCATTTAAAAAAGGTACTTGGAACTTCCGATGAAAGCTTGCGGAATTCCAACATTAAGGTGCATACTTGTGTACATTCTAAATCATCAGGAAGCACACAATCATCCCTGAACCTTAATGAGATTGCTTTGCAATGTTTATATTCATCCTCGTCTGGCCACTTGTCGACACCAGCTTTTACTAGAAACATGGCATCTTTCTCTTCTGATGCAATTGATATCGCCACATCTCGAATGACATCGTGCATTTTGACAAAGTTTTCATCATTACCATTTAACAGCAAGTTAGATTTCTTGAGGGTGTCAACCAACTGACGTGTTCTGTTTCTTGCTATTTCCATTGATGCTCTATTTGTGCCTTCAAGAAATCTGGTTGCCACTCCATATGTCACCAAGTTGTCAATAGAAATCTCAGCATCTTCTGGAAACAAACAGCAATACAAAAAGCATGGCTGCAGATCTTTCTGTTTCGGGTCTTTCTGCTTCAAATATTGGTAGCTCAACTCTATGCATGAATAGAGTTTCTTTGTCACTCCTGTGATATTATAACCCTTGGAATCTTGCAATTGTTGAAGTGCATGAACCCATGCAGACCTTCCTTTCTCATTCTGCAATGCTGCTCCAATTGTAACTATTGCCAAGGGCAAACGATCACATTCACTGCACACTTGTTTCGCTATAGAATGCAATTCAGGACGTTCAGTAGAATCTCCCACTGTTTTCTTAAATAGGTCCCATGCTTCAAGTTCCGACAAGACCCCAATCTCGAAGTTCTTTTGAACCCCCATCCGAATGCACACATCTCTTATCCGGGAGGTCAGGATAATCTTGCAGCCATAGGTATGATCACCCACAAACGGTATTCCTATGTCCTCCAACTTAATTTCATTATTCCAAATATCATCTACCATTAGAAGGATCTTTTTACCATTTTTCAATCTATTGCGTAGCAGCCCCTTTCTTGCATCTTCAGTCTCTTTATCTAATGTCAGATTCAAACTTTCTGCAAGCTTTAGTTGAATATCTTTCAAATTTGGATTTTGGGTGACAACTATCTTGACGATTTCATCAAAATGGCCCCCTTTGGCAACTTCTTCCATCATCCTCGTCTTCCCAACACCAGGCATTCCATGTATCCCAATCTTGTAATGCCTATCATCTTTCAGTGTCTCCATGATCTCCTTAAAAACCGACTCTCTGGACTGAAAACTCTCATAGTTTATGGTGTCTGTACGGTGCCAAATACCAGTGAGAGGAGGTCGGTGCCCAACACTAGGGCCAAAATTACCATCCTTTATAAGATTGGTAACAACAGTGGTCTTCTTTTTTGCATCCCTACCCAAGCCGTAACGCGAGCAAAGATGAAGACACTTGAGATTTTGTGCGTCCAGCAGTAATCTTTCCTTCTCTCGTTCCATCGTCGGCAATGAGGTCTCCACTTGGGTCAGCCACTCGGTAACTTTATCCTCAATCTCTTCAGCATTGTTCTTGGCTGCATCGACACTTGTTTGGACACTTTTCATCTTATCATTGAGGTTTTTCAATTCTTTTTCGAATTCCTTAATGTTTTTCTTGCAGTGAACCAAATAGCCAAATTGACGACTGATGAATGCGTACAAGCTGTCTCTGATGGGCTCCAACATCGTTCCCACAACATTGCTAGCAATATCTTCAGCCATTTGGCTATTTCGCCAGCTACCTTCAATACAGAACCCTTTTTTTTTTTTTTTTTTTTTGGGATAAGGAGAAAGCTAAGAAATTAAAGGAAGAGACTTCAAGACAAATATACCGAGTTCGATTTTGAATGACAAGAGGAGACACTGGATAGAGATACAAAATCAGGTGTAAGAGAGTGAAAGTGGGAAATTACACAAACAAAGAGAGAGAGAGGGAAGGCGAACAAGACAAAAAGAAATCAAATGAAATGATGCAATCAAAGGACAATACAAAGGAAATGGGAGCAATAGAAAAAAAGGTAGGGGTAAGAGCGTTGTTGTTGACGAAACTAAAGAAGAGATTTAAAGACATACATACCTCTAGGCTCTAGCTAATGCACATTTGTCTGTATGTATGCAGCTAGTGAGCTATATATCCCAAATCCAAATACACCAACTCTGATTTTGAATGACACAGCAAGAGAAATAAAATGGATGATGACCGGAAAGGAAAGTGAAGATTCAGGTGAGACTGAGAGATAGGAAACAGAGCAAAAGAGTGTCGAGGGGATTGCACACACACAGAGAGAGAGAGAGAGAGAGAGAGAGAGAGAGATGCAAATTCAGAAAAGCGATAAAGAAAAGTGAAGATTCATATTAAGATTTAGAAAAAAACTGAGACATAAAAGTGTGCAGAAACTAGAGAGGGTGAGTGATGCGAATTTACGCAGAATAGTGAAAGAAGTCTAAAGCTAAAGGAAAAGCAAATGGTAAATATTTGTAGGATTAAGTTCAAATTGCCCAATTTAGGTTGGATTTGGTTTGTTGATACTTCATGTCATAAGTGATATTTTGGTTGACCTTGGTTGCAGTTGATGCATGGCAATATGAAGTTAGCTATGTCAAGAAGATCCTCAATTGGAATATTACTATATTACATAGAGTATACCTGTGTATTAAGGCCCCACTGCAGATTGCAAATGCCAAATGCCTCCATTATTGACACCATCACTAATTCAATGCATGGCTTTGAATTCAAATGTAAGATAGAAAAGTCTAATTAGAAGGAAAAGTAGAAGGGAGTGGTTTAGCAACGACAAAAATAAGGTATAACACTGCAATCACTATTAAAGATTGAAAATGAAATGTTGGATTGATTTGATGAACACCTCAATAATTCAAAACCAATTGTTTGTGGCTAAGTCCCCATATTGTGACGGTGTGAGTCAACTACGTAAGGTTATGCGAGAAAACCAAGTAGGTGTAACTTTAATCTTTTTAATAGTTATTTTACAACTCATGTTAAGTAAATAATTTCTTAACATAACACATTTTATCTCAAATTTTGACATGACTTAATAAATCAAAACTAGTTCGACGTAGCATCATCAATATTGCTATTAAAAATTTAATTTCGATATGAGAATCTTACAGAACTAATTTGTTGGACATACTTCAAAAAGAAATAATTTCAAAAGCTTGTTAATTTTTATAATGTTAGGAATTGTATTGGCGTCTTATCAGCCTATTGCTAGATGACAGATTAAAGAACTTATATTATAAGTTATCTAAACTCAAAAATGAAAATTTTCAAAGAACTTTGAATTCCAATGTTTAAGTGAATTTGATAATGAAATATATTAATTAAAAAATTATGAAAAATGTAATTGTGGTTTTGTTAATAAAATTGGTAAAGCTACAAAATAACTTTGGTGAATGTTGAGAAGAAACAGGGAACATAGTAGAAGAAGAAAACTAGATAAAGAAAATGGTATTAGTTTGGTAATGGAAGTGTCTAATTTTTATTACCAAAACCTTTATGTTCTCATTTTTTTAAAGAGAAAGTTGAGGATTGGATCAACTCCACCTCTTTTTTTTTCTTCTTCTTCTTCTTTATATGTTATACTTTGGTTGACTGATTCCGATTAATCCAAACCTAACTCAAATTTGATTGATTCAAACCCTATAGCCGATTGGAATTGCAAAAAGCAAAAAAAAAGACTGAAGATGAGGAAAAAAGAGACTAATAAAAGAAAATTGAGGATATGCTAAATATTTCGGGAATGAATTGCAGATTGGGTGAGAGACTAAGAGAGATGCAATTTGAGATGTAAGCAACAGCGCCTTAAAAAAAGCATATAAAAATAATGAGTAATACCATCAAGAAAACTCTCTTATTACAAGAGTCCGCTGTTGGATTTAAAGATTTATTAAATTATTCATTTAACACTTCACATATTTCAAAAACATTACTTTAATTTAGAGTTAAGAGAGTTAGTGACTCTTGTCATAAGAGAGATCCTTAATAGCATTACTCAAAATCTGAAAATAAAGTGTCAATTGTATTTTGATTAAGTGAAACTCGAGATGAGAATGAAGTTACAATCCTCATTTAATAACTTACTAATCAAATTATTGATTAAAAGAAATGAAGAAGATAAACTATCCATGAAAGACATTATGGCTACAGCTTGTATCTACGTCAACATTAAACCATAAATGCACTACCAATTCTTATCTCTACCAACTGCTTTAGCAATACATTAAAGATTGAAAAAGAAAGGGCTTGATTGATGTCCCACCATAATAAATATAAAGCTATTGCTCATGTTGTGTCGGTCAAGTATAGGAAAAAAACGTTTATTTATTTATTTATTTAAAGGTACTGGTTTTCGAATTATGTATTTGACTTCTCAAATTGGACGGGGGCAATTATTTTGATTACTGTGATATTTTAAAGGAGAGATTTTTACAACATGCTTTACTCTTGAATTTTTTTTGTTACTATTTTTTTTTATTTTTTAAACACTGAAAATGAATTAATGATACGAGTTCAAAATACTATTCTTGTTTATTTGATAAGAAGGTGGTTGCAGCCTCTTTATTTTTTTTCTAAGATATATATATATATATTTTAGCACGGGTACTCCTAAGTAATTATTTCTTGTTATCAAGTAAAATAATAATTATTCATATTGTATCCAATATTTTTTTTTCTCAAGGCAATTGATATTTTTTAATTTTGTCTACACTTGATAGTTTTAATATTTTATCGTTATATTAAGCAATAGTTTTTTATAATTTTTTCTTTTCATTTTCTCCCTTTTATCTTCACTTTTTAATTAAAATAATATAATTACCATTTTAGATTAAAAAGAAAAAAGAATTTTTTTTTTAATAAACATAAACACTAAAACATTATTTTTGGTGTTTAAAATTTAAAGGCTTAATTATATTATTATTTTTAAAATATTTTGACAATTTATAAAAAAGAAAGTAAAACTTATCAAACATGTTTATCTTACAAATTTAATTTTATAAACATTAAACATAAATAGTTACCCAAACAGCCCTCAGTTATGGAGGACTAATAACATTCGTCAACTCTAAAGAGAGAAGCTGATTGAAAAGGAAAAGTCAAGGACAGTGATTAGAAACGACAAAAGAAGGGAAATAGCAATGAACAGCATTGGTTGATTGGTTGATGCTTTGACAATTAAAAATCTAAGAGTAACAGTGACAAATTCAATCCATAAGTCCAGTCCAATCCAATAGCAACAAATCAATTAGAAGACTTATTCCCATCAACACAGTCATCGGCTGTTTATTTTAAAATTAGATTACACCCTTCAGAGAGCAAATATAAGCTCATGTCACGCCATGCACAATTTATAACGAGTAAACAATTTCTTAAGAAAATATTAATAATACTTGATTATTTACCGGTGAGTAAGAATTTCCTTCTAATTATTTATTGATGTAGACAATAATAAAATGACACGTATTAAATTTAAAATTTTAAAATGTAAATTATTTTTTTTAATAAGTTTTAATTTTTCTTCTCTTATATTTTAACCTTACGGACACGGGTACGACACGACACGGATACGGCGACACGGCAAATTTCAAAAAAATAGAATACAGACACGGCAGAAATACGGCTATGAAAAATAATATATTAATATATATTTAACAAGTTAAAAAATATTCACAATACCATAAAACAATAAAAAAAAATTACACAAATACTTGAATTTATTATCAAGCAATTAATGTATTTTCAAAAGGAGTGTTTTCATTATATTCAAACCCACTACTAGAATCTTACACGTTACTTATTTTTCTAATAACAAACAAATAAATTTAAATACAAAATACCAAACAAAATGACATGACTTTATGTTAAATAAAGTTCTATTGACTTTTTTATTTTTTTGTTTCTAAATTTATTATTTAGAAATTTTATCTAACTATTTTTTATTTTTTAAAATTTTATTTTAGAAAACACTATATTTATAAAGAAAATGGCATAATAGTCATATTAAATGGTATATATGTCATTATAATTCTTTCAGGGGGTCAAGATGTTAACTTTTAGAAGATGAGGGACTGAAATGCTAAAAAAAATAGTTCAAATGGGTCTTTTTGCAACTTTGAAAAAGTTCATGAGTTTTTTTTAACTTTTAAAAATTACAAAATGTACCTTGTCGTGTCCCCTGCGTGTCAAAAAAAAAATTCAGGACACTTCTAAAGAGTGTTTGACACGTGTCCGAGAAGTGTCCAAGTGTCCAACACGGGTACGACACCCTTATATGAAGTGTCCTTGCTTCCTTTTAACCAATTTTCTTCAGCAAGTTGATTTGGCTCAACCAAAATACAACATATGTTCCAAACTTAAAAATTTACAACAAGTAAAGAATTTCTGTAGATAATATCTTTAGAATAAGAGTAATGATACATATCATGAAATTATTTCATGAATTTGTATCATGAATGATGTGGCAGGTAACAATTTTATATGAGCAATGCTACACATCATGAAATTATTTCATGAATTTTTATCATGAATGATGTGGCAATTAAATGGTGAGTTACTATTGGTGGAATTTCTCCCATACACGGAGTCCCAATGGTATTATCACCTGCCACATCATTCATGATAGCAATTTTCATGAAGTTTCGCATTTCCCATTTTATATTTATAGGATTCTAAAATTAAATGATGAGTTAGTATTATTGGTGGAATAATACTTCACTACTCATGAAGTGACTAAGAATCTCTTTCTAATTATTGATGTGGCACAATAACAGAATGACACGTGTCAATTTTAAAATTTAAAAATGTAAATAATTTTTTTAGTAAGTTTTAATTTTTCCTCTTATATATTTTAAAGAGAAATACTTGCCTCATGCCATATCAAAAAAAACATCCAAGTTGGCGTGACTCAACCAAAATACAACATAAAAAATTCTCAACTACCCTTCTCTCATCATTAAAAAACAGTTTTGTAAAAGTTTATAATATAAATCCCACTAAATAAAGACTCTTTAATTTAAAATGTTGGCGAAATTCTCACCATCTCTGCACTTTTCTCTTCTTTTCTTTTTTATTTTTACATTTTACCATGTAAACTTGATGTAGGAGTCTCTTAGCATGAAACTAGTTGGTGTGGTCATGGTCAAGAGATAAATAAATTTAAAATTTTGTGAATTTTTATCTCCTTCTTAGCAAAAATAAAAAATAATAAATAAATAGAGTTATAACAAACAGAGAACATAAAATATGAAGACAAAATAAAAGAATAAACTAGTAAAAAAAAATAGAAGTGGTTTCGTAATGAAGTGAAAAAATTTATTGATTTTTGAATTTCGATATATAGTGATTACTTTAAGGGTGCGTTCAGTTTCACAGAATTAGAATTCCAATTCTATGGAATTGAAATTCACCAAATTCAATTCCCAATCTATTGTTTGGATCAATTTTGGAATTCATATGAAATTTAATTACAATTCCAATTCTTGAAATTAGAAAATAATTAAATTTTACTAAAACAAATATATATATTCAATTAACGATTGCTACATATGAGCTATGAGTTTTTATTTTCAGTATTTTTTTCTTTTTCTGATAAGAAAAATTCATTGCAGGCTAAATATTTTGAAACCGATGGAGTTCATTACAAACATAATCACATTTTTAGTGCTGCTCAATACAAAAGCTCCTCTGAAAAATCACAAAGAATCCAACCCAATGTTCTCTAGTCCCACTATCATTTGGGGAAGTATGACAGCAGTAATAAAGTTAAAAGTTAACGAGAGAGAGAGAGAGATCACAGTAACAAACAGAGGAGAGCCCATCCAAAGATCAAACTCCCCGACATTTTCTGCATGGTACACTACACATCTTCTCAACTCCACTCTGCAATGCAGTTGTAAATAGGTAGATGAGTTCTGCTATGAGGAATGACTATCACAGGACTGAGTTATAAGAGCTGAACAGGATCAAGCTGATGAAGTAACCAGGAAACAATAATAGGAATGTGAGCTAGGTGCTAGATGGGAGAGAGAGAAAGCAAGAGTGATTCGGAGAGGGAGGGGGCACCAGAATTCTCCACATGTCACCACGCCATGGGGTATTTATAGACCTCAGGCATGGGGCTTATGACAGCTGTCATCTTACGTGGCACTTGGCCGCGTATCCCTTCCTTCACCACTCCCGATTGTAACCATGAGCCTATACCTCTCGCGGGCTTGGTCATACCCGCGAGAAACGTTGTGATGGTGCCCGCGTAGAGTCACACTAGCACAACTTTAGATGCCCATGGCCCAATGAGCCTTCCTCTCAATCCTCCATACCACACTCAACCCACCTTCTCGCCTGGGAACATGACGCCATATGCTTCATTATGACACCATGATCGCCCAGACCATATCACAGCCTGTACCTGTGCCTAAAATGGTATGTGGGACACCGTAGCCTCATACTAATTCCCACTTCTCAATGCTAGAAGTAACGTCGCAACAAGTAACTTTCCATATTGAAGAGAGGAATTAATAGTCTTCTACATAGCCCCTGCTACAAGGATAACCACTCGGGATTGTGAGCTGGTTAAGCCACACAATGGCCCATTCATCCATGGTTCCTTGTAACCCTTGAGAGTATGCCATGTTTGTTAATTTAGAAGTGTTTTATAGAATCATACTCCTTTCAGAGTTGGTCCCAGAAAATACAATCTATTTACCAAACATAACATGCCCGTTAGAGAGGATTGCCCCCAATCTTCTCACTCCCTGTGCTCTTGTATGCTTTGCTAACCTCCCCCCCCCCATGGGGATTGAACATCCTTTTTAAGTAACAATCCCTCCGCGAGGAAGAACCGTCCCTACGCGGGGAAGGGTCGACCCTGCGCGAGGAGAGACTGCCCGCGTATGGGTTAACCACGCGGGTACATGTCCCCCGCGGGCTTAACCCATACGCGGGAAGGGTGGCCCCACATAGGGCATTTTTTGTGAACTTCCTCTGGTGCTGAGCATCGTTCCCTTGGCTTCCTTCTCCTCTTCCCGTATCCCTTATGCTCCTTTGTTCTCCTGTATTTTTATCCTTATTTACATTTGCCCCATTGTAAACAATGATTCTTCATGAAGTATTGTTTGCACCATCATTTCTTCCTATTATAACCGTATTATCCTTCCTTTGTACCACAAAGTTCCTTCCTCTTGAAAACTCTTATTTTCAGAGCCCATAATCCCCGCGCGGGTAGAGTACCAATAGTGACTAATTTTATCTGTAACCGAAGTGACCCATTTATTTCCGTAAGCCTTCCATCCCTTTGTTTCGCAGTCCATTCACAGGAGGATTACCCAATGTTTGGTGTTTGTCTTCGTTCTTTGTCTCTAGTTTGTATTTATAGCCTCTCCGCGGGTGGGTTACTCAGTGTCATCTGTTCATTCAATTTCCTTGAATCTTTGTGTCACGTTGCCTTGTTTTGTTTCCTTCTTTCCTTGAATCCTTGTATCATGCCCCTCACTTGTTCGAGTAAATGCCTCAAAGAATTTTTATAGATGCAATGCTTCCTTTCTTAATTATAAAGTCCTTTCCTACTTCATCCGCGTATATTAGAGCTAGCAATCCCCACGCGGGTACGGTGCCATTTGCGACTGGCCTTAGTGTCTCTTCGATTCCTTTGTAACCGTTCGAGTCATTTCGGTTTTCGCGCCCGGTGCTTTATATATGCCACTATTTTGAGTATTTTCACACTTGTCTACTTCTTTCACTCCTCTCCTTGTTTTTTTTCTCTGCTATTTTTGTCAACTGTTTTCTTACTTGATATACCACCATGACTAAGAAAAAGTAGTTGACATTTCTTAATGGCATAGTCCCTCCCATTCCTCCTTCTTCTGAGTGGCGCAAGGCGCCTTTTTTTTTAATAGAAACATGATTATTTCTGGAGTTCCATAGAGGATTTTATACCTGATATGGAGGTATCAGACGATCTTGTGATACTAAGTGCAGAAAATAGTATGGAAAACTTTGCTGTTATTTCCGAGTCTATTCCGCGTCTTTGATTAGAACGAGGAGACTATCCTTTTAGCTATACAGAATATGAGTCGCATATGGGTGCTACTACAGACTGGACCGAATGGTCACATTATGTCCTCGGGATTCCCAATTATTGTGAGATTCTTCAGAAAACAAAAATCCTTCCATCCGTTAAGCTTTTTTCCTCATTATCTGTCAAGAGAGACTCCGATGGACTATCTTCTATGATTTCCCGATGGAGTTCAACTCATCATACTTTCGTAACTTCTTGGGGTGAATTTACCCCAACATTAGAAGATGTTGCTGTCCTTTTTAGATTACCCGTTTTGTGTTCAGGCGAGGTTGACGCTCCCATAGCTTCCCCAAAGGCTCTGGCTATCCGAGATGCCTTAGAGGTATTTGCAGATGAAGCCATGCGGTTGGACTCAATTTTCAAAGGCTCTAAACAACTAAAAAGTCATCCCAAGGTAAAGTCTCCCAAGCTTAAATACACTTCCTGGTATCGCTATTTTTTTCGTGATTATGAGAAGAAAACCAAAGAAGTCCGCGAAAGCCAACGTGCCAGGCAGTATGTGAAAGGTCCTGAATTTGGCAAAGAACATGAACTTGTGGCCTTTCTAGTTTACTGGTTGGATCGTTTCATTTTTGAAGGCCGGCCTCAAGATGGCCGTGACAGAGACGTGTTTCTTATTGCTGCTGTTCTTGCCGCGGGTGATACTCTTCCACTAGCACCCATGTTTTTGGGTACTCTTTACAACCGGCTGGACACTATTGCCAATGACTAAGCCCATTCCAAGGGTAGGTATGAAATTTCTAGCCAAGTTTCCTCTCTTTTCCTGATGCTTTTCCTTTTTGAGCATTTTCCTCGGTATACGGACAAACCTCATGAGTTCGAGTCTTTTGATACTGATGGTACTATTTTGGATAATGGCCAAGCCATGCGATGGGATGGGCTTGAAAGTGTTAGCAACATGGTGATTTCTTGGATTGTGAGGAATTCTTTGAATTTTGCCCTTACACTTTCCAATATGACGGCATCCAGTTCCCTTCTTTCTATCCAGAAGAGACTACTCTTTTAGAGGATGACAAGCCTACTATGTCACAAATGATCTTCTGTACAATGGTAACTGGGGCGGCTCTCCCCGCGGTTAGCGAGACCCGTTTGAAAAGAACTGGCTATTACCCCATGCGATCAGCCCGTCAGTTGGGCTTTGATCAAAACGTTTCATCCATAGATTTCATCTGGGCGGAGACTTTTGACGAGTCTATACTCTTCTATCATAAGAAATGTGAATTACAAGCCCGTCGCTTTTCTTCTTATGTAGAGATTCCTTCAGTACATAGGCGCGGCCATTGTTCGGCTAGTTATTTAAAATACTTGGAGCACACACATACTCTTTTTAAAGACTTTGCTGAGAGTCCTTCTTTAATTCCCAAAACATTACTGGTTTACAAAGACGATTGCCGTCTCAAATGCCCTCAAGATCGCACTATTCATGTTTACCCGAGTCGCTTTCTGAAGAAAGCCCCTCACGAAAAGCGTCTATCCCATGTAGTTACTGTTCCAGATGCTGAAATTTCCTTAGTGGCAGATTACGAGCCTGATACTAAGAAAATCCGAATGGTATGTTTCCTTTTTCTCCTAATCTTTAGCATATTTTCCTACATGTCTTTGATATTCTCCCTTCTTTTTAATGCAGGCCCTTCGTCCTCGGAAACCTGTTGCTTACAAAGAGTTTTCTATCTCCGGCAGTGATCCCCCATAACTTCCTCATATTGGACCTGGGAATCTTGGTCTGGCTTTTGAACAAGCCATGGAGACTGAGGGCTCGGCCGAAGGACCTGTAGGCAACATTGATCCCTCCGCGGAGGGTGACTCTAGCCAAGTCCCTGTCGCGGAGACTGAAATACCTGTAGACAAAATCGGTCCCTCCGTGAAGGGTGCCTCCAGTCCAATTCCTATCGCGGAAGATCAACATGTACCCTCCAATGTTCTTGTTAAGCCGTCCGCGGGCTCTTCTCCTATTTTGCCCTCCCAGTCTGTGGCTGTTATAACCATGGATGAAGATGACCAACTTCCTATTTCAGTTTTATTGTCCCTTTATAAACCTACTGCTTTGTCTGAACCCAGCGGCACCGAAGCAATGCCAAGCCATCTCTCACCAGTTTCTACTCCTGTCGCATCCCCAAATGATGATCCCCTTGCCCGCGTTAGGCGTGATGCTGGTCAATTGTTATTTTCTTCACAAGAGAGCGATCTTGTAGACAAAACAGAACCTCCTTCTAGCCAGGATCCACTGGTGGACCTTATGATGACTGAACTTAGGGCTGGTGAGCTACCTGTAGCTGAAGACGATGCTTTAGGTCTCGCGGGTGAATTGGCCGCCACAAACAAGGATGCTATCCTTTTGTCACAAGAGGTGTTTGGGTGTTCTGGGGATGACCTCAAGATTTTAGAAGATGATGAGGATCCTTCCGCGGGTGAGACCAGTCAGCCACCTGTCGTGTCCTGCCCTCCCTCCGCGACTTTCTTGCCTAGTGCTGATAATGCTACTGCCGTTGGCGCATCTTCCCTCGGAACTGGTATTTATCCTGTTCTTCCTTGTAATTCCTTGTGATGTTCATTTTTTTTTTTGTTTTTTTTTTCTTTTTTCAGAGCCCGACCCTCAAGCCTCCGCCATGGATTCTGATTCTGTATTCAGTGAGGGTTTGCGTTCAGACCTTGAGGTTTTCCTAAACCCTCATAACTTGAAGCCCGAAGATCCCATAGAGTGGCGTTCATTCTCCTACAGTTTTTGAAGTGTGGTAATGCTAAACAGGGTCTTTCACCGTTACCCTGAGACTTTTGCCCATTTCGCCTTTGAAGACCCTTTGTATCACATTTTTTTCTGGATGCTGTAGTTGATTTTCTAAAGTCTCTTGATGGTCAGACATTGGCTAGTATTGACCCATCAACCATACCAAGTTTTCGGCGTCGTATCAAGGATTGGAAGGCAGTTGGTTTAGCCCTTCCTTGGCTGGAATCTCATTTGCAGGATGCTATCCATGGCCATGAGATTCGGGTGCTTAATGATCAACATTCTCTGTTAATGGCGAAGGTTGTGGATAGTAAATCTGAAGCCGATACCCTTCGTCGTCATTTGAAACTCTTGGAAGATGGCATCGCCGCAGATGAGACTGAGATTGCTGACCTTACCAATGTTATTTCAGCTAAGGCAAACTATTGCCAAGTTACCTCGACAAATCAATTTTTTAAGAATAAATTGTAAACCAATGTATTTGTAGGAAAGACAGCTCCATAAATGTGCCTTTTTTTATTTTTTCCATGCACTTTGTAAGCAATGTTTTTAATATAATGGACAAGCTTTTCTCTTCATGCCAAGTATCTTTTTATCCATTTAACATTTATAGGTCCTGTCTTAAAGTTGGTTCCCAATTCTTCAAGCTTGTAATAACCACTTTCATTTGCTTCCTTTATTTTAAAAGGTCCCTCCCACTTCGGTTGAAACTTTCAAACTCCTTGTCCCCTCATGATTGCAGGTACCACATTAAGTACCAACTCTCCAACTTTAAATTCTCGCGGGTGTATCTTCTTGTTATAATGTCGCGACTGACTTGCCAAATAAGCCTTGTGATGGTTTTGGGCATTTTCCCTCTTTTCATCCAGGGCTTCTAATTGGCTTAGTCTCTGAGTATCTGCGCTTCTCCCTGCCAATCTTATTGCCTCAATCTGAAGTCCCGCGGGGAGCACTGCTTCTGCGCCATATACCAACGCGTAAGGTGTTTCTCCTGTGGAATTTTTCTGAGTAATTCTGTATGCCTATAATGCAATTGACAGTTGTTCGACCCATTCTTTTTTATTTTTGTGCACCAAACGACTTAGAATCCGAATTAGTGTTTTATTACTGGCCTCTGCTTGCCCATTCCCCTTTGGATAGTAAGGCGTTGATCTGTGATGGGACACCATGTAGTTGTCCAATAATTCTCTGATTGTTGAGTTAACAAATGGTGTGCCATTGTCTGAAAGTAGTACCTTTGGTATTCTAAATCGGCATATGATATTTTCCTTTATGAATCTCGCCACATTAACTACCACAACCTTTTTTAATGGGATAGCCTCTACCTATTTTGAGAATAATTCTGTAGCTACCAAAAGCCATGTATACCCTCGTGATGCCGGTGTAATTGGTCCAACAATATCCAATGCCCAAGCGTGAAACGGCCATGGAGTTATCAGGCTGTGCAGGCTTATCGCGGGGACATTTATCATGGACCCATGGATTTGGCAAATATGACACTTTTTCGTATAATCTAAAGAATCTTTTTCCATGGTAGGCCAGTAATACCCCGCCGCGACCAATTAGTGGAAGAGTTTGTGTCCTCCTTGATGTCCCATACCATGCGTTTGTCTTAGGACTTCCTGGGCTTCTTCTTCTTTCAAATATCTCAAAGGTCGACCATTAAACCCTTTCCGATATAATACTCCATTTTTCTCAAAGAATCTCTTCGCTCTTCTTTGTAGACGGAAAGCTTCCTTTTTGTCTCTAGGTAGAGTTTGTTTTCGCAAGTATTCCACATATTGGTCTCTCCAGTCTGAGATCTCAGCAAAACTTGTTTCAGTGTGCCCGGTAAGATGCAACAGCTTGAGAATGCCTCTTGTATCTGTACCGCCTCTTCTTTCATTGTCGGCCAGAAGTACCCTTGTCTTTGTAATCTTCGGTATAGGCTAATATCTGTTGTTTCACAAGAAGACTTATGTACTTCTGTCAGTATTTTTTCAGCCTCTTTAAGCCCGAGACATCTTGACAATACCCCGTCTGGCCCGCGATGATAGAGTCTATTGGCAACCAGTTGGTACTGCTTTTCTAATGTCATATCTCTAACCCCACCCAATTGTTTGAGTTTTTCTATAACTGTCTTCCTCCAATCACTTTCTTCCTCTTCTGAGTGATCATAAAATATTGTCGCGGGCTAAGTTCGACGAAGAAGATTAACCATTGTCATGTTTTCTCTTAATTCTAATTGAGACCCCAAAGTAGCCAACGCATCAGATCACCTGTTACTTGCTCGGGGTTTGTGCTCAAATTTTATGTATTGAAAGTTCTTCATCGTTTCTTGCACAATATCTCGGTAGGTGGCAAGGCGAGGCTCCTTTACCGAGTATTCTCCCCTGATTTGCTTGATTATTAGATTAGAGTCACCATATACCACCATTTTTTGTACTCCTGCTGCCAAGCTTGCAGATAGACCTAGTATCAAAGCCTCATATTCGGCCATATTATTAGTACAAGGGAAGTCTAGCCTGTATGACATGGCAATTTCTTCTTTTGTCCTCTCATTGGTCATTATGAAGCCAGCGCCATTTCCTCTTTCTGTGGAGGATCAATCAAATTCCAATTTCCAAAGACCTGTTTCTTCTGATGAAATTTCTTCACAAATTGCAACATCGAAGATGCTATTCGATTCTGACTCCCCCCGGGGGAACATAGCCAATAGATCAGCGAGAGCTTGACTTTTTACTACCTTGGGATTAGAGCCTATAATTTTATACTCGGATAGGGCGAGCAACCAGCGAGCCAATTTTCCTGACAACAGTGGTTTTGACAACAAATACCTGACGGGGTCGCTCTTTGTGATCAATTCAACCGGATGTGCCAACAGATAATGCCTGAATTTCTGTGCTGCGAAGACCAGGGATAAACAGTGTCTTTCTATCGGTGTATAACGCACCTCTACTCCTCGGAGTACTCTACTAATATAGTACACAGGTTTTTCCATTTGCTCATGCTCCTAAGCCAACAAAGCACCGATAGATTTCTCAGTAGAAGTTAAATACATGATCAATCCTTTTCCAGGTGTCGGAGCCGTCATTGTCTGTGGTGATGTCAGGATTCCCTTCACCTTCTCAAATGCAGTCTAATGTTTGGCATTCCATACATAAGGAATTTTATCCTTCATTAACGGGATTAAAGGGTGAGTAACTGATAAGTGTTCAATTCTATGCATTTGAACCCTCTTTATTGCATATGTTAGTTCCATTTTTGCGTTTACCGAGATATGTTTACGGTATTTTTGTGTTTTTGATGTATTGCAGGTATTGGAGTAAATGGAGCAAAGTTGGAAGTTTTCTGCAGTCAAGAGATGAAATCAGAAACTGTTGCCAAGGCATTTCGATCAATCGAGATGTGGATTTCGATCAATCGAAATTTCGATTGATCGAAATCTCATTTCGATTGATCGAAATCTCGATCAATCGAAATGCAATTTCGATCAATCGAAATGCTGCAGAGCCCACTTGGCCACTTGCTCACCTGCTCTCCCACTTGCAACAAAATCCCCCTTTTTTGCACGACTTAAGGGGATTGTCTGACTTGAACAAGACTTTTGGGGGCCTTCTTGATACAAGAGATATATATAATGATATATATATATATATGGTGGGCCCAAAGGAGCCAAAAAGCATACAAAAAGCACCAAAAGCCACATATCTCATATCTCTCAACACATACAAATCAGAAGAAGAAGAGAGAGACCTTCGGGAGAGGAAGAGGAAGGGCTGAACCAGACCAAGAAGCTTCATTCTCTTCATCAATGGAAGGGTGCAAGGCAACCATGAGCAACTAACTCTTCTACTAGGGTGTTGGTTTCAACCCCTAGCCATGTAAACTTGTTCATCTTTGTAGCTCTTGGGACTTGTAATTAAATGTTGATTATTTAGCCTAGTGATTATGTACACAAATACATTTCTTTTATATATTCATTTGATTTGGAATTTATTCTTGTCTTAGAGTAGGTTTTGTCACTTGAATGCACAACATTTGCATATTCCACAAGAAGTGCAAATGATGGCTAGATAATGGTGTTTAAATGAATGTGTGATGCTAGTTTGTATAGACCATGCCAAGACAAGGTAGTTTGGATGCATGTAGTGTTCACTTAGAGAGTAGAGTAAGTAGGTAGTTAGTTAGGTTGAAGAGCTATGCTTGTTGAAGATGGATTATGATAGGTTAGCACACACATTGATCTTTTGATATGTCATTGAGGTCACAAGCCTAATGTCATTGTTAGGCATTTAATTAATGAATCCCTTGCTTGCTACACTTATGAACATGTGAATGGCTAGGGGTGGAAACCAACCCTAGTTCTCTCTCCCAACTTTACTTTTTAATTTTATTGTCATTTCCTTTATGCAATAGTTTCTAAACACAAAACCAAAAATCTGTTTTGTTTGAATTAAAGTAGAATTAATCTTTCTCTATGACAATTAACGACTAGTCCTCGTGGGATCGATACCCTCTATATAGAACCTTATCTGCAAAGATTCGTGCTCTTGCGAGTGGTTAAATTATATTTTGATAAAAAGGGCAAAATTAAGCTTGCAATATAATTTAGTTCCGACCACATCAAAATTTTGGCGCCGTTGCCGGGGACTCTACGGTTTAATTGTCGCCATTGGAAGATTAAATCTGGTTTAATTCTTAGGCTAGAAATTCTTTCATTCTTTTTGTATATATTTCTTGTTCTTATATCTTAAACTTCTTGATTTTAGGTATACCACATTGCGGGCATCTAAAAGAATTCAAATTGGAACCCTTTGTGAGTATAACTTCAAAAACTGGTAGTTTGAGTTCATTCACATTCTTTTGTATATATTTTTGTTACTTTTGTGTATAGCGGTGTTGTTCAATTGATAATGCATGCTAGGTAGACGGTCATTGTCACTTCCTTTGCTTCCTTGTAATAGTGAACTTGAACGAACACTTAGACGACGTAGAGGAACCTCTAGGGACCCTATTTTGCCTAGGACTGAAAACATGGATCCAAATGAGAGACAACCTCCCGGTCTACCTCCTTTTAATCATGAACAACCGCCTCCACCACCACCTCCTCAAGGAGAGTTGCTTATGGACTTTTACCTTCCGACTACATTTGAAGTACCTTCGTGTATTCAATTTCCGGATGTAGCGGCAAATCAATTTGAAATAAAGTCCTCCACCCTCAACCTTCTTAACAGCTTTCACGGTCTTCCTAATGAGGATCCATACCGGCACTTAGATTACTTCTTTTCCGTGTGTTCCACCATTCGTGTACCACACTTTACGGAGGATGATCTAAAGCTACGTATGTTTCCATTTTCCCTAAAAGATAAGGCTAGAAGTTGGTTCAATTCCCTAGAACCCAACTCAATCCATTCTTGGGCGGAAATGCAAATAGAGTTCTTAAAAAAATACTTCCCAATGGGTAAGACAAGTGATATTCGGCGAGCAATCACCGGATTCACCCAAATTGACCAAGAACAATTCCATGAGACGTGGGAGAGGTTAAAAGATCTCTTAAAATCTTGTCCGCATCATGCTGTCCCAAAATGGCAGCTAGTGCAAAGTTTTTATGATGGGGTGAGTGAGCAACATAGACAAATGATAGACTCCGCGTGTGGGGGTGGGTACCTTTTGAAAAGCCCCGATGAGGCATGGAAACTTTTTCAAACCCTAAGCAACAATTCAGCTCAACGCTCCTCCACTAGGAAAGGGAAGGCCACCCAACCTTGTAGAGGAGTGCATGAGATTTCACGGGTAGATGAGGTAGCCATGCAAGTAGAAGCCTTGTCCCGAAAAATGGATTTAATCATGAAAAATGGGCTGCCTACTCCTAACCAATCTGTCCAAAATCAGGAGGGATGTTCGTTTTGCTATAGCACTTCGCATTTTGTGCGAGATTGCCCTATTGCCGGGCAATCTCCCGATTATGCTCAAGAGCAAGCGAATGCCTTGTACGCTAAACAAATGAATGATCCATATTCGAACACGTACAATCCTGGTTACAAGAATCATCCGGCTTTTTCATGGAAGAATCAAGAATCAAGTCCCCCTTTCCAAGGGCAAAATTCTTTTAATCCCCAATCTCAACAGCCGCATTATAGGCCAAACCCTCAACCTTACAATCAAAGATCTAATTACCAACAACCACCACCTCCTCCGAGAAGCCAAAGCTTTGAAGATCGAGTGATAAGCAATCTTGAGGCCAACACCCGCTTATTGCAAACTCATTCTCAATCAATCTCTAAGCTAGAAGCCAATGCTCAATCTATGGCTAGGTTAGAAGCTCAAATCGGGCAACTAGCTAATGCCTTAAATAGAAGGGAGGAAGGTAAGTTGCCAAGTCAACCGGTGGCGAATCCCAAGGGTGTGCATATGATTGAAGATCCATCATCTTCAACTTGTAATGCTCCTCCAGAGCAAGTTCAATCAATCACAACCTTGAGGAGTGGAAAAATCATTAACTCCAAGGTAGGGGAGGAAGAGAGAAAAGAATTTCAAGAGCAACCTAAAAATCCAAAAGAATCCCAATTAAATCCAAATTTGCAAAATACCCCTTCAAATCCAAAAGGAAAGGCAAGTGAAGTTATGTCACCATCGATTCCAAATCTTGACACCTCTTATGAACCTCCGGTTCCTTTTCCTCAACGATTGAAGGAACCTTCTCATTTCGGGAAGCAAGGAGAGAAAATCCAAGACATGATGGAGATCTTCAAACAAGTAAAGATCAATCTCCCTCTCCTTGATGCTATTCGACAAATTCCCTCTTATGCGAAATTCTTGAAGGACTTATGCACTCAAAAGCGCAAATCTAGGAATAATGTTCCTAAGAAAGTCCTCTTAACTGAGCACATAAGCTCCATTTTCCAACATCAAGCCCCTCCTAAATTCAAAGATCCGGGTGCTCCGACCATTTCGTGCACTATCGGAAATCAATCTTTTGAAAAATCACTTCTTGACCTAGGGGCTAGTGTCAATTTGCTTCCATTCTCAGTTTACCAACAACTAGGTTTGGGGGAACTCAAGCATACCACGGTTGTGTTGCAACTTGCCGACCGTTCGGTGAAGCAACCACGTGGCATCATTGAGGATGTCATCATTCAAGTGGACAAATTCTATTTTCCGGTGGACTTCATAGTCCTTGACACGGAACCGGTTCAAAATCCGAATCATCATATTCCTATCATTCTAGGTCGTCCATTCTTGGCCACGGCAAACGCTTGCGTTAATTGCCGTACTGGAGTGATGGACATCTCTTTTGGGAATATGAAAGTCCGCTTGAACATCTTCAATGCTTCCCACCACACACCCGACGATGAAAGTGAGTGCTTTTGTGTCGATGTAGTGGACGACCTTGTTCAAGAAGCACTTCCTTCTATTCTTTCCACGGACCCCTTAGAGGCATGCCTAAATCATTTTAACCATGACGATTTTGACATTGAGCAATCCATATGTGAAGTCAATTCCATGCTCGATGTTAATACTGTCATGGATTTGCCTAAGTGGAGAGTTCCGAGAGAACCCTTGCCCCCTTTGTCCAAAACTCCCCAAACTCCTTCTTTAATTTCCCCACCACAACTTGAGCTCAAGCCTCTTCCAGCTACACTCAAGTATGTTTTCTTGGGCGCAAATGAGACCCTTCCAGTCATTATTGCTTCCAATCTCACAAATGCTCAAGAATTGGAACTCATAAAGGTGCTCAAAGAGCACAAAGAAGCAATAGGATGGAGTGTGATAGATCTTAAGGGAATAGACCCTTCTGTTTGTATGCATCGCATACACTTGGAAGAGGATGCAAAGACCTCAAGGGAGGCACAACGTCGATTAAATCCAAATATGAAGGACGTTGTCCTGAAGGAGGTGGTGAAGTTACTAGATGCGGGGATCATATACCCCATCTCTGATAGCAAGTGGGTTAGTCCCACTCAAGTGGTTCCAAAGAAGTCTGGTATTACGGTGCAACCTAATGATAAGGGTGAATTAGTTCCCCAACGCACCACCACAGGATGGAGAGTGTGCATTGATTATAGGAAACTAAATTCAGCCACTCGGAAAGATCACTTCCCCCTCCCATTCATTGATCAAATATTGGAGAGATTGGCCGGGCAAAGCTTTTATTGCTTTTTGGATGGATATTCCGGCTATAATCAGGTTGCTATAGACCCGAGGGACCAAGAGAAAACCACCTTTACATGTCCCTTCGGCACATTTGCTTATAGACGCATGCCCTTTGGGTTGTGCAATGCACCGGCAACTTTTCAACGGTGTATGATGTCTATCTTCTCGGACATGGTGGAAAAATTCTTAGAAGTGTTCATGGATGATTTTTCCGTTTTTGGACCTTCATATGAATCATGCCTCCAAAATCTAGCTTGTGTTCTCAAAAGATGTCAAGAAACCAACCTAATTCTTAGTTGGGAAAAGAGTCACTTTATGGTTCAAGAGGGTATTGTCCTAGGGCATATTGTGTCTAAGCGAGGAATAGAGGTTGATAAAGCCAAGGTTGAGCTCATTTCCAAACTTCCTCCACCATCCACGGTGAGAGAGATTCGTTCATTCCTTGGGCATGCGGGATTTTATCGCCGTTTCATCAAAGACTTTAGCAAGATTTCTCGGCCTTTGTGTCGCCTTCTTGAAAAAGAGTCTTGCTTTACCTTTGATGAAGCGTGCCTTGACGCTTTTGAAAAACTCCGCGCCATGCTTACAACCGCTCCAGTTCTAATCCCTCCAAACTGGACTCTCCCATTTGAGATTATGTGTGATGCATCCGACTATGCCATGGGTGCGGTCTTGGGGCAACGAGTAGACAAACTGCCACATGTCATCTATTACGCAAGTAAAACCCTTTCCGAAGCTCAAATCAATTATACCACAACGGAAAAGGAATTGCTTGCGGTAGTATTTGCATTAGACAAATTTCGAGCTTATTTATTAGGTTCAAAGATCATTGTCTATTCGGACCATGCTGCCCTCCGGCATCTTTTGACGAAAAAGGACACCAAGCCTAGGTTGATCCGCTGGATACTCTTGTTGCAAGAGTTCAATTTTGAGATTAGAGACAAAAAGGGAACTGAAAATGTGGTAGCTGACCACCTTTCTAGAATTCTTGTTGAATCCCTCCATAATTCCATTCCAGTTTGTGAATCCTTCCCGGATGAACAACTCTTTGTCATCTCTCAAGAAAGTATCCCTTGGTATGCGGATGTGGTTAATTATTTGGCAACCGGTAAAATACCATCTTCTTGGACCAAACAAGAGAAGGATCGTTTTCTCTCCCAATCACGATCATATTATTGGGACGATCCTCAATTGTTCAAATACTGCCCCGATCAAATAATTCGTAAGTGTGTACCCAACAGTGACTTCCAAAGCATTCTTAAATTTTGTCATACACTCGCTTGTGGGGGACACTTTAGTGCTAAGAAAACCGCAGCAAAAATTCTTCAATGCGGATTTTTCTGGCCGACACTTCATCGGGATGCATATTCATTCTGCCGCTCGTGTGAGCGATGTCAGCGCCTCGGCGCGATGTCTCGGAAGGACATGATGCCTCTTAACCCTATTCTTATCATTGAAATATTTGATGTGTGGGGCATTGACTTCATGGGACCATTTCCACCCTCTACTGGTCATGAGTACATACTTGTGGCGGTGGACTACGTATCTAAGTGGATAGAGGCCGTTGCTACCAAAACCAACGATCACGCAGTCGTGGTTAAATTCATACAAGCTAACATTTTTAGCCGGTTTGGTACGCCTCGGGCCATCATCAGTGACGGAGGTAAGCATTTCTGTAACCGGTTCCTTCGAACCTTGCTTCTCAAATACTCCGTCACACACAAAGTAGCCACCCCCTACCATCCTCAAACTAGTGGCCAAGTAGAAGTATCCAATAGGGAGATTAAGAACATTCTTCAGAAAACTGTTCGGCCTGACCGGAAGGATTGGTCATTGCGACTAAACGACGCATTATGGGCATACCGAACCGCATACAAAACTCCCATTGGAATGTCACCTTATCGGTTAGTTTATGGCAAGGCGTGCCATCTTCCGGTTGAATTGGAGCATAAAGCTATGTGGGCCACCAAGACCTTCAATTTTGACATGAAAAAGGCCAGCTCTAATCGAAAGCTTCAATTAAATGAATTGGAAGAATTGCGACATGACGCGTATGAGAACGCGAAAATCTATAAGGCAAGGTCTAAAGCCTTTCATGATCGTAATATTCGAGTCAAAACATTTTCGCCGGGCCAAAAAGTTTGGTTGTACAACTCGCGCCTCCATTTGTTTCCCGGAAAACTTCGCTCCCGTTGGGATGGACCATTTTTGGTTAATTCCGTCGCCCCCCACGGAGCGGTGGAATTGAAGGACTTGAAAGATGGCTCGATGTTCAAAGTAAACGGGCAGCGCTTAAAAGTGTGCGTGGATGACCAAGTCACCACCGAATACGTGGATGTCGTCACTTTGACGGATCCCGTGTATTTTGACTCGTAAGCCGATCCGGACGTCGCGCCATAGACGTGTAAGGTGGCGACGCCATGGTCGCTATCAAGCTTCCATGGTGTCCCTTTAATCCAAAGTAGGTTTGTATCTAAGCAATGTAGTATCTAATTCCCCAATATCCAAGTCTCTGAAGCATATTTTAAACTGACTGTTTTTGAGCATTTCGATTGATCGAAACCAAAATTTCGATCAATCGAAAATTTCGATTGATCGAAATTTTGGTTTCGATTGATCGAAAAATTGCAGAGATTTGCCAAGTCCAAAGTCCCGAGAGGTGATATTCTTCGATTGCACTTCGATAGGTCTTTGATCGATCGAAACTTTCGATTGATCGAAATTGGATTTCGATTGATCGAACTAAAAGTTCGATTGCATCAATTAAATGTTCGATTGATCGAAGTAAAAATGTGATTTAGGGAAGGAATGTTCGATTGATCGAAGAGACAATCTCAATCCATCGAAGTTAGTTTCGATTGATCGAAGCAAGATTTCGATCAATCGAAATTTCGATTGATCGAAATGCACATTTCGATCAATCGAAATGCACGCGGAGCCTGCACGTGAGCCGAAAATCTATTTAAACCGTTGGGCTTCCCTCCCATTTTAAAAGACCATCCGACTTCTTCTCTCCCTCTGTGCGATCCAAGCCCTATCCAAGCACTCCCGAGCACTCGATCTTCCATTCCCGATCATCCGCCGCCATCCGACGCAGTCCGATCCGCCGCAAGCATCTGCGCGATCTTCTCTTCGCGGTTGCGCGTGGAGTTTTCTTCGGTTGAGCCGTTCATCTTCTTCCTCACGAGGTAAGTGATGCATGGCTACTTTTTGTTTATTCTCTCGCCATTTTTGATAGTTTTACAGCGGAATAAACATAGTTAGATCATGTTGGGGTGGATGGTTGCGAGTGCGATGTCCGAATCCAGTTTTTGTGGGTTTCGGGGGGGGGGTAGGAATTCAAGCGGGAGTGGGATTTGGCATTTTCTTCATTTCAAACGCTTAGTGTTCGGTGTATAACCGTGGCACCTTCGTTTCGGTTGCGCCTGTTCACATTGCCTCTTCGAGTGCAACTTTTTGCATTTTTGTCAGTACCTTGGACTAGGACTTCATTTTTATTTTTTTTTATTTTATTTTTATTTTATTCTTTTAGTCTAGTAGTAGTTTCACTTTCTTCTTATTCATCTTTTATTTACGTACCTTTTGGAATCCAGTGCAGACTGTTCCGCGGCCATGGCAAGAGTGAAGAACGCCGCCGGTGCTGTTCGTGACGTGCCCGGGCGAGCCTTCCGGTCTCGGAAGTTCCACCCGGAGCAGGTTTTCGACTTAGCCGAGTTTGAGAGGCGTCCCGACACCGAGTGGACGGTTGCCGAGCTCAGGAGGCGTTGCCTCGACCGGCTATGCGTGCCTCCCACAGACGTGGCACACGAGCGCCTAGTGCAGGTCTTTTACGAGCATATGACCTACTCCTGCACAGCGCCAGATACACTCGAGACTACCGTGGCCACAGTCACGATCACGATTACGCCGAGCCGGATTGCTCATATGCTCGGCATTCCTCACCAGCAGCCGCCGGACATGGTTGGCCCGGACGGTCAGCCACTCTATAGTGCCGCGCTCCCAGCAGATACCACGCTCTTCTCGATAGTGATGGACATGTGTGGCGGGGCGTTTACCACGCCCAACCACAACTGCACGTCCAAGTCGATGTGCCCGAGCAGATATTGGTTCCTGGACACCGTTCTCCTCAAGAACGCGTGTCCGTTGCAGCACGTGGCCGAGCGCAGGGGTGACCTCCTCCGTTGCCTCTATGCTTTCCATACAGGCGCTTGGTTTTCTGTCCCATCGCTTATCTGGGGGCAGATGCACAAAGTTTGGGATGGCCTCGTCAACAAGAGGAAGAGGAGAACAGCGAGTTGGCGGCTTCCCTTTCCATTCCTGATCGCCGCTTTTCTCAGCAGTGCCAGTATACCAGTCAGTCGGACTGACATTCAGTTGGCACCGCCCACCCGCTTCACATCTACTCAGTGGGATCGGGTGAGGCGACACTTAGAGCGACAGGACCATCAGGGTGATCCACCAGACGATGTAGATATGGATGCCCCAGTGGAGATGGATGAGGGAGAGCCAGCAGGGGCTGAGGCGGAGGACGAGGAGATGGAGGAGGAGGAGATGGATGTCGCTGCAGAGCGGCATGATATCTTAGCGACAGGCTATTCCTGCCTGGCGGCTGACGTAGAGCGGCTCCAGCAGGGTTTTGACGAGCACGTCCAGGTGACGCAGAGTCAGCTGGCGGGTATTCGGACGGACATTTCTTCTCTGGTGCAGGGCCAGAGAGCGATCTTAGATGAGTTCCGAGCCTTCCGGCAGGATCTGCAGTTCCTGTTCGCAGGTCGAGCCTCCACCTCCACTTCTGCTCCCACCGAACCACCACCACCACCACCCGCCCTCGAGTAGCTGCACTTTATTCACCTTTTATACTTTACTTTCTGTATTTTACTTTCTTTATTTTTGATAGGCCATGTTGGCCATGTTTAGTTTCTTTTTTGCGTATTCCGCCTACATGTACCCTTTGTACTGAAACGCATTTTCATCTTTATGGAATACATTTATATTTGCTTTTATGACATGTGTTATCTTTACTGCCTTTTCTTTTTGCTTTCCGTCAATTTATCTGTTCTCTAGACTTTGACTATGTATGTAGTACCACTTGTCTACTTGTTATATGCGATTCAGTTGATGATTTCCGTTTATTACCGCCTGGTTTTAATTCCCAATACTGTTGAGATTGCTTCAACACAGTATGGCGGTAATAAAGAAAGGCAGCCCCTTTGCGTGCTATACGTTAGCGCGCCTGGATAGTCAATATCTTGTCGCATAGACCTCTTAGACAATCGGGAAACACCAGTTCAGACCATTAGATTTACAGTGATATTGGCATTGTCTGTTTGTGCATAAGTATTTCATTATGTTCTATTTATCTACTTTTTGTTCCTCGTAATGCTCGTGGTATCCAGTTGGTATTCTGTGCAGATTTTTCTTATTTACAGGATGACCGCTGCTGTGGACTTCCATTTTTCTCGCATTCTGCCATCCCGGTAACTTCTTTCCTTGCTCTTCTTGTCCAAGCATTGAGGACAATGTTGCATATAAGTTTGGGGGTGCGGTATGCTATACCACTTGCATATGCATGCAATGTTCAGTCATTATATTGAGTGTCATTGTAGAGCAGTTTTTTTTCTGTGATATTTTTGCATGCTTGCTATGATGTCTTGCTTTGTAAAGGAAGATCATTCGAATAAATGTCCGAGGTAAATGCAGCAGGTAGTTAAGAACTTTAACATTGTAAATACCCGCACTTTTGCAAGCTTTATAGTAGGCTAGAGCGGTCTACATTTTTGTCCAAACTCGAGCACGTACAATTCTTGCCCTAAATTTGTCCTTAACCGCACAAATTCGCACACATGCAGTTTAAATTGTGGGGTATAAGTCTGAGGGAGAATTTTTGAAAATTTCTGTTTTTATCTGAACATCTTAAAGAATAAGTTCTTCCGGTTGTTGTAAAAAAAAAAAAAAAAAAAAGAAATAAAAAGAGAAAAATATGCAATAAGCCTTCTCACTAAATAAACCGGATTTCTATGCCTCAAAGCAGGAAATATTCGTGTAAAAGTGTGTAAGGTTGAGCAGTAATAAGCGGATGGCTTGCTTACGCTCATCGCCTTGTAAGCTCGGTTATTAAGTCCGAGGGGTGCTTCTTCGCCTAATGCCCTAAAACCAATTGGTTTGGGAGTCATTGGCCCAATGCCGCTACGTGGGCTTACAAGAAAGCAAAAAGAGCTAAGCATTGCACAGTCATCCGCACATGAGCAATCATGAATGTTTTGTGATAATGAAACAGCCGGGTTGAGCATTTTCAATGAGTTTTTCTCTTAAAAACAGATTTGTTCGTTTTCTTCTCCAAATATGACAAAAGCCGCACGTTAGAATGCATGTTCACTTTTCAAAGAGGATTTTGGGGTTGGAATTGTTATAGTTGTTCGGGCTGGCCAGCATGTGGGGACTGTCGTTCATTTATAGCTTGTGAAAGTCCATTTTTGCTAATGGCCGCATAGTTCTGTAATACTTGTTGCATTTGCCAATTGTGAAATGAATGGATGAGCGCCCTTTATCTAGTTGATGACTGAGCATGATTAAACTTTTGTATAAGATAGTTAATTTCATTTTTGTAATATTGTATTGCTAAGGGACTAGCAATATGTAAGTTTGGGGGTGTGATAAGTGTTCAATTCTATGCATTTGAACCCTCTTTATTGCATATGTTAGTTCCATTTTTGCGTTTACCGAGATATGTTTACGGTATTTTTGTGTTTTTGATGTATTGCAGGTATTGGAGTAAATGGAGCAAAGTTGGAAGTTTTCTGCAGTCAAGAGATGAAATCAGAAACTGTTGCCAAGGCATTTCGATCAATCGAGATGTGGATTTCGATCAATCGAAATTTCGATTGATCGAAATCTCATTTCGATTGATCGAAATCTCGATCAATCGAAATGCAATTTCGATCAATCGAAATGCTGCAGAGCCCACTTGGCCACTTGCTCACCTGCTCTCCCACTTGCAACAAAATCCCCCTTTTTTGCACGACTTAAGGGGATTGTCTGACTTGAACAAGACTTTTGGGGGCCTTCTTGATACAAGAGATATATATAATGATATATATATATATATGGTGGGCCCAAAGGAGCCAAAAAGCATACAAAAAGCACCAAAAGCCACATATCTCATATCTCTCAACACATACAAATCAGAAGAAGAAGAGAGAGACCTTCGGGAGAGGAAGAGGAAGGGCTGAACCAGACCAAGAAGCTTCATTCTCTTCATCAATGGAAGGGTGCAAGGCAACCATGAGCAACTAACTCTTCTACTAGGGTGTTGGTTTCAACCCCTAGCCATGTAAACTTGTTCATCTTTGTAGCTCTTGGGACTTGTAATTAAATGTTGATTATTTAGCCTAGTGATTATGTACACAAATACATTTCTTTTATATATTCATTTGATTTGGAATTTATTCTTGTCTTAGAGTAGGTTTTGTCACTTGAATGCACAACATTTGCATATTCCACAAGAAGTGCAAATGATGGCTAGATAATGGTGTTTAAATGAATGTGTGATGCTAGTTTGTATAGACCATGCCAAGACAAGGTAGTTTGGATGCATGTAGTGTTCACTTAGAGAGTAGAGTAAGTAGGTAGTTAGTTAGGTTGAAGAGCTATGCTTGTTGAAGATGGATTATGATAGGTTAGCACACACATTGATCTTTTGATATGTCATTGAGGTCACAAGCCTAATGTCATTGTTAGGCATTTAATTAATGAATCCCTTGCTTGCTACACTTATGAACATGTGAATGGCTAGGGGTGGAAACCAACCCTAGTTCTCTCTCCCAACTTTACTTTTTAATTTTATTGTCATTTCCTTTATGCAATAGTTTCTAAACACAAAACCAAAAATCTGTTTTGTTTGAATTAAAGTAGAATTAATCTTTCTCTATGACAATTAACGACTAGTCCTCGTGGGATCGATACCCTCTATATAGAACCTTATCTGCAAAGATTCGTGCTCTTGCGAGTGGTTAAATTATATTTTGATAAAAAGGGCAAAATTAAGCTTGCAATATAATTTAGTTCCGACCACATCAGTAACTTCTGCCAGTTCTAGGATAAAATGCCTTAAGTATGATACTTTCCCCATGAAACCCCGTAATAATTTTCTTGTCCGTGGCAGATCCATTTCGATTATTGCTTTAGCCTTGCTAGGCTCTAAATCAATACCCTGTCTATGGACTATACATCCCAGAAGTTTTCCTTGCTGGACCCCGAAGGCACACTTCATCGGGTTCATCTTTAGGCTATATTCACGGCATTTACGGAGAACCTTCTCTAAATCTCGTATGTGCTCTATGCATTTCTTTGATTTCACCACTAAATCATCTACATAATCTTCTACTTCATGGTGGATCATGTTATGAAAAATTGCTTTCATAGCCCGTTGGTAAGTAGCGCCTGCATTCTTTAGTCTGAAGGGCATGACTGTGTAATGAAAATTTCCAATTGGTGTTCAGAAGGCTGTTTTCTCCGCATCTTCGAGGGCCATCTTTATTTGATTATATCCACTGAATCCATCCATTAATAAAAACAACTCGTGACCTGCCGTGGCATCCACCATTGTGTCGATATTTGGAAGCGGAAATTCATCTTTTGGATAAGCCTTGTTGAGATCTCAATAATCAACGCATATCTGAATCTGACCATTTTCTTTTGTATAGGCACGATGTTAGCAAGCCATGTGGGATGCTGAGTGGGTTTTATGAACCCTGCTTTGAGTAGCTTCTGGATTTCTTCTTTGATCCGTATCTCCAAATCTGGATGATAGGCCCTCTGTTTCTACTTGACGGGCACCGCGGAAGGATTTATGTTAAGCTGGTGAGCAACTAAGTTGGGATCAAGTCCGGGCATCTGATCATATGCCCATGCAAACACATCCTGGTACTCTTTCAACAACTGTATAATGGCCATTTTTAAGTTTGAATCAAGTTTCTTGTTGATCAATGTGGGCCGCGGAGAGACCCCATCTCCAATATCTACTTCTTTGAACTTTTCTTCTATCAGAAAACTTGCAGCATCTTCTTCTGAAAGCCTTATGGCATCATCACATATGAGAACCTCAGCAGTATTGGGGACACGAGCTTCAGGTGGGAGCCCCGTCCCCGCGCCCCGTCATAACTTGTATACAACCCTTCCATTCACCATTTTTACCTTAGTCCAGTTTACTTCCTTCTCTACGGGCCTCTTAGGAGATACTCTTGCTTGTAGATCCTCCCATTTGGGAAGTGGAATGGCGTGAACCTCCTCATTGGCCATTTCATCCGTATATTCATTAAAGAAAATTGCATCGGCAACATGAGCCTCCGAAGGATAAAAAGGGTCTTTAGAAGCCCGGAGCGTCATAGTGCCCTTTCCCCAATTAGCCTTCATAACTTGATGATAAGAGGATGAGACGACCCCGTATGCGTGCATCCAGGGTCTGCCTAACAACAACTGATAAGATGGTTCACCTTTTATGACATGGAACTTGGTAGGTGCTCTGATTTTCCCTACTTTTAGATCGATTGTTGCATATCCGATTGTAGCTTGTTGTTCACCGTTGAAAGCTGTAACACTTATAGGTTGGTGCACGATCTTCACCTCAGGGAATTGTATTGCCTTTAAAGTGGCCAATGGCATGATATTTACTGAAGCCCCGCTATCAAGAAAAGCTCGTTTCAAATCTCGACCATTGACTGTAACTGGTACATACAGCGGTCGATTGTGAGGGAAAGGGACTTGCTTATCTACCATTGAAAAGACAATCTCTCCTTGCTTGGTCGCATCTTGTTTAGATGGTTCGTTGCGAGTGTGAACCAGAGCCGCCACAGTTTGATTTATTAAGAATTTCTTAATCTGTTCCGGAATTGAAAGATCATTGAAGAAACAATGTATGTGAGCATTTGTATCTGTATTCATAGCTTGGTATTCTCCTTCATCCATTGGATCAGTTACACCAACGGTTGCTGCATGTTGAGGGAACGGATTGTTAACAACGTTGTTTCCAGCAATGTCTATGCTCTTTTCAGCGATCTTTTTCTATACTATTCCCCTAAATGCCCAGTAATTAGTTAGACAATGTCGCACAGATCGGTGGAAGGGGCAGTAGTTCGACTTTGCCTTTTCTTCTCTG
This sequence comes from Cornus controversa, assembly GCA_026545225.1. Taxonomy (NCBI): domain Eukaryota; kingdom Viridiplantae; phylum Streptophyta; class Magnoliopsida; order Cornales; family Cornaceae; genus Cornus; species Cornus controversa. The sequence goes on along the minus strand of CM048846.1, from coordinate 92,698,321 downwards.
CTAGGAAGTCTTTCTACCGTGGGTAAGGTGACAACACCATCTTTGATCCACTGAGTTAATAATGATATTGCCTCTTTAATACCAAATGGCAGAGGTGCGGGTTCCGGCCGTCAAACTCTCCCTGTATTGCTGCTTATCTGACTCGGAGTTACTATTAGGGGTGGCAATTCATGTTCCCGTGTCGTGTTCGTGTCGTGTCGATCTATAAGTATTATACTAAATAGCTCAACCCTAACCCGATCCATTTAATAATCGTGTCAGAGACCTTCAACACTAACCCAACCCGTTTATTAAACGTGTTAGTCGTGTCGACCCGTGTAACCCGTTTAATAAACATTGACACGACTAATTCAATAACTTTTTTAATCCGTTTAACTTATATCATATGAGTTTCTCTACCCCTAAAAATCTCTCTATAGATCATATAAAAAATAAAGTACATATCAATACATAAATCCTAAAATCAAACTATATTATAAATTTTGTATCTATATATAAACTCTTTTAAGGTGATTCAACAACTTGGAAGGCACCATAATAATTTCATCCTTGCGTTTTATGGCTACATCAGTCCTATAAACAAACAAATAGATTACAAACAATTACAATATAAAATCATGTATATATGAATAACTTGTGTCCTATATAACTATGTATATAAGTTTATATAAAACCATAATATATGAATAACTCATGTTATAATCGTGTTGTAATCGTGTCGTAATCGTGTCACGGGTTAGACAGCTTAAATCCAAACTCAACCCAATTTTTGTGTGTCGTGTTCGTGTCGATCCATTTATTAAACGTGTCGGCTTACCTCAAACCCAAACCCGCTTAATTCGTGTCGAGTTCGAGTCGTGTTGTCGTGTCGTGTCCAATTTTGCCACCCCTAGTTACTACCACAGTGGCCTTTCGCGGGAAGACATTTCCCTTCTCCGGTGGTGGAATAATTTCTCCCAAGCGCCTAGCACTATTCATTAGGGCAGAGAAGGTCTTTATCTCATGATTAACTAAATGCACCCGATACTCTCTCAACATACCATCCACACATATTTTTATCAGTTGCTCTTCTGAGGTCGGCTCGAAACATTCCAATGACATCTCACGGAAACGTTTGACATATGTGACTACCTCTTTGCCTAACTTTTGCTTGTACCGAGTTAACGACAGCATTGTGACTCGCTTCTCAGTGGTGAAGAATTTTTCATATAATTTAGCCAGCATTTCTGCCTAAGTTAACACTGTTCCTGGCACTAAATTCATGTACCAAGTGTAAGCTCTTCCTGTGAGGGATTTTGAGAATTCCCTGAGCTTAAGCTGTTCATCATTCTTGTAGGCACCTAACGCGTCCACAAATCGCGCGATATGCTCCCTTGTATCTCCTTCCCTGCCGTCAAACTGCCTGAATTTTGGAGACAAATATCCCTCCGGATATGGCATTAATAATATGGTGGGATCATAAGGCGGTGAGACCTCAATATCAACAGTTGTATTCTTTTTGGAATTAAGAATTGCTTGTAATTGCTCAATGGTCACGAACGAGGCATTAACATTATGCTGGATATCATTGTCAGATTCCTTTTGGCTAGGATTTTCTGTTACATCCGGAGCTATTATCTGAGGTGATTGTCCTCGACCGGGAACAGGTGATCGCTCTGCTCTGGGACTAGACTACTGAGTTCGCAAAAACTGTAGGATCTGCACTTGAGTTTCTTGGATGTTTGCTAGTACTTGGAGCATCATTGGGGGGATATTATCCTGAGACTGTGGAGGAGCCATAGTTATTGGTGGATTCTGCCTTCTTTGTACTTTACGCCTTTGTTGAGGAACACCTGAATTGACAGGATTGACTGGATCTGGATTTTGATCCGCTCTCTGAGAAGTTGGTGCAGCTTGCTTCCCTTTCCGCTTAACATTCTGCTGACCAGCCATGTGAAAGGCAATCCTCCCCAGTGGAGTCGCCAATTGTAAATAGGTAAATGAGTTCTGCTATGAGGAATGACTATCACAGGACTGAGTTATAAGAGCTGAACAGGATCAAGCTGATGAAGTAACCAGGAAACAATAATAGGAATATGAGCTAGGTGCTAGATGGGAGAGAGAGAAAGCAAGAGTGATTCAGAGAGGGAGGGGGCACCAGAATTCTCCACATGTCACCACGCCATGGGGTATTTATAGACCTCAGGCATGGGGCTTATGACAGCTGTCATCCTACGTGGCGCTTGGCCGCGTATCCCTTCCTTCACCACTCCCGATTGTAACCATGAGCCTATACCCCTCGCGGGCTTGGTCATACCCGCGAGAAACGTTATGATGGTGCCCGCGTAGAGTCACACTAGCACAACTTTAGATGTCCATGGCCAAACGAGCCTTCCTCTCAATCCTCCATACCACACTCAACCCACCTTCCCGCCTGGGAGCATGACGCCATATGCTTCATTATGACACCATGATCGCCCAGACCATATCACAGCCTGTAGCTGTGCCTAAAATGGTATGTGGGACACCGTAGCCTCATACTAATTCCCACTTCTCAATGCTAGAAGTAACGTCGCGACAAGTTACTTTCCATATTGAAGAGAGGAATTAATAGTCTTCTACATAGCCCCTGCTACAAGGATAACCACTCGGGATTGTGAGCTAGTTAAGCGACACAATGGCCCATTTATCCATGGTTCCTTGTAACCCTTGAGAGTATGCCATGTTTGTTAATTTAAAATTGTTTTATAGAATCATACTCCTTTCAAAGTTGGTCCCAGAAAACACAATCTATTTACCAAACATAACATGCCCGTCAGAGAGGATTGCCCCCAATCTTCTCACTCCCTGTGCTCTTGAATGCTTTGCTAACCCCCCATGGGGATTGAACATCTTTTTTAAGTAACAGTCCCTCCGCGGGGAAGAACCGTCCCTACGCGGGGAAGGACCGTCCCTGCGCGGGGAAGGGTCGACCCTGCGCGGGGAGAGACTGCCCTCATATGGGTTAACCACGCGGGTATATGTCCCCCGCGGGCTTAACCCATACACTGGAAGGGTGGCCCCGCATAGGGCATTTTTTGTGAACTTCCTCTGGTGCTGAGCATCGTTCCCTTGGCTTCCTTCTCCTCTTCCCGTATCCCTTGTGCTCCTTTGTTCTCCTGTATTTTTATCCTTATTTACATTTGCCCCCGAATAACACCAAACACAATAATTTTCCATCAAAATAGCATTAATGTAACAATCACAACTGTTATCATAATAGTTCAAACATAACTCACCATCAGGGCTGTTTGGGGAAAACAAATTGATACTAATGTTTCAATGATAATAACTAAATTTTAGTTGAATAGTATACAAAATGTTCTTTAAAATGCAAATGAATGCAAAGACAACTTTTACAAAAACAACATGTTGAAGTGGTGAGCTGGTATCAAATACCAGAGTGTGTCACTACACTTCTGTTAGACACACCAAAAACTACTTTTGATAGAATAGCTGCAAAACTCCATACCAGAAGATACTAAAATGCATAGCAAAAATCAAGTTCCAACGAGTGTGGCATCAATTTACTAAAAAAAAATGCAGAGTAGAAGAACATATATGCATTAAGATGAAAGTAAGGTTGCATTGCATTGTTCCACCAATAAAACTAGGAGTTCATTTAAATTGCTAAAAATATAAACATTCATCACAAAAGTTTAATTACATATTCATCTCCTTCAACATAGTTTCAAGAAAGCAGAATTTAATAACTAAGGGGTCTTCTATAGGTCCTCTTCTTCTTTGACATTCAACAAACATTGCTTGTGTAGAGTATAATAAAAAAGTGAAATCAACACAACAATTACATATCAACTTCATAACCCAAAAAATAAAAAATAAAATAAGACTAGTTATGCATTGAATATCTAAAACCAACTTTACATCAGTCACAATTGAATATCTAAAACAAACTTTACATCAGTCACAACAAATTAACAAAAACAAAACTAGAGTATAAGTTCCATAGGACTATCCAAGTAGTATTTGTTATGCAAGAGGTACCTAAAACCCAGACAAACAATTGTCAAAAAAAGATTTTATATTAAAATCATAAATTTAATATCCATAAAAATGAGAGAAAGAATACCCATTATAAGTGAAAATAATACCCATTATAAATGAAAGAAAAATAAAATTATGAGTGAAAATTTATAAAAGTGAAAATATAAAAAAAATATTTTCTATAATATTATTTTATTAATTTTCTTTTTTCTTTGAAAAAGTTAAAATATTATTATATTACTTTTCTTTTGTGTTGGGAAGAGTTACGGTACTTTAGTGTTGGAAAGAGTTATAATATTTTTTTATTAAGTTTATAATAATATTATAGCTCTTTAAAAAGAAAAGAAAGTAATAAAATAATATTATAAATAATTTTTTTTTATATTTTACTTTTATAAATTTTCACTTTAATCCTAAGTATGTTAAATCTCTATAAATTCTAAAATTTATAAATATGTATTTAAACTCTTATTATCCCTATATATATATATACACATATTATTACTAAAATATATTTAAAAATTTAAATTGAGTTTTTGAGAGATGAATTAACTTAGTTAAAAATAGAATTGGAGTTGTTGAAATAGAAAAATATGTTGTTTATTTATGAAGTAAATGTGTTGATTTTAAATAAATTTATTTTAAAATAATATTATAACTCTTTAAAAAGAAAAGAAAAGTAATAAAATAATATTATAAATAATTTTGTTTATGTATTTTACTTTTATAATTTTTCACTTTAATCATAAGTATGTTAAATCTATATAAATTCTAAAATTTATAAATATTTATTTAAACTCTTTTTATCTCTCTAAATATATATACATATGAACATATATATTATTATTTCTAAATATATTTAAAAATTTAAATTGAGTTTTAGAGAGATGAATTAATTTAGTTAAAAATAGAATTGGAGTTGCTAAAATATGAAAATATGTTGTTTATTTATGAAGTAAATGTGTTGATTTTAAATAAATTTATTTAAAAAAAAATTAAGTCGTAAAATAGTCTAAGTGGTACTCAAATTGAAGCTCTCATAATTGTCTTTCTAATAGAAACGATTTCATCAAAAAATTCAATTTATTGTAAAAGTTGTTGAAGTTTAAGTAAAGGTGATCGGCGTTGAATGTTACGCATTCTAGCATCTTAATTTGCATATTTTATTCTCTTAGTGATAGTTTATTTTTTATTTTACTTTATTTTTGTGTATTCTGTCTTCTCAGGACCTTAATGATTATTGAATTAAAATCATGATTTTTGGGCTTTTAAAGAAGACATTCAAGAGGGTTATATAAAGCCTACATCAAATAAATCCATTCAACTCCATATTTTAACTCAAAACAGCCCAAGGAAGTGGTCCAAGTGAATTATAACTACTTAAGAAAGTTACGAGCCTGAAGCCCAATTATGCGCTTAATCCAGTTTTAACCCGTTTTGTAAAGTGGCCCGAAATTCATATTTTTGAGTTTCAATTTGACTCAATTCTCTTAAAGGTTGAACGAAATTCGATTCTGGACACTTTTTTATTTCACGTAAATTTCGTGAATCGGACTTCTACTGGGTCAAAACTTGGGCCGAATATCAGCAAAAAAGTTCATCTGTTTAAGGCTGCGAGAAAACCCTAATTATCTCCTAATTAGATTAAGACTTTATGTATTCTCTTGGGGTATAAAGTGGTGAATTGAAGGCTATTTTGGAGGAGAAAACAAGTAGAGGCCAAGGCAGAGAAGACAGAGACAATCCGGGTTTTATTTATTTTATTTCATTATGTCATTTATTTATTTGTTATCTTCTTCTACCATATGTAACTAATCAACTAGGGTTGAGGAGGAAACCTCCATTAATGAAGTGAAGTTATTTTGTTCATTAATTGATTCTCATGTGTATGATTTAAATGCTCATGATTTTCACTTCTTGTGATTAAGTATTTTATAGTTCTTTCACCATCTATATCATGTATACGTGGTAGTTAGAAAGTATTATAATTAATCTAAGCTTGGATTTGTATTTCTTAAAAGTGATAATCTTTGGTCTTATGTTTTTCATTAAATTGGATTCATAAGATGTTTAGAATTTTACAATAGTGGAGCGAATGAAAATCTATTTTTTTAATATATTTTTCATATTGCTTTATTGTTAAATCTTGAGTAAGCAATAGATTGATTTCTTGATTGCTATTCTAAATTTTAGAATTAATATATGAATATTAGAAGTTTCATGAATTTAATGGTGGTAGAATCTGACATCTTAGTTATTTTTTTTATTTAATTTCAATCGTATTATTTTATTTACATGTTAGTTTAATCTCCCTCAAATCAGCAAACTTTTGTTTAAACTAGATTAGTCTTAAATTAATTTAAATTTGTATTAGTTTTTCTTCTCAAAGCATTCCCTTGAGTTCGACCTCGTTTTTGCCGATTTATACTTCAATAGATTCGTACACTTGCAAGTTATTTTATACTTTTAAAACAACATTAGAAGGAAACACAAAAATATATTTAGAGAATTATATATTGCCGTACTTTAGTGTTGGGAAGACTTGCAATATTTTTTTATTAAGTTTCTTTAATCGGGTAACTTTAGCAAAACTAATTTAACATTGAACAAATGTTTTACAATTCAACAAAAATGGAACCGTTTCAACTACTGTAGACACCATAGAAGTACAGTCCACAGCAAACGATCCAGACTCATAACAATATGAAGGTCCAAAGTCTACCCAGCTTTAGGATCCGCTGGGTATAAGATAAAGTTACAAACAGGCACCGTGCAATAGAAAACTTGTATTTCGTGGTCCATCTTTAGGAACGAAAATGATTTCTTTCTTTTCAAGTTGGAAATGGTAGATTAATGCAGAATGAATATGGTGTTTTGATGAGGATCCGGGTAATATCGGATTACTTGATGATTCTGCACCTTTTCCTTTGTCTAAGGAAAAACGAGGTGGTAAAATAGGTGGCGATGGTCTAGGTTCTCTAAAACTTATTATGTTATTGAAAAATTGTCTAGTTAACCTATTATATTCTTGTCATTCTCTTTTGGAAGAAAATTCTTTTTCCCATCGAGAATTTTTTCTGATGAGAGGTTCTGGTTTAGAAGTATTTTTCTCTGATGTATTAGTTATGTAAAGATTGTCTCGTGATGCTTGGATTTCGATCTTTGGAGTTTTGTTACTAGCAGGTTTGTTAGCAATTGGAAGAGTCCAAGGTTTTGGGATATTCAGATCAGCCCATTTTTCTAATCTTAGCTGTATAACTGAATCATATGGTCTTGACTCAAAATTTTCTACAAGTGATTTGTCAAGTGGTTTAGTAGATCTTTCAGTTGTTTTAGTTAATTCGTGGATTGTTTTCCATTTAATAGACAAATCTGTAGTTTGATCATCAAGCTCTGTGTCTTGACATTAAATTTTGATCCTTATAGCTTTTTCTGTCGTCGGATCATTTATTGATACAAAATAGTCAGGTTTAATGTTAAACCAAACTACCTTATGGACTAAATTAGATTGCATTCCTCCAATTAAAGCTTTAACAGGGTTTTTGAATCGATTATCCAAAACTAGAACTAAAATAGGGATATCTTGTCTCAAACGATATAAAGAAGTTATTTTGATTTGAATAACTCCAATATGGACATATCGAACTTCAGGATATTTCTTTTTCCATCTAGTAATTTTATCTTTTGTAAAAATGCTAAGTTCGACTGTTCCATCTGTAGTACATTTTGCAGAGGTATTTCCACTGAATTGTTCGAAAACTCTGACGAAAAATGGATTAAACTTTGTAAAAGGGAAATCTTGTAAATTTCTTCCTTCTTTATAATTTGCATTTTTTGCATTTGTTCAAGTTTCTCATCAGTGAAAGAAACTTCTTCACTTATAACATCACCAAGTCTTATGGTGTTGTCTCCTGAAGATGAAGTGTTTATCATAAAGACAAGTTCTTCATTAGAGGATTCATCTTCACTTGAAACTTCATATAAGATATCTTCTTGTCAGATATCTCATATTCGAAAATGATTTCAAAATTTTGTTTTTCAATCATTTTTATCATCTTTTTTGTTCCCTTTCCCTTGTTTGGGCAATTAGAAGAAATATGACCTATTTCATTACAGATGTAACATCTACATTCTGAGTGTTTAGATGTTTGATATGATTTTTTAGAAGGGGGTTTCTTCTTTCTGATATACTTCTTCTTTTTTGAAAATGTTTTGTCGGGAGTCCATTTCTTCCAACAAAACATTTTTCTTTTGGAGAAATCCTTTTTCTTAAAAGATTTCTTTTTTCTTTTGTAATAGGGTGGGTTGCATCCTATTTTTCAATTTGCTTGAAGAATTTTCTCACAACATTGTTGTCCTTGTTTAGAACAACTAATCTGATTTTTAACATGCTTTTTTGCTTGGATTTCTAAACGTCTATCCATAATTAATCTTAGGACATAATTAATCCTAAAACCGAGATTATCAGTTTTTCCTAATAATTTTAGGTATTCTGGATAACCTTTATTAGCTAGTTTATCCCAGGGATTAGGGAGTTTGCTAAAAATTGTTCTAGCCAAAATTGGTTTTTTGGTGGGTTAATCAAGAAATAATATTTTTTATATAATGCGACGAATTTATCAAGTTGACAAATATCGCATAATTCTTTGTTAATGCATAGTTTGCATCTTCTTGTAGATTTTCTTTGCCAAAAAATCCACACATATTTTCTTTTATTATAAGAGTAAAACCTCGAAGGATTTCTTCGAAAGATTTGAAATCACTGAGAAGGCTTGCTTTTTGTGCTTTTCCTTTTTCAATTTGGTCCCATTGTCTTAGCGAGGCTAACACATCTCCTTGAAGTGTTGCTGCTAAATAATCAAGGAATCTTTCCTTATTCCAAATTGACTTATAGTTATTAATGAGAATGAAGAGTGATTGTACCCAATCATTAATAGCTTGTTCTTGATCTTTAAACAGGACATGTGTAAGATCAAGATAAGTACCGTTTTGTGCAACAGTATTTTTATTTAAATCGTCTTTTTGACTTAAACTGGGTTTTGGATCTGAAGCTTGTCCTTCATCTATTTTTGTTGGAAAGACATGTTCAGATTGTTCAGAGATTTCATAATCTCCGAACAAATCTGGATCGAGTGGTTCTTCGATCTTTCTCTTTGATGATCTAGGGTTAATCATCGGAGGATTAGAAGTGATAGGCGTTGAATGTTACGCATTCTAGCCTCTTAACTTATGTATTTTATTCTCTTAGTGATAGATTAGTTTGTGATTTTACTTTGTTTTAGTGTTTTCTGTATTTTCAGGGCCTTAATGATTATTTCAGTTAAAACCAAGCTTTTGGGCTTTTAAAGAAGACATCCAAGATGGTGAGATGAAGTCTACATCAAGGAGATTCACTCAACCATTTATTTTAACTCAAATCAGCCTAAGGAAGAGGTCCAAGAGAATTACAGCTGATTAAGAAGGTTTCGGGCCTGAAGCCCAAATCTGCGCATAATACAGTCTTAATCCTGTTTTGGAAAATGGAACAGAAGTCTTATTTCTGAGCCTCAAATCGACATTATTTTCTTATAAGGTTGAACGAAATTTGATTCTGCACACTTTTGTATTTCACGAAAATTCCGTGAATCGGACTTCTAGTGGGTCAAAAGTTGGGCCGAAGTCAGCAGGAAAAACCCACCTGATTAGTGCTGCGGGAAACCCTAATTTATTCCTAATTGGATTAGGACTTTGGTGTATTCTCTTGGGGAATAAAGTAAAGACTTGGAGGCTGAATTGAGAGAGCTTACAGAGAGAGATTAGACAGAGAGAGATTGGAGAGTCTGAGAAGGTTGAGAAGAGAACAGAAACATATTGCAGAGCCATTGGAGAACAAAGTCATACGCGTAATTCAGAAAGATGATGTCTTCTTCCTCAACAGTTGAAGCTTCTTCTTCTACCATGAGCGGCTAGTTCATCCATTAGGGTTTTGATGTAGCCCTAACAAAGCATCAATGGTTTGATTGTTTTAATTATTGGAGACCTTTATATACATGCATAGATTGTGTAATTCAGAGGATTCTTATTATAGAATTGAGCAATAAAAGTCTTGTAAATTCAATCTCAATGGTTTCTTATCTTGTCTTAGATATTTAGTTGTTGTTATTGAACTCAATCTCTCTTATTTTCTGTGATCATGAGAGAGATTATTACACAATGGTAATCACTGAATATATTGTTATGAGCTTTGATGGATTATGCCTAGAGAAGATGAACCATACTGCACCCTAGATTAGAGTAGTTAGGCAGATGGCCCATACCAATCGAAGATAGTCCAGGGCTTAGCCTTAATCATATGTTATCTTCTTGACGGATGAAGGTGAGCTTGTAGCCACCGACACCACTTATGCATGATGTAATTCCCCTATAGTTGATTCAATTGATCATTGATTGTGGAGTTAGTGGTGAAGTTAAACACCCTAGATTTCTCTCCTATTATCTTCATTATTTATTTATCTTTGATTTATTTTATTTTACTTTTTAATTAATTAAGTTTAAAAATCAGAATTCTTTTCTTATAAATTTAATTAAACTTAATTCAGTATTCCAACTCATCAGACCATAATCCCTGAGGTACGATACCCCTTTCGATAGCCTTATTCTGCAAGGAAATCGTTCTATTGCGAAGTGTGAAAAATTTTAATTGATATACTTTTTGAGTCACACTCACACACGAATCAAGAAGTTATTTGATTTTCTACTTCTATTTCTTCATCATATTCTATAGACGTTGAATCTTCTTCATCTTCAGGTTCTGATGATGAATCACTAGAGTCATTAGTTATTTTCTTAACTAATTCTTTAGTTGATTCAGTTTCTGAATCAGATGCTATATTGATCTGATAATTAAAGTGATTTAAAAGTTCTTCATATTCCAAGGATGTTTTCCTTATTTGTTGAAGAATTTTATCCCTCTCTTCTATTGTTAGATTAGGGTCTTTATATATTTCTCTCCAATAATTCAAAATTTCTACGATGTTATCGTATTCATTTTGATTAAAAAAAATTCTGTTTCTTTTTTATGAAACATCAGAATTTCTTCTGTTCCATAATAAAGATTTTTTGTAGTAGGAACTGTTTGTGCCGGATACAGATCTTCTAATTTTTATTTTTTAACTTTCTTGAGAGTTTCAAGCAAATTAGATAATTCTTGACTTTTTTCTGACATTTCAGAAAGGTCGAGAATTCCTTGTAAATAATTGATTTTGTTATCGATTTTCTCTATTGCATTTGTTATGCAATCTAGTGAGCTTTCTATCATCTGGGATGTAGAATTATATTGTGTCTGGAAGTTTTTATTCCAAGTTGACACTGTATCTATTAGAGAATTAATACTAGAACTGATCTTAGTTAGATCATATTCATCGCAGTTTTTTATATGAACAGTGTGACTATAATCGTTAATATTTTTTTCTAACCGTGAACATATACAGTTGAATTCTTTTTCTTCTGTCATTTTGGGTTTTTAAGGGTTCTTAAGACCTCTCGCAGACTTCTTATGGTTTTATAACAAGGCTTGACACCGTCTTCACGTCACACAGACAAAGGCGGACAAACAAGCAAAAATAAAACCAGTATGCAAGCGTATGAGATTTTTAAAAACTAGAAATGAAACAACAATAACAAGAATAGAGAATATATATGATTAACAAGAAAATATAAAAAGTTTACACAAAGGATAAACAGAAAACTTACAACTCAGGCTTCATTACAAAGCTCTGATACATTTACAACTTGGAAAGGAAAAAAATTATTTTCGCTCCTAAACATGGACCATGAAAACATACCTATCTTTTAGGAATTTTTAAATTCTCAGGTTATGAGCCGTATAGTCTCAGTGTTTTAGCAGATACAGGTGCAACTGTATGTTGTTGCAAATGGAATACTTTGCCAGAAGAAAAATGGTAAAAAATGAAACACCATGTGATTCGTGTGTGAGTGTGACTCAAAAATATATCAATTAAAATTTTCACACTTCGCAATAGAACGAATTCCTTGCAAAATAGGGCTATCGAAAGGGGTATCGTACCTTAAGGATTATGGTCTGATGAATTGGAATACGGAATTAATTCTAATTAAATTTAAGAAAAGAATTCTGATTTTTTAAACTAAATTAATTAAAAAGATAAAATAAAATAAATCAAAGGTAAACAGATAGTGAAGATAATATGAGAGAAATCTAGGGTGTTTGACTTCACCACTAACTCCACAATCAATGGCCAATTGAATCAACTATAGGGGAATTACATCATGCATAAGTGGTGTCGGTGGTTACAAGCTCACCTTCATCCGTCAAGAAGATAACATATGATTAAGGCTAAGTCATGGACTATCTTCGATTGGCATGAGCCATCTGCCTAACTACTCTAATCTAGGGTGCAGTATGGTTCATTTTCTCTAGGCATAATCCATCAAAGCTCATAACAATATATTCAGTTATTACCATTGTGTAATAATCTCTTTCATGATCACAGAAAATAAGAGAGATTGAGTTCAATAACAACAACTAAATATCTAAGACAAGATAAGAAATCATTGAAACTGAATTTACAAGACTTTTATTGCTCAATTCTATAATAAGAATCCTCTGAATTACACAATCTATACATGTATATAAAGGTCCCCAATAATTAAAACAATCAAACCATTGATGCTTTGTTAGGGCTACATCAAAACCCTAGTGGATGAACTAGCCGCTCATGGTAGAAGAAGAAGCTTCAACGGTTGAGAAAGAAGACATCATCTTTCTGAATTACGCGTATGACTTTGTTCTCCAATGGCTCTGCAATATGTTTCTGTTCTCTTCTCAGCCCTCTCAGACTCTCCAAGCTCTGTTCTTTCTCTCTAATCTCTTGCTATCCAGCCTCCAAGTCTTCACTTTATTCTCCCAAGAGAATACACCAAAGTCCTAATCCAATTAGGAATAAATTAGGGTTTCCCGCAGCACTAATCAGGTGGATTTTTCCTGCTGACTTCGGCCCAACTTTTGACCCACTAGAAGTCCGATTTATGAAATTTTTGTGAAATACAAAAGTGTGCAGAATCAAATTTCGTTCAACTTTAAAAAAGAATTATGTCGATTTGAGGCTCGAAAATAAGACTTCTGGTCCATTTTCCAAAACGGGATTAAGATTGTATTATGCGCAGATTTGGGCTTTAGGCCCGAAACTTTCTTAAGCAGCTATAATTCTCTTGGACCTCTTTCTTGGGCTAAATTGAGTTAAAATAAATGGTTGAGTGAATCTCCTTGATGTAGGCTTCATCTCACGATCTTGGATGTCATCTTTAAAAACCCAAAAGCTTGGTTTTAACTGAAATAATCATTAAGGCCCTGAAAATACAGAAAACACTAAAACAAAGTAAAATAACAAAATAATCTATCACTAAGAGAATAAAATACATAAGTTAAGAGGCTAGAATGTGTAACATTCAACGCCTATCACCATGTTCCTGTAATCGGAATAAATGATACAGAAACATTAATTCAGTATAAAGCAAAAGATATTTCTATTTGGTTAACAGATAAAAGATTTGTTATACCAAAGATTTTATGCTTCCCGAATATGCATGGTGATTTTTTATTGGGAAATAATTTTCTCAATTCATATCTTCCTATGCATATTTATCCTAATTCTATTACATTAACTCTAAAACAAGAGTTAGTACATATTCCTTTATTAGACAAATATACCTATTTATGTGATAAAGATTTCAATCCTAAAAAAAGGAATGAAATAAATATAATTCAAAAAGGCCATTGGCTTTTTCGATTTCTTGAACCATTATTTAGTGAAAATCCACTAAACAAATTAAACAGTTAGTCCACATTCTAGTCCAGCTTTTATGGTAAATAACCATAATGAGCTCATTAGAAAATAACCAAGAATGGTTATTAATTATAAACGTTTAAATCAATATCTTCAATTCAACGGCTATTTTATTTCACGAAAAGAAGTCCTTATTAATCAAATAAGAGATGCTACTATTTTTAGTAAATTTGATTGTAAATTTGATTTTTGGCAAATAAAATTAACAAAATCTTCTAAGCTGCTTACAACATTTAGTACACCAACAGGACATTACCAATGGAATGTAATGCCTTTTGGATTAAATACAACACCACAAAATTTTCAAAGATGGATGGATTCAATTTTTCACATCTATAAAACCTTTTGTGTTGTTTATATTGATGATACTCTCCCTTTTTCAAAAATGAAAGAAGAACATAAATATCATGTTAAACCTTTCTGTAAACTAATACAGAAACATGGTATTATTCTATCTCCAAAGAAAATTAACCTAGAACAGTCTAGAATTAATTTTCTTTATCTTGAAATAACATCTACTGGAATCAAACTTCAAGAGCATATAATCTCTAAAATCGGAGATTTTCTTAATCAACTTGCAAATAAAAAACAATTGCAAAGATTTTTAGGTCTTCTTAATTATGGAATGAATTTTATTAAAAATCTTTCAAAAAAAGAAATGCCTTTACTAAAGAAACTTCAAAAGGACAAACCTTTTGAATGGACAAAAGACGATAGTTTTGTAATTCAGCAGATCAAGCAAGATTTAGCCGATATTCCTGACGTTTATTTTCCTCAAACAGGAGATAAACTTATCCTTGAAACAGACGCCTCTGACCTATGTTGGGGATGTGTCCTAAAAGCCATAAGAAAGGATATATGGCCCGATGAAAGTGATGAAACACATCATTTAATTCGTCCTTTAAAGCGACCACTTCCAAAAAAGCTTCAAAAGGAAGAATTAATTTGTGGTTATAATTCTGGTAAATTCAAAACAAATGAACAGAACTATATTATTTTTGAAAAGGAACTTTTAGCTATTAAATTAGCTTTAAAACGTTTTCATATTTATCTTGCTCCCGAAAATTTTATTGTAAGAACGGATAATCAATCTGTTCGCGATTTTCTTATTAATAAAAAAAAAAACTGTCTTGATGGTCGACGATTAAAGTGATATAACTCTATTTCACTTTATTCTTTTGAAGTTGAACATCTCAAAGGTTCTAATAATTTTCTTGCTGATTTTCTTAGCAAGAATTTTTTCGATGGAGAGAGATAAAGGAAAAGGAAAAGCAAATGAATTGGTGACAATTGCTAAAAAAGCACCAAGACCACCTAAGCCTCCTACATCTATAAATCAATGGTTTGTAGTTTTTGCAGGATTCCAACCAGGAATTTATGCAACATGGTTTGAATGCTTTAATCAGACAAACAGATGCCCTGGTTCTAGTTTCAAAGTTTATGATACCTATGAAGAAGCTAAACAAGCTTTTTTCAAAGTCGGAATTGCATCAAAGCAGTATTTTCGGTCTACCGATACCATCGAAGTCTCTGATTTTTATAATCCAGGACTTCCATATGATATCTACAAAAACCTTAATAGAGCATGGAAATCACGTGTTACTGATCAGAGAAAGAGTTTTCGACATTCTTTAAGTATGTTAGCTAAACAAATAGCTAATTTACACGAAAGAACTTTATCCTTTAAAAATCTTTCCATCAAAATGGTCGAACAAATTGACTAGACACAAGATTTTACTTTCGAAAAAATAAGCTGGTATTTACAGCTTGCAGAATTCATTAAAGATGATTTTCCGGCACCTCTTTTTGAAAAAATAAAAAGAATCTGTCTTTTTGAAAAAGCAAAAAATGTTTTTCCAAGTCACATCTTCGTTCAAATTCAATATTTGGTTGAAGATAATTATCTTTCGATTATAAATTTTTATTTGAAACATCATGAATTCATCAACAAAGAAGATGATATTCCAAAATCAGGTCTTGGAACTCATCTCCTTTGGCCCGTGGAAATGCTTGATTTGGAAATTATTAACAAAGTAATTATCCAATCCCATTATCCCGAAAAAGATTTTTCAGCAATGATCAAATCCATGATCTTCAAGACTACACACCACTGGATCTGTAACAGAACACTTTCTATTTGGATTTCAGTTCCATTGGTTGGAGAGAAAAAAATAAGATTTTTTCAACCATATCAGATTTGGTATTTAAAAATTACCACTGATAATGAGTTCAGGGAAAAACCCTTACTCAATTCTCTTGAAATAGCGAATAGTATTAACCCAAGATCACTCGCTATTAAGAGCATTATTAACCTCAAAAATGCTGCTGACGCTATTCTCAGAAGTATCCATCCTCTGGTCATGGTTTCAGACGGAAGAAGGGTATTTGTCACTGAATTAAGTGTTGATTTTTCAGATTATTCAGCTTAACATCTAGCTGATGCAAAAGAGTTACTTCAGAAAATGGTTAATTTTAATATGGATTTACCTAAAGAAATCCTCCATACTGCTGAAATGGATGACCATTATGAAATCAATGGGATGCAGAAAGCCCCCTATCTTCTCCAGCACTTGATGAATATGAACTACATAATATCATCAACATGATTGAAGGATGATCTCACCAAACGACTGCAAATTACATCCAGCACATGACAAGAGATCTTTTCTCCAACAGTAAAAAGTATCTATCGGCAGCACAGTAATCGACAAAACTAAAACAGTATATTGTCAGTATTAAAGTCAAAAAGTCTACAGTGATGAACAGTAATCAACCAGTTCCTGTGGCAGCCTCCGGTCTTCAATCTCCACTTTTTCCTCGTTTATAAAGGAAGAACAAACGCTGAGGAGAAGGACATCTTGTGAAATATATCTTCTTCTAATATTCTTTTATGTACTTGTTTTGTAGTTTTTAATTCCGCTGCTTGTCTTGTTATAAATTACAATGCGCAACTTGGTGTCCAAAGAAGTCCAAAATGACAATGATAACAGAATATAGGAGATAGTTTGACATGAAAAAAAGTGCAAAATCGAGAGATGAATGATGAATTCACACATAATTGTGAAAGTCTAATCGGAAAAGATAAGTATATTGGATAGACTAGTAGGGTTAAGCTCAAATTCCCGAATTTCGATTGGATTTAGACTACAACCACTAAAATTAAATTTACCAAGAGCAGTCCAATTTAATTTATTAACAATTCAATTCAAGTTCAAATCAAATTAGATTTACATTCATCTCCTTTCTTTTCTCTCGTGTCTATCCAAATGGAGCCTAAAGGCCAATTCATAAAGAGAATGGCAGCAGGGTTTTCGAGCTGTGGAAAAGAGGGTTATTATAGCTATTTTTTTTTTCTAAATTTTCAAATCAGACCTAATCTTAATTGTAAATGTTATTACAAAATGAAAAAAAAATCTAACTTGTTTAAAATTGACCTTCAAACATTACACCATTAATAAAATTGTCATTTAATATAGGCTAAGAAGCACACATACTTCTCCTGAAATGTCATGACGGTATCAGACATTCAGATTCAACTTGGACACGTATCGGATATAACTCAACAAATGTCGAATACGACTAAAAGTATCATAATTTTTAAATATTTTATTTTTTTAATTGGACACAGTTAAAATACAGTGTAGACACGACAATAATACATTTTTTTTTTGAGACTTTAAAGACATGACAAAATAGTTTTAAAATAATTTTTTGAATGACTGACAAGATAAAAGAAAAAAGATACAAGGAAAGTGAAGATTCACAAGATGATTCAGAGGGAAGGGATTGCAGATGGTGAGAGAGAAGATGACAGAGTAAGAGAGCAGATATTAAGGGGCCAGATTGAGAGAGAGTGATACAAATTCAGAGGTTAGAGAGAGAGAGAGCCTAACAAGAAGGGAAAGTAAATGAGAATTATTGATTAAAAGCGACAAAGAAAAGGACGACATTTTCCTATCTTGGGCCATGACACTGGCACAGAGGCACTGCAAAATCAGAAAGATGAAAAATAAAATGGCTTTCAATGTGTGGTCAATTCTAATACAGAACCATTAAAGACTGTGTGAGTGTGAGTGTGTGTGTGTGTGGTCCATAATAATACAGTACATTGGATGGGTGAACGCATTGACAACTAAAAAAGTTATTGGAAATGCTGAGTTTATTTTTTGCAGGGGAATTCATTCCAAACCAATAGCAAGAAATCTAAAGTGGAATGTTGTTGGGAGAGTGAGCCTTGACTCAGAGTTCGGTTTAAAATTTTTTGAACGAGTTTATTTGAGTGGGGTTAATATTATCACGTCTTCCGTTGTATCATGGTGATGTTATCAATACTCACGTAAATTCATTCTAAAAATATATCATATTCCTATTGAATTGTTGACATCCTTAGGGGAATCTCAAAGTTATCGTTAATTAAGCTCTTATAATCCTAAACTTTAAATGAATTACTTAAACTAAAATCTTGCGAAGAATTTCTTAACCACATTAAGTCTTGTGGTGAAAATTTAATATAAGAGTCTCTCAGGATAAAAGTAGACCTTGGATATGGTACTGACGGATTAGTATGATGTCTTCAAATTAAAAAAAGAAAAAAAGTTGAATTAATTTTTTTCTAATTCTAATTTCAAGACATGAATTCTATACAACTAAACATATCATTAGTGCACTACTAACTCCTTTTTAAATAACAAGAAAACTTAAATTTAGAGTTCTTTAATCATGTTTTAATCAAAACAGATGCTTTGGAAAGTTTCATTAGTAATCTCTGCTAACAGCTTTAGGAATACATTAAAGATTGAAAAAGAAAGGGCTTTGGTTGATGTCCCCACGATAATAAAATATAGAGCTATATTGCTTCTTGCAAAACCACTTGTTGTGTCGGTCAACTATAAAAAAGAAACGTTTTTTTTTTTTCCATTATTTATTTATTTCTGTAAGGTACTGGTTTTCGAATTATGTATTTGACTTTTCAAATTGGATAGGAGAAATGATTTTGATTACTGTGATATTTTAAAGGAAGTGATACGTAACTATGTTATTACTCTTGAATTTTTTTATTACTATATATATTATTTTAGTTTTTATTTAACTATGTTATTACTTTTGAATTTTTTTATTACTATATATATTTTTTTAGTTTTTATTTTTTTTTAGCATTAAAAATGAATGAATGATATGAGTACTATTGTTGTTTCTTTGACAAGGAGATGATTACGGTCTCTTTGTTTTTTTCTTTTCAATTTATTTTTTATTTTATAGTATCGATACACTTCAGTAACTATTTTTTGTTATCAAGTAAAATAACAATTATTCATATTATACCAATTTTTTTTTTCTCAAATCAATTGATGCTCTTTAATTTTGTTTACACTCGATAATTCAAACATTTTATCATATTAAGCAATAGTTTTTTATAATTTATTTTTTTCATTTTCTCCCTTTTATCTTCACTTTTTAATTAAAATAATATAATCAACATTTTAAATTAAAAAAAATGTTTTTTTTTAATAAACATAAACTACATTATTTTTAGTGTTTAAAATTTAAAAACTTGACTACATTATTTATAAAAAAATAAAATTTATCAAAAACGTTTATCTTACAAATTTATTTTTATAAACAATAAACACTAACCATAAATCGTTTTCCAAACAGCTCTTACTTACAGAGAATTAATAATATTCGTGAACTCTAAAGTCTAAACCAACCCCATTTTTTCCACAAGGTGCAAGATGTAAAGAGAGAGAGAGAGAGAGAGAGAGAGAGGGGGTGATTGAAAAGGAAAAGTATTAGAAACCCAATTATTACAACGATTTAACAATTTCTTTAATAATACTTTATTATTTATTGGTGAGTAAGAATCTCTTTTTTGTTATTTATTGATGTAGACAATGATAAATGACACGTGTTAAATTTAAAATTTAAAAATATAAATAATTTTTTTTAGTAAATTTTAGTTTTCCCTCACTTATATTTTAACCAAAAAATATCTATCTCATACCATATCAGAAAAAACTTTATTCAGCAAATTGATGTGGCTCAACCAAAATAAAACATATTTTCCAAACTTAAAAATTTTACAACGAGTAAAGATTTTTTGTACATAATATCTTTAGAATAATACTTCACTACTCATATGTGAGTAAGAATCTCCTTCTAATTATTGATGTAGCACAATAATAAAATGACACGTGTTAATTTAAAAAAAAAATACTTGTCTCATGCCATATAGAAAAAACTTTCTTTCAAATTGATGTGACTTAACCAAAATACAACATATGTTCCGAACTTAAAAAATTCTCAAGTACCCTTCTCTCATCATTAAAATATAGTTTTGTAAAAGTTTATAATATAAATCCCACTAAATAAAGACTCTTTAATTTCAAATGTTGGCGAAATTCCGCCATCTCCACACTTTTCTTCTCTTTTTATTTTTACATTTTACCATGTAAACTAGTTGGTGTGGTCATGGTCAAGAAATATATAATTGGTGTGGTCATGGTCAAGAAATATATAATTTAAATTTTTTGTGAATTTTTATCTCTTTCCTAGCAAATATAAAAAATAAAAAATAAATAGAGTTATAACAAACAGAGAACATAAAATATGAAGAAAAAATAAAAGAACAAACTAGTAAAAGAAAATAGAAGTGGTTTCGCAATGAATGAAAAAAATTATTGTTTTCTGACTTTTGATATATTGTGATTATTTTAAGGGTACGTTCGGTTGCACAGAATTAAAATTCCAATTTCATGAAATTGAAATTCAACAAATTCAATTCCAAATCTATTGTTTGGATCAATTTTGGAATTCATATGAAATTTAATTACAATTCCAATTCTTGAAATTAGAAAATAATTAAATTTTACTTCAACAAATATGTGTATATATATATATATTCAATTAACGACTGCTACATATGAGCTGAGTTTTTATTTTCAGTACTTTTTTTTCTTCTTTTCTGATATGAAAAATTCATTGCAGGCTAAATATTTTGAAACTGATGGAGTCCATTACAAACATAGTCACATTCATAGTGCTGCTCAATACAAAAGCTCCTCCGAAAAATCACAAAGAATCCAACCCAATGTAGTCCAAGAAAAGTTCTCTAGTCCCACTATCATTTGGGACAGTATGACAGCAGTAACAAAGTTCAAAGTTAACGAGAGAGAGATCAAACTCCCCGACATTTTCTTCATGGTACACTACACATCTTCTCAACTCCACTCTGCAATGCAGTCCAGTTATAACACCAAACACAATAATTTGCCAACAAAATAAGATCAAAGAACAATTTGGAATTGAAAAGTGAGAGCATTAATGTAACTATCACAACTGTTATCATAATAGTAAAAATATAACTCACCATCAGGGTTGTTTGGGGAAAACAAATTGAAACTAATGTTTCAATGATAATAACTAAATTTTAGTTGAATAGTATTCAAAATGTTCTTTAAAATGCAAATGAATGCAAAGACAACTTTTACAAAAACTACATGTTGAAGAGGTGAGGCTGGTATCAAGTACCAGAGTGTGTCAATACACTTTTGTAACACACCAAAAACTACTTTTGATAGAATAGTTGCAAAACTCCATACCCGAAGAGACTAAAATGCATAGTTCCGACGAGTGTGCATCAATTTGCTAAAAAAAAAATTCAGAGTAGAAGAACATATACGCAATAAGATGAAAGTAAGGTTGCATTGCATTTCCACCAATAAAACTAGGAGTTCATTTAAATTGCTAAAAATGTAAACATTCATCACAAAAGTTTAATTACATATTCATCTCCTTGAACATAGTTTCAAGAAAGCAGAATTTATTAACTAAGGGGTCTTATATATTTTTTTGATAAATAACTAAGGGGTCTTATATGAGTCCTCTTCTTCTTTGATATTCAACAAACATTGCCTGTGTAGAGTATAATAAAAAAGTGAAATCAACACAACAATAACATATCAACTTCATAACCCAAAAAATAAAAAATAAAATAAGACTATTTATGCATTGAATATCTAAAACCAACTTTACATCGGTCACAACAAATTAACAAAAACAAAACTAGAGTATAAGTTCCGTAGGACTATCCAAGTACTATTTGATATGCAAGAGGTACCTAAAACCCAGACAAGCAATTGTCCAAATAAAATTTTATATTAAAATCATAAATTTAATACCCTAAAAAATGAAAGAAAATAATACCCATTATACAGATTACACATACATTTATAAATAGTTCGCCAAAGTCGGACCAATCTCACAAACAAAATTTCAAGACTAGGGTTTCCAACTTGTTACAGGAGAAAACACATTGCTATAGATTCAATAATCAGACCTTCACATAAGCAGCAGAAGATGGTATTGTAAAGGGATTTTTTTTTTTTTTTTTTTTATGTTTATCAAAACCAAACCAGACTCGTAAAATTCAAAATCGAATTAATGAGACCAGTCCAGACAATATATCAGAATTTAATGATAAGAAATAAAGCAAATGTGGAGCGGACATGCTTTTCATATATATATATATATATATATAAATTCGATTCAAATTCCAAATTGAAATTCAGTATTATAAAAACAAAATAACATAGCTAACCAAGTAATTTTCAGACAGTAATAAATAAATACAATAAACATATACCAACTATAGCAACATAACAAACTAAAAAAAATGCTAAAGAAAAATATTTAAAAAAACATCATATTATCATTGAACTAAATAGTAGAGATACAGAGCAAAGTAGATGAAGAAAGTCTAATGAAAACCAATATTCTCTCTAAGCACAATTGAGACCCAATCCCATAAATGCACTTTTTATAAGTTAACCCATCACAATCAACTTTCTTCATCACTTCATGCTATTGTAATTAGAAGTAGTCGCTTCTGATCACGGTTTGTTGGTGACTGGACTAAAACTCACCCATTTGCCAACTCTACTGGACGATGAAGTTGGTCGATGATTTTGGGTGCCATTGTTGTCAGAAATGATTTTATCATTTATAGATTCATTTCAAGCATGTGTTGCATCAATACTAGGATGAAACTATCAGATGCTTTATTTACCATTATGCAATGTCCAGACTAAGTGTAAAAAGTTTTTGTAACCTTGTTATATATTTATGTGTGCGAGCGCGCGCGTGGGGGGGCGTGAATTGGTGCAAGACACTTTCCCTCGTTCTTTTATTGAACAAAAGATACTGTCTAATTATAATCACATAATATCGACACTCCATTTTATGGTGCACTGTAAATAGCTGGATCAATCCAGCAACAATTGATGTCAACCCTAGATATCAGATTTAATATATAGATCAAAAGAAAAGTTAGGAACCTTACCAAGCTTTATGATATAATCTACTGTGATTAGGGCTTGATTTGTCTGAATTCCCCAGACGTTTGAATTTACAATTATTAGTCTTAGCTTTGGAATTATAATTGTGGAATTGGGCCTTGTGAAATTAGAATTGAATTCCAATTCCACATTTATTTAGTGAAACCAAACAAGAAATTTGGAATTGGGATACTCAATACCAATTCCAAAGGCCCAATTCCAAGGAGCCAAACAGACCCTAAAGGAATTGATTTTGGAAAAGAGATGTTGAACTAAGCAACAAAGGAAAATAGGCAAATTCAAGAGAATTGAACTATAAATAGAAAGAATTGATTAATAGTGAGAAGGCCATAAATGGGTTTTTTAGTAGAAAGACTCTGTTGGAAAAAATAAGTGTACTAGTTAGGTACGTACACTTTTGAACTTTCCTTTTTGCCAATAATTTCATTTATTTGTTCTAAATTGGAAGAAGATTAAATTGAAACTGTATCTTTAATTTTCGGTATACCAGTCCTTTATTTCCATCATTCAGTCTAAAATTTGATGGCATTTGTTACAACAGTAATAAGATTAATCTTAGTTCAGACTGTTACAAAATGGCGTACACGCTCAAGAAGTTATAATGAAACAGATACAACTAGTTTATTACGCCAAACACTCATAGTCATTGTTCTAAAATTTGGCTGGCTTGCTAAAAAAGTAAGATTTGAGCTTGTAGTTTCACCCGAGCTCTATGTTATTCAATACATTTTTATTTTTAGATTTGCAATTTTGATGCATTGTTAGTTGGAAATTTGCTCCCATAATCATAAAATCCTAAAGGTGTTTTTTTGGATTGGTGTTTGTTAATATCTTGACATGTGAGGGAGGTCCCTACAACTGTTTTTTTGATTCATTTTCTTATCAAATCAAACAATTGGGTCGAATCCCCTAGCTGGTTGCTTGTGGTGCATCAATTTATTCTGAATCACCCAAGCATTACGGGCCTTCCAGACCTGCCAACAGATACATGCCACTAGAGCTTTCAATAATTCCCCATTTTCTCTCTTTTCCCAGGAATCAATCTTATCACTCCACCAACTCGACCATTGACCCACAGAACTAACATCCAACCTCAACATATATATATATATATATATATATAACAATGGGCTGTAACCTGTTTTAGCTTTGAAAAAGCTTCAGAATAGAAAATATTTTGTTTTAAATAACTTGTAAAAATCTCCCTTAAGATCTCTGATAACTTGAAAGGAAGAGGGCAAGTTGTTAAACCCAATTTGTAAAAGTTGTGTTGTTATTAATGAAATCTTCCATTTTAAAGGTTTGCATTGGTTTTCAGAAGATTTCCTGTGCTTAACCTACTGTGTGTTGCATTTGATTGATATGCACACAATTACATTATACTGTGCATATACTGTTAGAATTAGATAAACCCTTGTTCAAAAACCTGCAACTTAATTTGTATTAATTTATGCAAAATTGAATAAAAAAATGGCTTTTAAGTTCTTCAAGAACGCACTAATAGAGAGATTTTAAGTTCTTTTACTCATATATAGTGCATGAAAGTTTTGGCGTACTAAACATTAAACCCAAATGCTTATAAAAGATGACGATCAATAATAATCTTCTCCAATTTGATTGCATTCTTAATCAAGAATTTGGCAAGCTCAAGGTCAATATGATGGCCAACAAACCCAGCCAGTTCCACCTCCTTTAGGCATTGATGGGGGCATTTGCCAATTTCATGCATTTTTTCTTCGCGACTCCCTGAAAGGCTCATATGATAACTGTGAAACAGGAATGCGTTAAATCACGCTTGTTTAAAATATATATTATACAATTGAACATGGAAAATTTTTAAACAATACCAAAAGGTGACTAAGAGCAACAATCAAGTCTGTTAAAGAAATGGTACTGCACAAAAATAAGGGTTGTAACATCCAAACAAGCACTTCATTTCAAATAACCAACTTACTATAATGTTGTCAAACATGAGAACTTCCAACTAATTACTTTTAGTCATAGCAGAGTGTTGCTTTACATCAAGGAGTATGTTAAAGTTTTCATGTACAAAATATAATTGTAACTACAAAATATAATATGCAATTATCAGTACATAAAAGTAGACAATTAATCAGGGTTATATATAGTCAAATGTAATAGATGTACTACACTTGTTGGTTACATGAATTCTAATTTTTCAATTCTGCTTTATTTAAGGTCATAATCTCAGTCAAACTACATGTTATCATATTTTTCCTAACTCTATACATGTCAATTTTGGTCTTCCCCTACATTACCCTCCATGTGAATCTTGTCCCTCTTCCTAACTAGCGCACTTAGTGTCTTCTTCTTTGCTCATGTCCAAATCATTTTAGTACATAACCTCTCGTTTTTTCTTCAATTGGTTTTACCTTAACATTTCCATGTCAGATTACCGCCACAATCATAATATATATATGTTGTTTCTTAACTGCCTAACATTTTGTCTTGTAAAAAACAACCGGTCTATTAGTTATTCTGCAAAACTTCTCTTTGAATCTTTAGCGGGATACATAGATCAAACAAAATTAAATGAACTCCTCCACTTAACCCATCTTGCCTTAATTATATGATTAACATCATTTCCAATTTCCTCATCAATATAAATAATTGAGTAAATATAACATAACTATTCACCTTTTTTTTTGTATCTCATAACCCTCAATCTTCACTACGTACCTACTTATTTTAAGCCCTCTTAATTCTAGGGTTGGAAATGAGCTGAGCTATTCGCGAAGAGCTTGGGTTTGGTGCGATAAAAACTCTGCTCATGTTCGTTTATTAAGTGAACGAACCCAACTCAAACTGTTTTGTAAAGATTGTTTAATAAATGAGCCAATCTCACAATACCTATAAGCTCGATTTGTTTGTTTGTGAACATGTTCGTGAACTAAGGCTCCGTTTCTTTCAACGTAAAACATTTTCATTTTTTTTTTCATTTTCGGTGTTTAGTTGCACATAGATGGAGTAAAATATTTCACGAGTAAAATATTTGATGCCACTTATTGCAAAAATGAGTTACGAACAAAATTTCCTAAGTTATTTTACAGTGCTTCGTCGATCTATCTTGATGCTTTGGCTTCCTAAGTAAGCTTCCTGTCATTGGAGGTTCACCACTTCAGACTATACTAGAGTCTACTATATATAGATTTCTCAATATTTCAATTCCCCACTTCACTAAATGAACAATTTTGAGCTTTTTCTCACGTACACTTCTCGGTTCTAAAGATTCGCTTCTCAAGATGTCCAGTTTAAAGTTCAATGCTCGTAGTCTTTTGATATTTAGGATTTTAATTTTTTTTGCTCTATTTATAATTTCATTTTATTTTTACAAAATTTTTAGTCAAATAAACTTAATGGAGTTGTATTTCGAATATAGCGGTCATAGAGTTTCAAACCAGTTTTATTTGGGTTCTGATTATTTACTCTCATGTGTCAATGACTTTGACGACCTATGGGCTTCTCATTTTATGAGACAGTTTTCTAACAAGCTTGAGCTCGGCTTGTTATATTAAATGAGTTAGGCAAGCCGAGCTCGAGTTTGCTCACCTATGTTCAAGCAGAGCTTGGTCGATAATATAGAAGTTTGGCTCGAGCTCAAGTCGAGCTCATTCACTCTTGTAACATGATTGAGCTGAGCTCGAAGGCCACTAGTTAGCTTGGCTCATTTATAGTCCTACTTAATTCTAAAGTTTCCTTTAAACCTCTAATTCAACATTTACACATTCTTTAGTTTCATCTATTAAATAATATCATCTGCAAAATAACCTAACCTGATGGAATCTCATCGTAAATGTGTATTATCAGCATGGTTTGCCGAACGAGCTTGGAAAAATCCAAGTTTGAGTCTCACCAATATATTGGTGAGATTTTATATTCACGTCGGAATAACTTTTTTGCAATATAAATCTTATATGTTATGATTCATATTTTCTTGGTACTTTTAACTTGTATTTATTTAATTTTCAAATTTACTTTTGATTTTTTTTATTTCTCTCATCTTATATATGGTTTGAAGTTTCATTTATTTCACATTTATAATTATTTTTATTCTTTCATTTTGTAAAAACTACAATTACTAAGTCTTTTTAGTAACAATTGGGATTTAGAAATCATAAATAGATCACTACTTGTGCTATATAGTTTCAAGATTTCAATAAAAATATTATCCCACTGCGAACCATGCTTATCAGATTATCCATAATTTGGGCAAAAAGATATGGGCATAATTTGACTCTTGATGTATGCCTACCGAATTTGAAACTTCACTTGTTCCCCCCCCTCCCCCCACAAAGTCTAAACTATAGTTGTGACTCTTTTTCGTTTTATCTAAGACCCTTCATATTAGATCTATAGGTCATAGGCTCTCTCTAAATCGATCTTTCTTCTTCTGTTTATATCTTTCCATTAGTCAACCACCCCCACCCCCCCGCGGCCCGAATCTAAATTGATTCTACTAACAGTAAAATTTTCTTTATATCTTTCCATTAGTCTTGTTAATAAGTAAATAACCACCATCAAAGACAAACACCTCCCCCCCCCCCCCTGCGGGGCCCAACACACACACAAATCTAAATCGAGTAAAATTTTCCCATCTTAGTTGATGTTTAATCATTCTCTCCTAAAGTTTCATAGTAAGGCTCATCAATTTAATGTAGAAAAGTTTTATATTTACGTATTATTGGGTCCATCTCATGCTTGTATGCTACTTTTTAAAGAACTCACATGTTGGTGGATTCATGTCGCGGTGTCGTACCCTTTACATGTCTCATGTCCATGTTTGTGTTATTTAAAGAATAACTTTGTATTAAAGCAATCATCATGATTGACTCTACAAAATAATACTAAAAGTATTAGCAGAATAATAAAATAAGAACTGGTCTACCTCTGGCTTGGTGTCATTAAGTCTTAACTTCCAAGCCACAGTTCAACATTTCGAGACTGGTAGAGGAAATAAAGAATAATAAAATAAGAAACACAAAATAAGAACCGGTCTACCTCTTTTGCTTGGTGGCATTGGGTCTTAACTTCCAAGCCACATATGAAGGTTTCGAGACCGGTAAAGAGAAGAAAAAAATAATAAAATAAGAAGCACAAATTTTTTTTCGTTGATGATAATATAAAAACAATAGTTTGCAATAATACATAATCAAATATTCAAATGTTATTGGTGTGATAACACAATACATATAATTTGTGACACAATAGAGCCATAAGTTCACATATTAAGGGTAAATTACAAGTTATAATACATTGCTATAAACATTATTATATACAACAATTGCTTCAAGTGATTCTATATTGGCATTCCTTTCAACAATACACTTAGAACATTTTCTTATACAAAGAAAAAAATTATTAGAAAATGATTTGAAACAACTTTGAGGTTCATCAGGGAAAGAAAACATTAAAAGTTAATTCCTTTCCTTCAGAATTATTTGGAGTTGTTGGCTATTGCCTCCTATACTAAAACATTAACTCAACTACAAGGATACTCAATAATGCAATTAATTATGCCCTCTTCTGTATATCAGAAAGACTGTGTACATAAGACAATATATGCCACTGGTCTGTAGTTTTCTCTGCTAGGGAAACAATATTATAGAGTCCAAGCCGAAGCTTTGAGTTCTGACAAGTATTCAAGTCTTTAATTGAGCTACATAATAAACTGCTCTGAAGTGGTGCATTTCCAAGTGTCGATAATAAACTCAATGATAGTTAGATGTATACATACGTACGTACGTATATGTATTAGACAATAACATGATGTGGTGTTAGAGTTATTTTCTTGGTTCCAATAGAGTCCAAGCCAAAGCTGAAGTGAACATAATAATATACAATAGCTAGCTAGAATAGTTTCTGGCCACACGCCAAACAAAATAAAGGCAATACAATCCAGAAGAAAAGTAACACGCCAAACAAAATAAAGGCAATACATACAATTTAGCACAAATAACATCATCTCAACTCAACTCAACTCAACTATGCCCATTAGAATTCAATTCAGTGCCTCTTCTTCAAATTGGTAGCTGAAACAACAATTGAAGCTTCTTGGCAATTGTAATAGACAACCCATTTGCTAATTGATGCACCTGCAAATAATAATATCCACATGCTAATGAAGTATACCAAAAGCCCCAACTCACAATTATTATATAAATGCAAAGCATACGATTTGTAATTAAGTTTCAAGTGGAGCAAAATGGATGTTTGTATTGTTCTCATACTTGTAATTTTTGAAGGTGCATGCATAATTAGTACGTGTCTCTTAAAGTTGCTAATAAAGAAAGCAAGCTTGAAGGCACCTCTACCTCTGTTCTTGGATATTATGAAACAGCAAATGAACATTATAAAAAAATGAAGCAGATCATCATCTATTAATCATGTTTATTTACCTCAACTACTTGTTCCTTCATCCTCATTATCCACCGTTTGAACTCCCTGAATTAAACACAAGTGGAGGGAGGGGTTAAATTAAAATAATTAATTAGCTGAGTCATTTCTTGTAATTAATACTGTAAACGACAAAACTCTATAAAAAATAGTAAAGATAGTTGATGACAGTGCACTGTGCAGGAGAAAACATATAGTCCGGTTAAAATTTCATGAGATTCCGTAATTACCTTCCCTTTCCCAGCGTATTGTTGCTCCACATATTTGTTAAGCTCACTGGCTCTGCAAAACCTACTTTCTTCCCTTACAATTATATTTGGTGACGTGCTTATGCCTCCAGATGCAAAAGTCTGCAATTCAGGACATTTTTCCAGACCAACAATTTGTAAGGATGGAAATTTAAAAGCAGCATTGTTTGCCCCACAAAAACTTGTCAGCTTTGGCAGACTTTCAAGCTCCAGAATCCATAGCTTGGGAAACACAATTTCATTGGTGGAATCTTCTTCTCCTCCTTGTTCTTCATTTTTAACTACTATTTCTTCCATCGCATCACAACCTTCGATTTTCAAATACTCTAGTTGTGTGAGACGTCTTGCTATTGAGAGTGAGAATAAATACCTCAGGCTGTTGCATTTTTCAACACTCAAACGTCTCAGGTTGTGAAACATGAGAAGCCCTCCAGAGTCGGTTATCCAATTATGGTTCAATTTATGACATTTTTGCACATTGATGCTCTTTAGCCGACGAAAGGAATCTTCACCTTTTGAATTTGAGAATAATTCGTTGTCCCATATTGCTGTAAGGCTTTTCAACTCATAAATTCCCAAATTTTCCAAAGCTGGAAACCTAACCTGCGAAATTCATTATATCACATTTCATGAATTAATGTGAAAAAAATTGCACAAGGTCAAAGAAGGTTATACTATAAATTAGACTTGCACATGATTCAATTGGAAAAATGAATAGCTCTGAAAAAGAAAATTTAGGCTTAAATTAAAAATTGTCCATTCAACTTAGTTTTGAAAGCTCAAGGTGATTGCTAGATCATCTTTTCATTTATCCTCAACAAACTCTCACTTCAAAAAGTCAATGTAAATAAATGTTGTTTTCTTAAATTATTCTTAAATTTGAAATTTTTTCTAAATTAACAAAATATCTATTTTGCATGAGTTAGTGAAAAGTTACTTTTAGAATTTTAAAAAGGGACATTAATTGCGAGTCTAGAAGGAAAATTTATTACTTTTAAACACATATACATACATAGTCATACATACCTTGTGGTTGAAGAGGGCTTCCACTCTGGAAATGTTCTTATGCTCCATTGTTTCTTCTTCTTGTTTTATGGATCCACGATTGCAGCAGCAAAAACTTGTCAGGTTTGGCAATTTCCAAAGTTCCAAATGCTTTAATTGAGGGAAGACAATGATGTCATCATCATGCACTACATCAACTGCAACTATCTCTTTCATCTTCTCACAGTTTACTACTGTTAATTTTTGGAGGTGCACAAGGTATCTTGCTGTGAATTGTGAGAAAACATTTCCCAAGCTGTCACGATTAGAAAGGTGGATATCTGTTGGGTTTGAATAGGCACAAAGTCTCTTCAACCTTATATACATCACCAAGTTAGGTAGATCACATAGCTCCATTTCTTGTAGACGATGGAGTACATTAATTGTTGGTGTTGCTGTTTGATACCCTTTTTCAATTGTACCAAGCACTTCAACTTCATACAACAATGAATCACATCTGTAGACTTCTAGTTTTTCTAGGTTCTGTAACCTTGGGAGCATATTGGAGGGAATCACATTCACCAATTTCTCACATTGAAAGATTTTCATGTATATTAGTCGTCTAAAGGAATCTTCCGCTTCCTTCACTAGGAGTGATTGCAATTGGTCATCCCATATGGCTGTAAGGCTTCCTAATTCTTTAATCTCCAGTTCCTCCAAGGCAGGAAATGCAACCTGCAAATTTCATTACATATATATTACATTTTGTAGTCAAGAATCCAACTCTCTAGTAGGCTGACTATAAATGATTTACTTATTATTTTTCAAACAAATGAAGCACAATCCAGTTCTTCGTTGGATTGCTTTCTCATTTAGGAGCCCACTGGTCTTTGGAATTAGATGGCCCAAGTAATATTGTTCTTCTGCAATGCCTTTGTTCTGTTTTACGAATTAGATGCAGAGCTATGCTCTGTTTTTGTAATATCTATTTTAATATGCTATTTTATCTGAGAATAGAATATTTTTATTTGATCTAGACTAAACTTGTATCCATTTTGGAATTGCAATTGAATATATAAATTTGAATGAACATAATAAGAAAAGTTAGTCTAGAAAATTATGCTAATCAATGCATGTTATATAGCATGGTAGTAATTTGATGTGTGTAAAAGCATATATAAATATTAAAAAAAAAAAAATAGAAGGTGTTAGTAGAGATATAAAATATAAAATTTATTGGTAAAAGGATTTAAAAGAAGATAATTTAGTCGGTCATGTTAGAATGTGAAAAACTACAAATTATAGAAGTGGGGTAGAATCGGAAATTGCAAGAAATAAAATCACTTAGGAAGAAAAAAAAATTAAAAACTTAGTGGAGATGACAAGTGTGTGCACGCATGACTAGGATAAGGAACATTATGGTAATTGTAAGAGGGTCATCTTTATGCTAAAACTTGATTTAAATGGAGACAAAGTTGCGAGCAGCTGAAATTTATTTTTGTAGTGTGATGAGTTTAGTATCTAAAATGACTGATTTCACTCAAATTGATGGAGAATTAAATTTTTTGTGAATTTTTAAATATAGGTTATTCAAGTTTCACAATATATGGACAGATAATGATATTCAACTTTGCTACAAGTTCTAAGACATTCAAATGCATAAATCGGGTTGGAATATGTTTCACATTTTATGAATTAATGGGGAAAAAATTGCACAAGGTCAAAGAAGGTTACTATAAATTAGACTTACACATGATTCAATTGGAAAAATGAATAGCTCTGAAAAGGAAATTTAGGCTTAAATTAAAAATTGCCTATTGAACTTAGTTTTGAAAGCTCAAGGTGATTGCTAGATTAGAATTATGAGTCTTCATCTTATCATTTATCCTCAACAAACTTTCACTTCAAAAAGTCAATGTAAATAAATGTTGTTTTCCTAAATTATTCTTAAATTTTGAAAATATTTCTAAATTAACAAAATATCTATTTTGCATGAGATAGTGAAAAGTTACTTTTAGAATTTTAAAAAGGGACATTAATTGCGAGTCTAGAAGGAAAATTTATTACTTTTAAGTTTTGCAACTATGCGCACTCATAGATTTGTCAATTGACATAAAATGTAAAATTATAGAAGGAAGAAAATGAGTGAGAACTTGAAAATACTTGCTTATTTGTTTCTCTTAAATAAGAAATATTTTTTTCAGTAAATTAAAATTTGGTACTTAAAGTATTTTTTTACTAAATAATAAATTTTGTACTTTATATAACTGTAATAGGGTTATTGCTTTTAATTTATTTAAAGAATTTGTAGATAACAATCTTATAGAAATAGAAAAGGCTTACACAAGATAAATTAAGAATTTTTATGTTTTAAGAAAAAAAGTGAATCTTCAATTTAATTAAAATTTTACAAAAACAAAAGTGTATTAAGATAATAAAATTAACCATATATTCAAATCATATTATGATCTACAAATTGTCAAATTAGACATGCAAAACGCTAATATTGGTTCCGATGAGACTCAAACTCAAGTAAAGGAACTCGGGTTGGGATTTCGGGTTAAAAAGTCGGGTTAATTAATAAATAGGCTGATTATGATTGTTTTTGTGTATTAAGTTACATTGGTGTAGGAGATGCAGATGCAGTGCAGTTATTCTATTACTTCATTGAGTCTGAAGAAAGCCCAAAAGATGACCCTCTTCTGCTTATGGCAAGTGCAACGAAATTTTGTTAAATACATGGGAATAATTGCATGAGGGTCATTAATGCAATGGTAGAAGTTCCGATTGACAAGTGTGAAACATATCCGAGTTAAGAAGAGTCATATATGTAGATATGTCTTTCTATATTTATAGAATTCATGTTGATATTCATTATGACAATATTTTACGTTCGCTGTGGACACTTTTTAACTTTGCAGACATGTTTTAAAAAAATTATAAAATACCAAAAAAAGAGTGTGAAAAGCTAAGAATATCAGTAACTCTCCTCTATCCGAGTTTGGGACTAACTGTGGGGTTAAGCTTTCAACTAACCATTAATCAAACCATCTTTAAATTTTGCAACTCAGATTTGCAACTTAGGTTGGGATTTCGGGTTAGAAAGTCGGGTTAATTCGGGTTATCTATGCCACTAATCTCCATGTTAAAATTTTAAAGTGGTCTTTAATAAGTTTCACATTAAATTACTACTAAACACATAAAAAATTAAGAACTTAATGCAAATTTCTAAAAAATTGCAAACAAATTTTTAGAAAATTATTTATCTAAAGTTAACTACATACAATAAATTAAGATTTAAATAAATGAAGTTGAAAAGAAAAAGATTATCATAATTTGAATATTATATATATATATAATATTTAAAATAAAAAATATGTATAGAAATAATATTACAATTTGGGTTCGGATTGAGCTCGGGTTATTGGCACCTCAATCGAAGTTCAACCCTAATTAAATTCAGGTTGAGATTTTTCAACTCAAGGTCAACCCTAATTGTAAAAATAGTTGCCCAAACCCATAAAAAATTGAGTTGGACTCGGATTGGGTTCGAATTGCCCAACCCAAGTTGCACCCCTGCTTTTAGTCAAGAAAACTTCTTAATTCCATAATAATTAAAAAATAAATATTTTTTTTGAAGAAAACAAAGTGGCTAATAGATGTTGATGAGATGCCATCAAGTGTATCTTTGAACGGGCATTGATAGTTTTTCATTTGCATTGTTCATATTCTTCTTTTCATTTTTTTAATTAAATGTGCGACCTTTCATGTGGGACGAGAAAATAAGTTGTTTCATATCACTAGGCTTTCTAATTTTTCAATACTCATTTCCTCCGATACAAGGAATGCAACTTGTAAAATTCATTATATATTACAAAATTTTGTAGATCAAGAATAGTAGGCTGGTGGTCGGTTATTTGTAAATTTGTTTGGTTCTTACCATTTTAAAATAAAAATTATCAACACTACATGAGGAGTCAACTAGAGTTTTTTTTTTTTTTTTTTTTTCTGGTAAAAACTAGAGATGTTGTTTTGTGATATTTTTCAAACAAATGAAGCACAATCACAAATCAAAATTTTTTTGGAATATAAATGATCTACTTATTATTTTTCAAACAAATGAAGCACAATCCAGTTCTTCGTTGGGTTGCTTTCTCATTTAGGAGCCCACTGGTCTTTGGAATTAGATGGCCCAAGTAATATTGTTCTTCTGCAATGCCTTTTTTCTG
This sequence comes from Cornus controversa, assembly GCA_026545225.1. Classification (NCBI taxonomy): domain Eukaryota; kingdom Viridiplantae; phylum Streptophyta; class Magnoliopsida; order Cornales; family Cornaceae; genus Cornus; species Cornus controversa. The sequence goes on along the minus strand of CM048846.1, from coordinate 92,663,207 downwards.
TTTTACGAATTAGATGTAGAGTTATGCTCTGTTTTTGTAATATCTATTTTAATATGCTATTTTATCTGAGAATAGAATATTTTTATTTGATCTAGACTAAACTTGTATCCATTTTGGAATTGCAATTGAATATATAAATTTGAATGAACATAATAGGAAAAGTTAGTCTAGAAAATTATGCTAATAAATGCATGTTATATAGCATGGTAGTAATTTGATGTGTGTAAAAGCATATATAAATATTAAAAAAAGAAGAAGAAGGTGTTAGTAGAGATATAAAAAAAAAGGGAGTGGCTGTTGGGTTAACGACAAGGCCAACTATGTCATTTCATTATATAAAAAGACTGTGGAGCGTGAGAAGCCTAACTTGGAGTCTCAATAGCCCATAGTCTGCAATTTACTATATAGCTACTATATAGACACATATACATACATAGTCATACATACCTTGTGGTTGAAGAGGGCGTCATACATACCTTGTGGTTGAAGAGGGCTTCCACTCTGGAAATGTTCTTATGCTCCATTGTTTCTTCTTCTTGTTTTATGAATCCACGATTGCAGCAGCAAAAACTTGTCAGGTTTGGCAATTTCCAAAGTTCCAAATGCTTTAATTGAGGGAAGACAATGATGTCATCATCATGCACTACATCTTCTTCTCCTAATTCTCCCCTTTCAACTGCAACTATCTCTTCCATCTTCTCACAGTCTTTTACTGTTAATTTTTGGAGGTGCACAAAGTATCTTGCTGTGGATGGTGAGAAAACATTTCTCAAACTCTCACGATTAGAAAGGTGGAGATCTGTTAGGTTTGAATAGGCACAAAGTCTGTTCAACCTTATATACATCACCAAGTTAGGCAGATGACATAGCTCCATTTCTTGTAGATGAGGGAGTACATTAATTGTACCAAGCACTTCAACTTCATACAACAATGAATCACATCTGTAGACTTCTAGTTTTTCTAGGTTCTGTAACCTTGGGAGCATATGGGAGGGAATCACATTCACCAATTTCTCACATTGAAAGATTTTCATGTACATTAGTCGTCGAAAGGAATCTTCCGCTTCCTTCACTAGAAGTGATTGCAATTGGTCATCCCATATGGCTGTAAGGCTTCCTAATTCTTTAATCTCCAGTTCCTCCAAGGCAGGAAATGCAACCTGCAAATTTCATTACATATATATTACATTTTGTAGTCAAGAATCCAACTCTCTAGTAGGCTGACTATAAATGATTTACTTATTATTTTTCAAACAAATGAAGCACAATCCAGTTCTTCGTTGGATTGCTTTCTCATTTAGGAGCCCACTGGTCTTTGGAATTAGATGGCCCAAGTAATATTGTTCTTCTGCAATGCCTTTGTTCTGTTTTACGAATTAGATGCAGAGCTATGCTCTGTTTTTGTAATATCTATTTTAATATGCTATTTTATCTGAGAATAGAATATTTTTATTTGATCTAGACTAAACTTGTATCCATTTTGGAATTGCAATTGAATATATAAATTTGAATGAACATAATAAGAAAAGTTAGTCTAGAAAATTATGCTAATCAATGCATGTTATATAGCATGGTAGTAATTTGATGTGTGTAAAAGCATATATAAATATTAAAAAACAAAAATAGAACGTGTTAGTAGAGATATAAAATATAAAATTTATTGGTAAAAGGATTTGAAAGAAGATAATTTAGTCGGTCATGTAAGAATGTGTAAAACTACAAATTATAGAAGTGGGGTAGAATCGGAATTTGCAAGAAATAAAATCACTTAGGAAGAAAAAAAATTAAATAGCATTTCGAGCAGCAAATGATTTATATAGAATAAGTTTTTTTCCCCGGTTATGTAAATAGAATATGTTACATAACACAAACCATCCAAATCCTAATTTTAAAAAAGAAAAATCTTAACAGCAAACACAAGCCATCAACTCTAAAACTGGAGTAGAGAGACTAACCTAAAACCTAACTTGAGTAAGAGGAGAAAAATTAATGACTTTTTTATTTTGAATTAAAGACTAATTTTTTTTTTCTCTCTCTCCCTTGTCTCTACGTTGGAAGAGAAAAATTAATAACTTTTTTTATTATTATTTTGGACTAAAGACTAGAGGTTTTTTTTTTTTTTTTTTCTCTTTTGCAATTTTGAGTGGTTGGAATATTTACAAGGTAAAGAAATATGTAGATAAAACAATCAATAAAACATTTTTTTTTCTTTTGCAATTTTAACTAATTTGTTTATTATCGTTTATTTTCGGTTATTAAATCTTAAATGAGCAATGGTTATAGCCCTGGCTTCCTTTAATTACTAAAATTAATTAAGGACCCAATATGTACCTTATGGCTGAAGGTAACTAAGTAAGTGTTGAACATACCTTATGATTAAACAAAGCTTGCATAAGGGTGGACGTGTTGCATCTCGTAGTTGACGTCTTCTTCAAATTGACATAGAAGCTTTTGAGATTAGGCATACGATGCAACTTAATATTCTTTAATCGATGAAAAGAAACAGTATCCATCATGACTTCCTGGTCATCACTGATTATTTCTTCCAACATTTCACAATCCTTTATATTTAATTCTTGGAGTTGCAGAAGGACTGATTGCAATGGGTTATTCCATATCGCTGTAAGGCTTTCCAATTCATAAATCCTCAGTTTCTCTAAGGCAGGGAATGCAACCTGCAAAATTCATTACATTTTGTAGTCAAGAATCCAACTCTTCGGTTCATTGAACCAGTCATTAATATATTTTGTTACATCATTCCAATCGCTACTTTTGGCTCCTATTATTTTAAAATGAAAATTATCTACATTGCGTGAGGAGTCAACTAGACTTCTTGTTGTATGATATTTTTCAAACAAACCAATTACACTCGCAAATCAAATGCATTTTTAGAATAAAATCGATTTACTTGTTATTTTTTATGAGAAGTAATAATTAGTGAGGTTGATCGTGGTCGTTATTTGAACATAATAAAGTAAAATTTTATTGAACCAAAAAACAAGTATGCAAACTTTAATATTGATCAATAAAGTCAGAGCATTTATAATTGTTCTCCATGTTTTGAAAGCATGATAAACTCATGATCAATGCCACTAAGTATGTATTTTCTCAATATATTCAACCAAGCGACTAAGTTATTGAATCACATAATGTAGTGTTTTTGAAGTTAATAACTCATTAGCTCGTAAGATTATGAAGCTTACGCATATTTAAAGTCACTGTCAAGCATTTAATTAGCAATATCTAGAATCCTTTCAATTTGTAAAATACAGTCACTCAAAAAAGTAGAATATCACAATATTTTGAACATTAGAAAATAGGAGATATCTCCTCCCACCAGAAAGGATAAAAACTGAAGCTGGGTCCCTACAGAAACAGAACCCTGGATACATTTATAATATGTTACATAGTAAAATTGTTCATCTGCTATGCTTCTTTTCTGATTTCTGAATTAGATGTAGAGTTATGATCTGTTTTTGTAATATCCATTTTAATATGCAATTTTATCAGAGAATAGAATATTTTTATTTGATCTAGATTAAACTTATATCCATTTTGGAATTGCAATTGAATATATAAATTTGATAAACATAATAAGAAAAGTTAGTCTAGAAAATTATGCTAATAAATGCATGTTATATAGCATGGTAGTAATTTGATGTGTGTAAAAGCATATATAAATATTAAAAAAAGAAGAAGAAGGTGTTAGTAGAGATATAAAAAAAAAGGGAGTGGCTGTTGGGCTAACGACAAGGCCAACTATGTCATTTCATTATATAAAAAGACTGTGGAGCGTGAGAAGCCTAACTTGGAGTCTCAATAGCCCATAGTCTGCAATTTACTATATAGCTACTATATAGACACATATACATACATAGTCATACATACCTTGTGGTTGAAGAGGGCTTCTACTCTGGAAATGTTCTTATGCTCCATTGTTTCTTCTTCTTGTTTTATGGATCCACGATTGCGGCAGCAAAAACTTGTCAGGTTTGGCAATTCCCGAAGTTCCAAATGCTTTAATTGAGGGAAGACAATGATGTCATCATCATGCACTACATCTTCTTCTCCTAATTCTCCCCTTTCAACTGCAACTATCTCTTCCATCTTCTCACAGTATTTTACTGCTAATATTTGGAGGTGCACAAAGTATCTTGCTGTGGATGGTGAGAAAACATTTCTCAAACTCTCACGATTAGAAAGTTGGAGATCTGTTAGGTTTGAATAGGCACAAAGTCTGTTTAACCTTATATACATCACCAAGTTAGGTAGATTCGATAGATGGGATTCTTGTAGACGAGGGAGTACATTAATTGTACCAAGCACTTCAACTTCATATAACAATGAATCACATCTGTCGACTTCTAGTTTTTCTAGGTTCTGTAACCTTGGGAGCATATGGGAGGGAATCACATTCACCAATTTCTCACATTGAAAGATTTTCATGTACATTAGTCGTCGAAAGGAATCTTCCGCTTCCTTCACTAGGAGTGATTGCAATTGGTCATCCCATATGGCTGTAAGGCTTCCTAATTCTTCAATCTCCAGTTCCTCCAAGGCAGGAAATGCAACCTGCAAATTTCATTACATATATATAACATTTTGTAGTCAAGAATCCAACTCTCTAGTAGGCTGAATATAAATGATTTACTTATTATTTTTCAAACAAATGAAGCACAATCCAGTTCTTCGTTGGATTGCTTTCTCATTTAGGAGCCCACTGGTCTTTGGAATTAGATGGCCCAAGTAATATTGTTCTTCTGCAATGCCTTTTTTCTGTTTTACGAATTAGATGTAGAGCTATGCTCTGTTTTTGTAATATCTATTTTAATATGCTATTTTATCTAAGAATATAATATTTTTATTTGATCTAGATTAAACTTATATCCATTTTGGAATTGCAATTGAATGTTTAAATTTGAATAAACATAATAAGAAAAGTTAGTCCAGAAAATTATGCTAATAAAAACTAATTTTATTTTTTTTGCATACCATATTTGTTTTCTGGTCTTGTCAAAGAAGATATTTTATTAAATAGAGATAAAAAAAATTTGAAGTCATATCAAAAGAGATAATTTATTCAACCGAAATTAAGATTTTTTTGGGTCTTTTTTTTATTCATGTGAAAAGAGATAATTTCTTCAATAGAGATAAAAAAAAAAAAAATTGGATTCCTGTAAAAAGAGATAATTTATTCAACATAATTAAAAAAAATTGATTTCTGTAACAAAAATATATAACTTTTTTGGATTTTTTTTCTCCGATCAAAAGAGACCGAAAATATCGAAGATCAGAGATGAGAAAGATATCTGAAAGGGTAGTTGTGTAATTTGAAAAAAACATAATAATGTAAAGTTAAAGTTAAGAGTGTCATTTCATTTAATACGAGAGTGCAAATGTAAAAAAAAGAGTGCGGATATCACTCCCATAAATATAAATATATATATATATAATATATATAGAATAAATGATTTAAATAGCATTTCGAGCAAATGATTTATATAGAATAAGTTTTTTTCCCCGGTTATGTAAATAGAATATGTTACACAACACAAACCATCCAAATCCTAATTTTAAAAAAGAAAAATCTTAACAGCAAACACAAGCCATCAACTCTAAAACTGGAGTGGAGAGACTAACCTAAAACCTAACTTGAGGAGGAGGAGAAAAATTAATGACTTTTTTATTTTGAATTAAAGACTAAATTTTTTCTCTCTCTCTCTCTCTCCCTTGTCTCTACGTTGGAAGAGAAAAATTAATAACTTTTTTTATTTTGGACTAAAGAATAGAGGTTTTTTTTTTTTTTTTTCTTTCGCAATTTTGAGTGGTTGGAATATTTACGAAGTAAAGAAATACGTAGATAAAACAATCAATAAAATATTTTTTTTTCTTTTGCAATTTTAACTGATTTGTTTATTATCGTTTATTTTCGGTTATTAAATCTTAAATGAGCAATGGTTATAGCCCTGGCTTCCTTTAATTACTAAAATTAATTAAGGACCCACTATGTACCTTATGGCTGAAGGTAACTAAGTAAGTGTTGAACATACCTTATGATTAAACAAAGCTTGCATAAGGGTGGACGTATTGCATCTCGTAGTTGACGTCTTCTTCAAATTGACATAGAAGCTTCTGAGATTAGGCAGACGAGATAACTCAATTTCCTTTAATTGATGAAAAGAAACAGTATTCATCATGACTTCCTGGTCATCACTTATTATTTCTTCCAACATTTTACAATTCCTGATAGTTAATTCTTGGAGTTGCAGAAGGACTGATTGCAATGGGTCATTCCATATCGCTGCAAGGCTTCCCAATCCATAAATCTCCAGTTTCTCTAGGACAGGGAATGCAACCTGCAAAATTCATTACATTTTGTAGTCAAGAATCCAACTCTTCGGTTCATTGAACCAGTCATTAATATATTTTGTTACATTATTCCAATCGCTACTTTTGGCTCCTATTATTTTAAAATGAAAATTATCTACATTGCGTGAGGAGTCAACTAGACTTCTTGTTATATGATATTTTTCAAACAAACCAATTACACTCGCAGATCTGTTAGGTTTGAATAAGCACAAAGTCTTATATTCGTCACCAAGTGAGGTAGATCACATAGCTTCATATGTTGTAGACGAGGGAGTACATTAATTGTTGGTGTTGGTGCTGTTGAAGACCCTTTTTCAACCGTACCAACCACTTCAACTTCGTACAACACTGAATCACATTTTTCAACTTCTAGTTTTTCTAGGTTCAGTAACCTTGGGACCATATTGGAGGGAATCACATTCACCAATTTCTCACATTGAAAGACTTTCACGTACATTAGTTGCCGAAAGGAATCTTCTGCTTCCTTCACTAGGAGTGATTGCAATTGATCATCCCATATCGCTGTAAGGCTTTCTAATTCTCTAATCCTTGTTCCTCCAAGGCAGGCAATGCAACCTTCAAATTTCATTACATATATATTACATTTTGTAGTCAAGAATCCAATTCTTAAGTTGACTGATAAGATACCACTAGATTAGGACTTAAGTTGTTTCATTTGCATTGTTTAGTCAATTAATTTTATATTTTTTTAACACTAATTTTATATATGAAGAAATAAAGTTTTGTAACCATAATATTAATGTTAGATTGACAATTCATGTCATGTCAACATAATATATTATCTTATTTAAGTCAACTCGAACACAACACGTTTATAATTGTATCGTGAACCATTGACACAAACAAGATCCGTTTATTAAACAAGTAACACGATAGTAACCGTTTAAATTACATGGGTAGTATAAAACCTATTTTACTTGTTTAAATTAATTGAATCGTATAAACCATGTATTAACTTAATTAAAAAATTTGCAACATTTGGCTCTTACCATTTTAAAATGAAAATTATCAACATTACATGAGGCGTCAACTAAAGTTTTTTTTTTTCTGGTAAAAACTAGAGTTGTTGTGTGAAAATTTTCAAACAAATGATGCACAATCACATATCAAAAAAAATTTACGACTATAAATTATTTACTTATTGTTTTTCAAACAAATGAAGCACAATCCAGCTCTTCGTTGGGCTGCTTTCTCATTTAGGAGCCCACTAGTCTTTGGAATTAGAAGGCCCAAGTGATATTGTTCTTCTGCTATGCCATTTTCTAATTAGATGTAGAGTTATGCTCTATTTTTGTAATATTCATTTTAATATGTTATTTTATCTGAGAATAGAATATTTTTATTTGATCTAGATTAAATTTATATCCATTTTGGAATTGCAATGAATATATAAATTTGAATAAACATAATAAGAAAAGTTAGTCTAGAAAATTATGCTAATAAATGCATGTTATATACATGGTAGAAATTTGATGTATGTAAAAGCACATATAAATATTAAAAAAAAAACTTCTAACACTCACAAATTTATGAGACCAACTGAATTAGGCTAATTAATTTTAACAAAGGCAAACATTTTTCAGAAAGCAGCTTGGAAGTGTTGAGAGCAAATATTTAGAAGGTAGCTAATTAAGTGTTGAACATACCTTATGATTAAACAAAGCTTGCATAAGGGTGGACGTGTTGCATCTCGTAGTTGACGTCTTCTTCATATTGACATATAAGAAGCTTCTGAGGTTCGGTAGATGCTCCAACTTCATTTTCTTTAATCCAGGAAAAGAAACAGTATCCATGTCTTCCTGGTCCTCACTGATTATTTCTTCCAACATTTCACAATCCCTGATAGTTAATTTTTGTAGTTGCAGAAGACCTCTTGCAGTGGCTGCAGAGAAGAGATAGCTCGATCCACATCTGACAACTTCTAATACACTTAATTGACTAAAAGAACCAAATGCGTATGGTCTGGTAGTCTGTGAAATCAATTTTGGTTTGCCAAATAGATGTTCCACCCCATCACATTTCTCAACTTTAAGATACTTCAAGTCTAAAAATCCCTCACCCTCACCCTCTCTCTCTCTGTCGTGAAACACATCTTTTAAACCTTCCAGTTTTTTTAAAATTAGTACTTGAGCTTTCTCCATCAAAATGTTAAGCTCCCTCTTCAAAGGAAAACCCTCTAGTTTCAATATCTTTGTTGCTGATGGACGGATTTCGTTATACTGAAACTTACTCCCAATGGATATTTGAAATCTGATCAACGACTTAAACAGGAGCTCATCATTGAGGGGCAATAACTCGACATTTGGCGCATGAACTCTTAAACTGGTTAAGCGCTTCAATGAGTTTAGTTCATTAAGACTTGCATTGTCTTTGACCTCCCATTGGTCAAACTTATCTGGAATGTACAATTCCTCAAGCTGAGATAGACTTGATATGACACCTGATGGAAGGATTTTGAGCTTGTCACAATACCTCAAATTCAACAACCGCAGACGAGTCAGCTGTCCTATTTCCGGAGACAGCTCTTCTAGATCCTCATCTTGAATGCCTAGTATCTCAAGTTTTGTAAATTCCTTGAGATAAGCTAGGTTCACCAATTCACATGAGTTTAGATATAACATCTGAAGATTTTTAAGTGATGATGGTAGTGTCGCAATGTGTATGTTAAGCAAAACTAAAACTACAAGTTTCTCCATCCCTTTAGGAAAGCTACATTGAACTTCCGATGGATCCTCCCATGCCAATATTAAGGTGCGCAGTTCTAGACATTCTAAATCATCGGGAATCACACAATCATGGTTGAACCATAATGAGATTGCTCTGCATCGTTTATATTCATCCTTCTCCGACCACTTTTCAATACCGATTTTCACTAGAAACATGACATCTTTGTCCTTCGATGCAATCGATATGGCAACATCTCGAATGACATCATGCATTTTCACCAGGTGTTCCTCATCACCCTGTAATAACAAAGAAGAAGTCTTGAGGGTAGCTACCAATGCATGTGTTCTATTCCTTGCCTCTTCTATTGTATCCACACCTTGAAGAAGACTCATTCCAAATCCAAACATCACCAAGTAATCAATAGGAATCTCAGCATCCTCTGGAAACAAACAACAAAGTAGAAAAAGTGACTTCGCATCAACAAGTTCCAGATGGTTGTAACTCAACTCTATGCGTGAATAGAGTTTTGCTTGCAATCCCTCAATGTTATCTGGTGTGGAACTTTTTAGTTGTTTCAGTGCATCTTTCCAAACTTCCTTACTCTTTTTCTTTAGTGCTCCTCCAACTGCAAGTATTGCCAATGGCAAACCTCCACATTCTTCACACACCGCTTCCGCTATAGAGTGCATTTCATGAGGTTCGATAGAATCTCCCATCTTCTTCTTGAAGAGGGACCAGGTTTCAGTTTTTGATAGGACTCCAATTTGAAAGTTCTCCTTCTCAGGAACCTCCATTGCTTCACACACATCTCGTCTCCGAGATGTCAGCAAAATTTTGCAACCTTTGGTATGCTCACCTGTAGCTGGAATTCCTATGTCCTCCAACTTAATTCGATCATTCCAAAGGTCATCTACCATTAGAAGGATCCTTTTACCACCTTTTAGCCTATTGTGTAGGAGCTCCATTCTCGCACCTTCGGTATCTTTATCTAATGTCAGACCCAGAGCTTCTGCGAGTTCTTTTTGAATTTTTTGCAAATTTGGATTCTCGCTGACAATTGTCTTGGCGATCTCATCGAAAAGCTTATCTTCTCTTGCTTGTTTGGCAACTTCTTCCATCATCCTCGTCTTACCAACACCGGGCATTCCATGTATCCCAATCTTGTAATTTCTATCATCTTTTTGTGCTTCCATGATATCGTTAAAAACCAACTCCCTGGATTCAAAACTCTCATAGTTTATGGTATGTGTTCTGTGCCAAGTACCAATGAGAGGAGGTCGGTGTCCAACAGTGCGAAAATTGTTGCCGTCCTCAATAAGCTCAGTAACACGAGTCTTCTTCTTTTTCCCTTCCTTACCCAACCGGTATCGTGAGCGTACATCAACACACTTGAGATTTTGTTTGCCTTGGAGTAATCTGGTCTTGTCGCCTTCCATGCTCTCCACTTCCCCCAGCCACTTCATAACACCATCGTGAATGACTTCAGCATTTCGCGAGGCTGCACTGACCCTTGTTTGGATCTCTTGCTTGGTAACGCTGAGTCTGTCAACTTCTTCTGCGAATTCCTTAATGTTTTTCTTGCAGTGAAACAAATAACCAAATCGATCCCCAATGAATTTGTACAACCTGTCTCTGATCGGCTCCAACATCGCTCCCACAAGATTACTAATAACTTCCATTTTTTTATTTTCTCTCTCTAAGGAGACGATGCAATATAGTTTAGAAAGGAAATGGCAACAATATATAGAAATACAGAAAGCTATGACTGTTTTTTTTCAATAAGGAGAAAGCTAAGAAATAAAGGAAGAAACTTCAAGACAAATACACAACGAGAACTACAATTTGATTTTGAATGACAAACAAAAGTGAAGATTTTTTTTTTTTTTATCCGGAAAGAAAAGTGAAGATTCACAAGGAGACACTCGAGAGAGATACAACTTGAGGTGTAAGAGAGAGCCTAATTCAAATTTATGGGAAATTGCGCGCACACAGGAAGAAAAGAAAGAAAGAAATCAAATTAAGGAGATATGTAATACAATACAAAGGAAATGGAAGCAATAGAAATACAGAGACGTAAGACTGTTGACTGTTGTTTTTTACCAAACTAAATAAGAGAAACAAGACTGGAAAGTGAAGATTCAGTAATGATGCTGAGGCAGTGAGAGAAGATGACACAATTGAGAGAGCAGAGATTGAAGGATTGCAGATTGAGACAGATGTAAATTCAAATGAGAGAGAGAGAGACTATAATACAAAGGAATGCAAACAAGAAATATTAGAAGCAAGCAGAGGAAGAAAAGAAAGAAATCAAAGCAGATGATGCAATACAAAGTATAATACAAAGGAAATGAGAGCAATAGAAATACAGAGAGGTAAGAGTACTTCTTGTTATCGACCACTAAATAAGAGATTTAAAGACATGCAAACCTCTAGCTGATGGCCATTGTCTGTATGGAGATAGTAAGTTATATATCCCAAATCCAAATGCACCGACTCTGATTTTGAATGACAGACCAAGAGAAATAAAATGGATCAACGGAAAGTAGAGATTCAGTAGATGATGGTGAGAAAGTGAGTTGAGATGACAGTGAGAACAGAAATGGAGAGAGAGATGCAAATTCAGATTTTAGAGACAGACTCGTCAGAAGGAAAAGTAAATGAAAATTATTGATCAGAAGCGACAAAGAAAATGCAAATATATATATATATATATATATATATATAAATAAAAGGTAAAGTGCCAAAAAAAAAATTTCCATGTGATATACTTTTGTAAAAAATAACCTCCTATTTTTATAATGAGATCTGTCGGTTCTATTTTTTTGCAAAGAGGTATCTATACTCCCCCGTCGACCACATTTTTAATAAAGTAAGTTTTTTATTTTGATTTTGTCATTTTATTCCCTTCAATTTATTTTCTTAATACTCAAAAGCACAAAACTTTTCTATACGTACAAATTCACTCTTTAAACTAATTTTAAAACAAATCAGTCCCTCCTCCTCCTTCTTCTTCTTTTTCTTCTTCTTGTAAATATATTACTTTTTAAATAATAATTTAAAAAATAAATAGATAAAATTCATAAATAATAAGTTTAGAAACATAAAAATAAAAAGCAATAAAATTTTATTTAAGAATTTTATGTAACTAATTTTATTATTATTTTTATTTATTTAGAAAATGCTATACTTATGAGAAAAGAATATATATGTCATTATAGTTGATTAAAATTTTATTTTTAAAAAATATTAAATAAAATTCTATTAGCCTTTTATTTTTTTATAGTTCTAAACTTATTATTTAAGAATTTTTATCTAACTATTTTTTATTTTTGAATTTTTAGAAAATACTATTTATAGAGAAAATGACATAATGTCATAGGAAAAGGTATTTATGTAATTATAGTTCTAGGTCAACATGTCAACTTTTGTTAAATGAGAGACTAACTTGTTTCAAAAAAATAATTTAGGAGGTGATTTTGTACATTTGAAAAAGTTCAAGAAAGTTTTGCACTTTTGACTTTTTAATATTACTTTATTATATTAATACATTGCCATTTCAGTCTTTTGAAATGCATAAATTTTTATTTGCACATGCACTTTTATAATTTGGAAAGTGTTTTTTTAATAAATAGGTGTTTGTGCACCATAAGTCTTTTAATAAATAGGTGTTTGTGCACCGTATGTAAGTCACATGAGTTTTTTGCAATTTATTCAAAATAATAATAATAATAATAATAATAATAGAAAGTGTTTTTCCATGTCACATATTTTGCACTGTGGAGTCTCACTGCATCGTTAAATCAGAAGCGTTAAGAAGAAAATGATTCGATTTGACAAAATAGAATGCTTTTTGCAATGAATCGATTTCAATCTAGGAAGTATCGATACGGATACGAATATGGGATACACTACGGATACGATAATATAACAAATTTTAAAAAAATAGAATACGGGTACAGACAGGATACGACAATATAAAGATAATAAATTATATTTTTATATATGCAAAAAATGAGTTATTAACATTTTTTTATAAAATATTATCATTAACAAACAAAATAAGAGTTAAGAGTTGTTATATAATTAGTATGGATGAATTTTGTACTAAATTATGATATGTATCTCAACACTCTTTTTTTAAATGAATTTTAAATTTTTCTTAACAATTATAATATGATATTATTGTTGAAAAAAACTACATTTTCATGTTCAAAACTTGTTTAAAATGTGTTTTGGAATATTCGAGGAGTATCCGATATGTGGCCGAAGTATCTGAGAAGTATCAGATACGTGTTAGAAATAAAAAAATATATTTTAAAATTATGGATACGTTTAGAAAGTATCGGACACGTATCCGGAAGGACCAAAAGTATCCGAGGAGTATCGATATCGAATACGGACACAATACGAATATGTTACTCTTGTAGAGTATCCGTGCTTCCTAGATTTCAATCCAGCCTGAAATCTAATAAAGTCAAACAAATTTTAATATCCTATGTAACCCAAAGCTTTCAATTAATAACATTAACTCACATCTCTCAATGGGATTGATTTTAACCTTCAAAATTAAGCCTTTAGGACTCGTTTGGATTGATGGAATTGGAAGGGAAAGAAAAGAAAAGAAAGGGAAAGATAGTGTTTTTTATATTTGGTTTGTTAAAAATGAGATAAAAGAAATGATTATGAATGATTTGAAAAGATAGATTATCCCTTCAAATCTCTCATATGCTCTCCTTCCAAAAGTGAAAAGATTTGGAGCGAAATTATAAGGTTTAAGTAAAACTTTCTAATATCAAAACTAACCCTAACATTTTAAAAGACAAAGGGGCATGATAGTAAATAAAAAGAGATATGATAATAAATTGGTTAAAATACTTTTTTTTCTTTTATCTCCTTTTCCTTTACAAACAAGAATGTTATCATTTCCTTTCTTTTCTTTCATAATTTATCAAAATATGAACACTAAGTTATTGCGATCATTTCTTTTTTTTTCTCTCATAACTAATGTTATCATTTATTTTCTTTTCCTTCCTGTTTATCCAACAAAGCCTTAGAGTATAGAAAGAAGTTTACAATTAAGCACAACCACAATTTATAATTTAGGAGTATCATATTGTTAGAAATAAAGAAATAATTGTATATTGATTGAATTGATATATTATATTGATATTATGAACAATACATAGAGGCCTATTTATAAGCACATAATCTTGGAAGTTAAGTAAACTTAGGAGACAAGAAATCCTAATCCTAAATGATTTAAGAAAGGATATAAGAAATCCTAATCCTCGATGGTTTAAGAAAGGGTATAAGAAATCTATTAGGTAAAGATCTATAATCTAACAACCCCCGCAAACTTAAGGTGAGTCATATGAAACCAACTTGAGTTTGGATTGAATGCGGCTTGCGAAAGCAATTATGTAACCAACTGTGGCTGCGAACACATACAAAGAAGCTGCAAAAGAACCAGAAAGACCGAAAGCGACTCGTTGAAGCGAAAACTGATTTGAAAATCAGAAAATAAGCTTGTTGAAATCAGCGACTTTGACACACAGATGTTATGGCTCGTGAAAGCAATCTGGTGATGTTACCAATAGTGGCTGCGAAACACATACAAAGAAGCTGCAAAATAGTGAACCCGTTGGAGCAACAGTAAGACCGAAAGCTGCTTGTTGGAGTGAAAACTGATTTGAAAATCAGAAAGATGGGTTTATTGAAATCAGCAACTTTAACACAGAGATGCTAGTGGAAGCCGATGAATTGAACTTGAACTAGGTTGTCATGTTTTTCTTTTATTATCTGCATAAAAATATATATGAGACAGAAGCTATTTTGACGATTGCCCACCGGGGATGAAGCCGATTGTTCCATCACCGGCAATGAGGGTGATAAACTCTGAAGACTACTAGAGACTAGTAGGCTCTGATGAGAGAAAGAGGATTGTATTTGATTGAATTAGATATATTATATTGATATTATTAGCAATACATAGAGGCATATTTATAGACACATAATTTTGGAGTCTAAGTAAACTTAGGAGACAAGAAATTATAGTCCTATATGGTTTAGGAAAGGGTATAAAAAATCATAATCCTAGATGGTTTACGAAAGGGTATAAGAAACCTAGCTATTAGGAAAAGATATATAATCTATAATAGAAAATATATAATTTAACAGCCTCCGCAAACTCAAAGTGAGTCATATGAAGCCAACTTGAATTTGGAGACAAAATCTTGAATACAGCTCGCGAAAGTAATCTAGTGATATAACCAACTGTGGCTGCAAACACATACAAAGAAGCTGCAAAAGAATCAAAAAGATCGAAAGTGGCTCGTTGGAGCAAAAATTGATTTGAAAATCAGAAAATGAGCTCGTTGAAATCAGCGACTTTGACACACAGTGTTATGGCTCGTGAAAGTTGTAGTAACCCTTGTGGACGGGTGTGAGTGGGCGGGTGCGAAGACAGACACTGGGCTGAGCTACCACACTGATAGGGTACAGGGTCCTCAATCCCACATCGCCTGGGTGTGAAAAAGGGGATGTACTTATATGTAGTATGTTCTCTTCAAATGGTATGAGGCCTTTTGGGGTAAAATCCAAGAGCAAAATCGTGCGGACTCAGGCCCAAAGCGAACAATATCATACCATGTGTTGGAGTGAGGTATTACAGTTGGTATCAGAGCCTGAACCCAGCCGGAAGTGTGCCGACGAGGACGTCGGGTCTCGTAGGGGGTGTGTTGGAGCGAGGTATTACAGTTGGTATCAGAGCCTGAACCCAGCCGGAAGTGTGCCGACGAGGACGTTGGGTCTCGTAGGGGGGTGGATTGTAGTAACCCTTGTGGACGGGTGTGAGTGGGCGGGTGCGAAGACAGACACTGGGCTGAGCTACCACACTTATAGGGTACAGGGTCCTCAATCCCACATCGCCTGGGTGTGAAAAAGGGGATGTACTTATATGTAGTATGTTCTCTTCAAATGGTATGAGGCCTTTTGGGGTAAAACCCAAGAGTAAAATCGTGCAGGCTTAGGCCCAAAGCGGACAATATCATACCATGAGTTGGAGCGGGGTATTACAAAAATAATCTGGTGATGTTACCAACAGTGGTTGCAAAACATATATATAGAAAAAGAGCAAACTCTGGTGATGTTACCAACAGTGGCTGCAAAACATATATATAGAAAAAGAACAAACTCGTTGGAGTAACGGTAAGACCAAAAGCCGCTCGTTGGAGTGAAAATTGATTTGAAAATCAGAATAGGGACTCGTTGGAGTAACGGTAAGACCAAAAGCCGCTCGTTGGAGTGAAAATTGATTTGAAAATCAGAATAGGGACTTATTGAAATCAGCAACTTTGACACATAGATGCTAGTGGGAGCCGATGAATTGAACTTGAATTGGGCTGTCATGTTTTTCTTTTATTATCTGCATAAAAATATATATAAGGCGGAAGCTATTTTGACGATTGCCCACCGGGGATGAAGCTGATGGTTCCATCCTCGGTAGTGAGGGCGATAAATTCTGAAGACTACAAGAGACTAGTAATCTCTGATGAGAGAGAGAGAATTGTATTTGATTGAATTAGATATATTATATTTGATATTATGAACAATACATAGAAGCCTATTTATAGGCACAAAATTTTGGAGGCTAAGTAAATTTAGGAAATAAAAATTCTAGTCCTAAATAGTTTAAGAAAAAATATAAGAAATTTTATTCTTAAATGATTTAAAAAAGAATATAAAAATCTTATTAACAAAAAAAAATATAATATATAATAAAAAATATATAATCTAACAAATACAATATAACTGACGTTATTTAAAGGGTAGATTTTAAATCAAAATTTTGGTTTGAGAGTCTCATTAGGGTGAAACTCATTGGTATTTCTGGTCACATACTCACATGAAGATGCCAGAGAGAGAAAGGAGAGAGATCTTACAATGATTACAAGCGACAAAGAAAGGACACGGTGTTCATGTTATGGCGCAATAGCACTGCATTATTAAAGAAAGATCAAAAGGAAACTGCCGCCATTGGTGGACCCATTGACAAATTAAAAAACTATTACAAGTGTTACATTTAATCATGTTCTAATCAAAATTGGACTGTAGAGTTTTTTTCAAAAATTTTAACAAAATATAAAAATATAAAATGGTGAGTTCAATGCTCAACAAAATTCACTTATTACAAAAGATGGAACACAAAATAAATAAAAAAATTTGTTCCAATACGCAACTCTAAGTACTGATGTTTAATTAACACTCTCAAACGAGAATGACCAAAAATTAAAGATTTGTAAGGAGATTCACATAGACTCAAGATGAAATTAATGTTGACTAGTAATGGAAGTGTTAGAAATGGTGCTCTCCTTCCTCATAATTACTTAGTGGAGCGTTATTAAAAGTCGGTCGGTCAGTCAACTTGTGACAGTAATACGTAATACATTTTCGAAATGAGAATCAGGATAGTTTGAAAATTCTGGATAACGTTTTTGATTTTAAACCATATATATATATATATATATATATATATAGACACACTAGTGTATCTCAGTACTTACGACACTATCATATACTCGTAATAGTTAGATAAAATAATTTTAGATCGTAGATAACAAAAAAATATTTTGGATCACATAATTAATTTTTAACCATTTTTAATCATTATTATAGCAAGTTCTATATATATATATTAAATACAAAGCAAACGTAAGCTAGGGTCCTAGGGACTTTTTATTTCTTACTGTCTATTTCAAGTGTTGTTATGTTATTCTGATTAATTTGATTGAATGTCCATATTTATAAGTCAACCAGCCAAGCATGTTCCTTTTTAAAGTTTTTTTTTTCCTATTTTTTTTTAAGCTTTACAGAGGAAATCAGAGCACATATACCTCTAAAAGTAGGAAAAACATGTCCAACAATTTTCTTTTGTAAAACAAATTCACAATTTTAATCCAATTTTAATTTATAATTTTCTAATAAGTTGCTATTTTTGTTTGTTACAATAAATATCATAAAAAAAGGATACCATAGGGGTCATATTAGTCTATTTACAAAAAGCATAGGCAACTAACCACTACATTCATGAGAGCATCAAGATCACCCTACTCATGAAAAGCCTTAAAAGGAGAAAAAGTGTGACAACAATTAAATTCCCTCCCACTGTCCAGGCAGATCTTTTTATTATTTTTTTCTACGATACAAGTGAATCTGTAATAAGGAATGATTACCGGTAAGATGATAATGATTGAAATTACATAGAGTTCACTCAAGTAAAAACTCGCGGCATTTGCAGTTTATATTTAGTGTTTATCCTTTAACTGTTTATATAACCACGATTTATGTTACCATTTTGTTTATTATCAATATGATTATTATTTGATAATAAAAAAATATTTAACTTATTTTAAAAATCATAAATAGAAAAATATGTTAACTTTAAATTGTTTTAAAAAAATTCAACACAATAAACGGCATAAAAAGTCGGGTATATTTATTGGGTTACATATATATCTATACATAGTAAATTATACTCTAAAATCAAAATACATATAATTCTGAAAATGTTAAAAGTTTTTCAATTTGTATAGAGTGAGAAGAGGGATTTGGAAGACATCATCTTGCTCTTGAACTTTTTCTGTTACTATTTTTTTTTTTTTAGTTTTAATTTCCATGAAAATGAATGAATAATACGAGTACAAAATTCTATTATTGTTTCTTTGACAAAAACAATTATTCATATTGTACCAAATATTTTTTTCCTCAAAGCAATTGATGCTCTTCAATTTTGTCTATACTTGATAATTCTAATATTTTTATTGTTATATTAAGCAATAGCCTTTTATAATTTTTTTTCTTTTTATTTTTTCACTTTATCTTTATTTTTTAATTAAAATAATATAATCACCATTTTAGATAATATATATATATATATATATATATATATTTTTAATAAACATAATAACTAAAACATCATTTTGGTGTTTTAAATTTAATGTTTAGTTCCAGTATTGTTTTTAAAGTATTTTAACAATTTATAACCAAAACAAAACTTATCAAATAATGTTTATCGTACAAATTTAGTGTTTATAATAAATACTAAATATAAATGGTTACCAAGCGAACTCTCAATTGTGAATATTAATAATATTTGTTAGGCAAAAGGGTTCAAAACTCCCCTGTGATTTTAAAAAGATGCAATAAACCATCATATGCTATATTTTGAACCATATTATACCATCCTCTTTGCAAAAGTGAGTAAAATATTCCTTTTGCACATATTCTCTCTTTCTATGACGATTTTACCATTTTTTATTATTATAAAAAATAAAAAAAAATAGAGAGAATAGGGTTTTTTTATATCAAGTTTTTTTTTTTTACCTTAATAGAAAAAAAGGAATTTTTTTGGGAAAAAAACTTAAAATACACAATTACATAATAAAAAATTTTAATTTTTTTTGTTTTTCGAAAATGTTTCCATTAGAAAGAGAATGACTTTTTTTTATATTAATTTTTTTTGTTCTTAATAAAAAAAGAGTAGTTTTTTTCCTAAAAAAAAAAATCTGAAAATAATTTTTTTAAAAAAATTAAATATGCAAAATAATAGTAAAAATTTCTGAATTTTTTTTTATTTTTCGAATTAGAGTTAACGAATAGGCAAAGCCTTTGCCTATTCGTGAATTCTAAAGTCTAAACCATCCCATTTTTTCACAAGATGCAAGATGTAAAGAGAGGGTGATTGAAAAGGAAAAGTAAAGGACAATTATTAGAAACGACAAAAGAAGGGACAGAGCAAATGAACACCGTTGGTTGATACTTTGACAATTGAAAATGAAAAGTAAAGGACAACGATTAGAAACGACAAAAGAAGGGAAATAGCAAACGAACACCAGTGGTTGATGCTTTGACGCTAATAACACTCCCAAATCCACAAGTGTGTCCATCTTTGGATTTGCTTTTTCCATCCAACGACTTTGGTCTACTCCATTTACTTTATTTTTTTTTGTGAAAAAGAAAAAAAAAATTCTGATGTCCTGTAAGTGTGGGCCACCGACTCTGGATAAGGTTTTGCAATCCTGTGAAATCCAATCCAATCCAATTGCAACAAATCAATTAGAATCCCCATCAACACAGTCATCGGCTGTTCAGTTTAAAATTATATTACACACTTCAAAGTGCAAATATAAGCTCATGTCCGATTTGCTGGTGTGTGTATGTATCTATATATATATATATATATATATTTATGTGTGTATATATATGAGAGATGAAGATGAATATGAAAATTAGTCGGAGAAGAGAGAGAAGTTCTTTGAAACGGAGTTCATCATTTAAAATTGATTTATACTTCTATGTTTTAAATATTTATTTGAAACACATGTCAATATTTGATTAGGCCGAATGACTTTGGAGAACAACTTCTAATATAGTCCCAGAGAATAATTGTCATATTTTAGATTTAAAATGATCACATGGTCATTCTATTATTGCGTCTGATGAGGAGAAAATTGGTACACGGTACTCACTAATAAGTAGAAAAGTATTGCCTATAAATCTAACTTCAAGTGCTGATCCGAGAGTGTGTGTGAGAGAATGAAACAAGTAGAACATATTATTAACAAGGTAATAATAATACATACACTAATACACATAATATAACCATAGCTACCTAAAAAGTGAATCAATGTATCTAAATTCTCTCCCTCTCTGGGAAAAGTAAAGGAGAATAATTATAATATCAAGGAGACAAAGTAGTACTCTAGTAAGCGCGAACTTTTCATGTCATGACACTGTAAGACTAAAGATTGAAAAGAAAAAAAGGTTCGTATATTTAAATTTGAAACAATAACATTGTAATTTTAAAAAGTAAAAAATTTTACTCTCCAAAAAAAAACTTAAATTAGGACGGAGAAGTATTAAATTAGGTAAAATATAAGATACTAAGCTGATGTAAAAGCTATTAAAAAAAAAAAGTCATGTAACAATAAATTTTACATTGACCTTTCCTAAATTTTGATCTAGGTCTAATTACATACGGCAGTCAAATTTGATATTTATTACACTGTGTTTTCTTGAGATTAGACACGCGTTATCAACGACCTCCCCTTCTATAATAAAATTTTAAAAAATGACTTAATTACCATTACTGACAATGAGATGACAAAAATACTATTAAGACATTGTCAAAATTACCTTTGATATATATATGAAAATCTCCACAGTATTAATATATATAAATGTGTGTGTGTGAGCGGACGCGCACGCGTAGTGGGCAAGATAGGTATTTCACATTAAAAAAAATTTCTATTTAAAAGTATTAAGATATTATGGATAAAAACTAAAAAAGACATTTCATAACATCGAGAAGTACACAAATATTATGTTGCACACTATAGCCAAACATGGCTATCATGTGTAACATCAGTGGAGGCCAGTGTCCTTTACGTACCCTTTAAATTATACTACCACTCCAATTTCTTAATAAAATGTAATTTACCTTGAAAATTTGAAATGAGAGTCATTTTGTTTCTCAATCTTATGACATTTTTTTACCGAACATGCTTTCATGTTTTTCTTCTTCAGAATCTTGAAACAAATTTTACATTACCAAACATGCTTCCAATCACTACACAAGAAAAATATTATTTTTGTTTCGGATGAAAACAGAAAAGTAAAATGAAAACAGTTGCCAAACGTGCCTTAAGAAACCAAACAAACATGCCCTAAAGAAACCAAACTAGCTACTTGTACATACTTAAGAAAGAAATAATTTCAAAATCTTGTTTGTCACGTTAAGAATTTTATTGACAACTTATCAATTCCTCACTAGATAACTAATTAAAGAACTTAAATTATGTGTTATTTAAACCCAAAAATGAACATTTTCAAACAACTTTAAATTCCAACATTTAAGTGAATTTGATAACGAAATATGTAGAACAGGAAAAATATGTATATGTATATTTTGAAACAGGCTACGGAAAGAGGAAATGAATTCAAAAATGTTACTCATGTTCTGGGTCACAAGATAGAGTCTTGAATTACTTATTACGTGAGAATTATAGTTCAATAAATCGAGCAACAACTACAGAAAGTGGGTCTAATTGAGCCATTGATGAACAATTATGTGACGGTATCTTGGGGGTGATTCTAATCCTTATTTTAGTGAGAATCATGGCTCAACGAACCGAACAACGGCTACGGGAGGTCGCTCTAATTGAGCCATGTATGAACGATTATGTGACAGTATCTTGGGATGATTCTCACCATTATGCACGACTGAGGAGGTGGATACACACACCACTTGTAGTCATTGGAACATGATCGGTTGTATCACAATCCGGTCATAGCCACATGATGCTAGGGACCGTGATGGATGCATAGCTTGATGAAGTTCTCACATGATGCTGAGAATGAAAGGAGCATGTGGATTGGAGGCTAGAATCACAGGATCACCATTATGAAGGAAAGTAGAGGATTGTTCCCTAAAAGGGAAATATTTTCTGTTTTCTCTAAATGGTCCATTGTCATGTGCCGGGGCACGTGGAGCTCAAGGGTACCATTACATGCGGAGAGCATAACAACAGAATGGTATATAGGGCCCGTTTGGTAACCATTTATGTTTAGTGTTTATTGTTTAAGTGTTTATATAAACAATATTTATGTTACGCTTTTGTTTATCCATAAACACGAGTGTTGTTTGATAACGAAAAAACGTTTGGCTTATTTTAAAAATCATAAACAGAAAAACATGTTTGTTAACCTTAGACTGTTTTTTTTTTAAATCAACACAATAAACTGCATAAAAAGTCAAGTTTATGCTACAACAAATATATACAGCAATAACAGAGTAAGAAATATGCATAAAAAAGAAATAAATAATATTGGGTTATATATATATCTACACAGCAAATGATACTGTAAAAGTAGAATGACCCACAATCCAGAATGCCCTAACAAGTAGGGGGATGCACACGATGCGATTCTTTACGGTTATTGGGAGAACCAGAACTAGAGCTGTTCACAACGGTTCTTTAATTTTGAAACTGGAATAAATGAGTTCGGTTCAATTCGGTTATTATAGGAGTTGTATTTAACCTTATAATAGTTATAATAACTTCATTGTTTAAAATTTTTTATGTAACAAAATGTTATTATATATATATATATATATTCAATGGTTTCAGTTCCGGTTCTAAGGCTTGGAATCGAAATTATAGTGAACGGTTCCTAAAATTTAGAGCCGGAACTGGAACCGTAGTGAACGGTTCGGTTCGGTCCAATTTGTATGGAGTGAGAATAGGGATTTGGAGGGCATACTCTTTCTCTTGAACTTCTTACGTTACTATTTTTTTTCATTTTTTTTATTTCTATTTTTCTTTCAATACTGAAAATGAATGAATGATATGAGTACAAAATATTATTCTTATTTCTTTGACAAGGAGATGGTTGAGACTTCTTTCTTTTTTCCTCAAATAAGATTTTTTTTTTTTTTTTTTAGCATGGGTGCTCCTAAGTAACTATTTCTTATTATCAAGTATATTAGTAATTATTCATATTGTACCCAATATTTTTTTCTCAAGACAATTGATGCTCTTTAATTCTGTCCACACTTGATAATTCTAATATTTTTATCATTGTATCAAATAATAGCCTTTTATAATTTTTTTTTTTTATTTTCTCACTTTTAGTTTCAATTTTTAATTAAAATAATATAATCACCATTTTAGATAAAAAAAGAAAAAAAAGTTTTTTTTTAATAAACATAAACAATAAACATCATTTGGTGTTTATGATTTGAAGGCTTAGCTACAGTGTTGTTTCAAAAGCGTTTTGACAATTTATAAACAAAACAAAAATTATCAAACATATTTATTGTAAAAATTTGTTTTGATAAATAATAAACACTAAACATAAACGATTACCAAACAGTCCTAAATAACAAGCAGTAAAAAGAGAAGAGGTCAGCTACATTTGGCAGGGAGAATTGGATAGAGAGAATGGTAGTAGAGAGAAAAGCATCTTGGAGCTCTCTGCCTTTCGTTTGGCATCGGACAATAGCTGTGGTTCTCGCTTCTTTCTCCATCTTTTTCATTCTCTTTTGTAATTGTTTGAATTGTGAGCTTGTGCGGTAAAAGCTTCCCCATTAATTCGATTTTCACCCTCTACAAAATACATTAATTTGAAAAATGTAATTGTGGTTTTGTTAATAAAATTGGTAAAACTACAAAATAAATTTGATGAAAGATGAGAAGAAATTGGGAACATAGTAGAAGAAGAAACAGTAAAAAAAAAAAGCTAAAGAAAATGGCAGTAGTTTGGTAATGGAAGCGTCAAATTTTGGCTTGATTGGTATTTATCCATTTTTTCAAAGAGTATGTTGAGGATTCAAGGTCAATGGGAGCATGTGTTTGTGAATAAATCTATCTACCTACAAAGTAAAAAATTGTCAATTTTTTTTTTTTTTTAGTTTGGTATATTTTCTTTTCTTGGGGGAGAGAGGGTTAACTAAAATCTCTCAACATTAGAAATTGGTTTTCTAGCTAAATATTCCTGTCTTTGAGATCTAATAGTTTTTCTCATAAAAATATTTACCTCTAAACACTTGCAAAGATAAAATTTTAATGAGTTAGAAATACAACTAAAGTAAAAGGTGGAAACTTCAAGTTTATATAAGAAAAATAAGTATGCGAGTTTTTGCATAAGTAATCCACCACCAAAAATTTAAGTTTGAGCTTGTGCGTTAGAGGCAATTTAAAGTCAAACTCATTCATCGTGTTGAAACTGATTCTTTTCTCTTTTAAAAATAAACAGAGGCAAATTAGAATCTTAAATGAATAATATGCTAATTTTTTTTTCATTTTATTTGCAAAGATTTCATCAAATGGCGCACCTCAATCCTTTGAGTGAAGTTAATATTTACTAACTGAGTTTTTTACAAGTTAAAGCACTAATCTGGATCCAATGAAATTTAGCTCACTATTCATTAATATTCTTGAATATTAATTCTAATTCCATTAACAAATTTTTCTCTAATTCCACCAATTCCAATTCTAAGACTCCAATTCCGCGCAGTCGAACATAACCTTAATCTATTTTTTCTATTAAAATAAATTATGAAAAAAAGTTTCATTTTAATATATAAATTAAGTTCAAATCAAATTAGATTTACATTCAAAATTTTCATTTTTTTATCATATCAAATGCACTACGGCTTCGTTTGGAGTGAGAGATTTGGAAGGATAAGGAGAAAAAAGAAAGTAGAGGATATGCCATGTTGTGTTACAGACTTCATTAAAAGAAAAGAAAGGATAAGGAGAGATAACTATTCCTCCTTATCCTTCATATAGAGAAAATTGTTATTTCACTCATGTCTCATAAATATAAAATGTTATTATAGTAATTTAGTCGTTATCCTTTCTCTCATCTATCTTATTCAAACAAGAATATTATCATCTCCTTTATTTTCACTCCTATTTATCCAAACATGAATAGAGTTTGTTGCATATCATCTCCTCTCCTTTCTTTTCTCTCATAACTAATGTTATCATCTCATTTCTTTTCTCTCTTGTCTATCCAAACAGAGCCTAAAGGCCAATCCATAAAGAGAATGGCAACAAGGTTTTTTAGGTGTGAAAAAGAAGGTTATTATAGCTATATTTTTTTTTCAAAATTTTCAAATCAAACCTAATCTTAATTGTAAATGTTATTACAAAATGAAAAAAAAAAAAAAGCACACGTACTTCCCCTGAAGTGTTATGATGGTATCAGACATTCAGATTCAGCTTGGACACATACGATTAAAAGTATCATAATTTTTGAATATTTTATTTTTTTAATTGGACACAGCTAAAATATGGTGTAGACACAACAATAATACAAATTTTTTTTTTTTTGGGACTTTAAGACATGACATAATAGTTTTAAAATAATTTTTTGAATGACAGACAAGATAAAAGAAAAAAGATACAAGGAAAGTGAAGATTCACAAGATGATTAAGAGGGAAGGGATTGCAGATGGTGAGAGAGAAGATGACAGAGTAAGAGAGCAGATAAAAAAAAAAAAAGAGCAGATATTAAGGGGCCAGATTGAGAGAGAGAGAGAGAGTGATACAAATTCAGAGGTTAGAGAGAGAGAGAGCCTAACAAGAAGAAGGGAAAAGAAGAAGGGAAAGTAAATGAGAATTATTGATTAAAAGCGACAAAGAAAAGTACGACATTTTCCTATCATGGGCCATGACACTGGCACAGAGGCACTGCATCACTAAATCAGAAAGATGAAAAATAAAATGGCTTTTAATGTGTGGTCAATTCTAATACAGAACCATTAAAGACGCTATATTATATATATATATATATATATATATATATATATATATATGTGGGTCCATAATAATACAGTACATTGTAGGGGTGCACAAAAATTCGTCCAAACCGGGAATCCAAACCGGACCGGACCGGACCGGACAATTCGGTCCGGTTTTTTCGCGGTTCGGTTCGGTCACGGTTCCAATTTTGTGGAACCGTATAGTAACGGTTCGGTTACGGTTTTCGGTCCCTTAGGACCGAACCGAACCGGACCGAACCGTTTCTATATATATAAATATAAAATATGTTATATCTAATATTTAAATATTATACTTATTATATACTTATAGTATTATAATTATACTATAATTATAATATAATTGCAATCTTTGTTTTTGAAATATTATACTTATAATATACTTATAGTATTATAATTATAAGTATTATAATTATAGGTTGGTGAACCGTGGAACCGAACCGGACCAAACCGGTTCTTCGCGGTTCGATTTGGTCCGGTTCCATACGGTTAAACGGTTCGGTCCGGTTCCATTTTTAGTGGAACCGGACCAAACGGTTTGGTTCCAAAAAATGCCAGAACCGGACCAATCCGAACCGTGTGCACCCCTAGTACATTGGATGGGTGGACGCATTGACAACTAAAAAAGTTATTGCAAATGTTGAGTTTATTTTTTGCAGGGGAATTCGTTCCAAACCAATAGCAAGAAATCTGAATTTGTGAATCCGATTCGATTCGATTCGATTCGATTCGTTACTTAATAAATTTGTGGTGAATTAAAGAATTAGAATTCATTAGTCACGGATTAAATTACGAATTAGAAGGTCAAAAATTCGATCCGATCCACAATCCGATCTGTGACAATCAGTGACTATATATATATATATATATAATTAGTAATTATATGTATAATAATATAATATGCTACATACTTACATGGGTAAATCTAAAAATTCAATATATATTATATTTGTTTATTTAACAATTGTGTTCATTTGAGATGTGAATTAAAAAGTGTTGTGAAATTTTTTCTTAGAATTTTTGAAATAACAAAAAAAAAATTTCAAATAGGGGTATAGGCCCAATCTGTCAATCCGATCCGTTCAATCACGGATCGGATTGGCTGATTGTCACGGATCGGATCGGATCGGATTGAATTTTTGTCAATCCGTAATCCACATATTGGATTAATATTATGCATAATCCGATCCAATCCAATCCAATCCGTGGTTATCCCTAGAGTTAGCCTTGACTCAGAGTTCGGTTTAAAATTTTTGAACGAGTTTATTTGAGTGGAGGTAATATTATCACGTCTTCCGTTTTATCATGGTGATGTTATCAATACTCACGTAAATTCATTCTAAAAATGTATCATATTCCTATTGAGTTGTTGACATCGTTAGGGAATCTCAAAGTTATTGTTAATTAAGCTCTTATAATCCTAAACTTTAAATGAATTACTTAAACTAAAATCTTGCAAAGAATTTCTTAATCACATAAGTCTTGCGGTGAAAATTTAATATAAGAGTCTCTCAGGATAAAACTAGACCTTGGACATGGTACTCACGGATTAGTATCTCAAAATCTTTACTACTTTGGAAATTATATTTGTAGCATATTTGTTTTCATGAAATTGATGTCTTCAAATTAAAAGAAAAAAATAGTTGAATTATTTTTTTTCTAATTTTAATTTTAAGACATCAATTCTATACAACTAAACATATCATTAGTGCACTACTAAGTCCTTTTTAAATAACAATTTAGAGTTCTTTAATCATGTTTTAATAAAAACAGATGCTTTGAAAAGTTTCCTTAGTAATCTCTACTAACAGCTTTAGCAATACATTAAAGATTGAAAAAGAAAGGGCTTTGATTGATGTCCCCACGATAATAAAATATAGAGCTATATTGCTTCTTGCAAAACCACATGTTGTGTCGGTCAAGTATAAGAAAAAAACGTTTTTTCTTCGTTTTTTTTTTTTCCATTATTTATTTATTTCTGTAAGGTACTGGTTTTCGAATGATGTATTTGACTTTTCAAATTGGATAGGAGAAATGATTTTGATTACTGTGATATTTTAAAGGAAGTGATACGTAACTATGTTATTACTCTTGAATTTTTTTATTACTATATATATATTTTTAGTTTTTATTTAACTATGTTATTACTCTTGAATTTTTTTTTTACTATATATATTGTTTTAGTTTTTATTTTTTTTTTTAGCATTAAAAATGAATGAATGATACGAATACTATTATTGTTTCTTTGATAAGGAGATGATTATGGTCTCTTTGTTTTTTTTTTTTTTGTAGTGCTGGTATCCTTAAGTTACTATTTTTTGTTATTTTTTTTTATTTTGTAGTGCTGGTATCCTTAAGTTACTATTTTTTGTTATCAAATAAAATAATAATTATTCATATTGTATCAAATAATTTTTTTTCTCAAGTCAATTGATACTGTTTAATTTTGTTTACACTTGATAATTCTAACATTTTATCATATTAAGCCATAGTCTTTTATAATTTCTTTTTTTTCATTTTCTCCTTTTTATCTTCACTTTTTAATTAAAATAATATAATCACCATTTTAAATTAAAAAAAAGTTTTTTTAATAAACATAAATTACATTATTTTTGGTGTTTAAAATTTAAAAACTTGACTACATTATTTATAAAAAAATAAAATTTATCAAATACGTTCATCTTACAAATTTATTTTATAAACAATAAACGCTAACCATAAATCGTTTTCCAAAAAACAGCTCTTACGTACGGAGAATTAATAATATTCCGTGGACTCCAAAGTCTAAACCAACCCCATTTTTTCCACAAGGTGGCAAAGATGTAGAGGGGGGGGGGGGGGGGGGGGGTGGGGGGTGGTGGTTTGAATGAAAAGGGAAAAGTAAAGAACAATGATTAGAAACGACAAAAGAAGGGAAAGAGCAAACGAACACCATTGGTTGATACTTTGACAATTAAAAAGCCATTAACACTCACAAATCCACAAGTGTGTCCGTCTTTGTATTTTGATTATTGTGATATTTTAAAGGAAGTCATATGTAACTAAGGGAAAGTTTTTTAATTTGTATGAGTGAGAAGATTAATTTGGAGTACAAGCTATTATTTTTGAACTTTTTTTACTATTATTTTTTAAAAAAGTTTATTTTTTTTAGCATTAGAAATGAACGAATGATATGAATACTATTCTTATTTCTTTGATAAGGAGATGGTTGCGACCTCTTTATTTTTTTTTTCTCAATTTTTTTTTTAGCACCGGTACCCTTAAATAACTATTTTTTGTTATCGCGTAAAATAATAATAATTCATATTGTATCAAATATTTTTTTTCTTAAGACAATTGATACTCTTTAATTTTGTTTATACTTGATAATTCAAACATTTTATCTTTATAAAGCAATAGTCTTTTATAATTTTTTTTTTTTCATTTTCTCCTTTTTATCTTAACTTTTTAATTAAAATAATATAATTATCATTTTAAATTAAAAAAAGTTTTTTTAATAAACATAAACTATATTATTTTTTATGTTTAAGATTTAAAAACTTAACTACATTATTTATAAAAAAATAAAACTTATCAAACACATTTATTTATCTTATAAATTTATTTTTATAAACAATAAACACTAACCATAAATCGTTTTTCAATCAGCCCTTAGTTACGGAGAATTAATAATATTCGTGAACTCTAAAGTCTAGACGAACCCCATTTTTTCCACAAGGTGCAAGATGTAAAAAGGAAAAGTAAAGGACAATGATTATAAACGACAAAAGAAGGGAAAGAGCAGATGAACACCATTGGTTGACGCTTTGACAATTAAAAAGCTATTAACACTCACAAATCCACAAGTGTGTCCGTCTTTGGATTTGCTTTTTCCAACCAAAGACTTTCCCTCTCCTCCATCCGATCCAATAACAACAAATAAATTAGAAGACTTATTATCCCCGTCAACACAGTCATCGGCTGTTTAGTTTAAAATTAGATTACACACTTCAAAGTGCAAATATAAGCTCATGTCACGCCATGCACAATTTACAACGATTAAATAATTTCTTTAATAATATTTTATTATTTATTGGTGAGTAAGAATCTCTTTTTTGTTATTTATTGATGTAGACAATAATAAATGACACGTCTTAAATTTAAAATTTAAAAGTATAAATAATTTTTTATAGTAAATTTTAATTTTTCCTCTCTTATATTTTAACCAAAAAATACCTGTCTCATACCATATCAGAAAAAACTTTCTTCAGCAAATTGATGTACCTCAACCAAAATAAAACATATATTCCAAAATTAAAAAATTTACATCGAGTAAAGAATTTTTGTAGATAATATTTTTAGAATAATACTTCACTACTCATATGTGAGTAAAAATTTCCTTCTAATTATTGATGTGACACAATAATAGAATGACACGTGTCAATTTTAAAAATTAAAAATGTAAATAATTTTTTAGTAAATTTTAAATTTTTCCTCTCCTATATTTTAAAAAGAAATACTTGTCTCATGCCCATATAGAAAAAACTTCCTTTTAAGTTGATATGACTTATAACCAAAATACAACATATGTTCCAAACTTAAAAATTCTCAAATACCCTTCTCTCATCATTAAAATATAGTTTTGTAAAAGTTTATAATATAAATCCCACTAAATAAAGACTCTTTAATTTAAAATGTTGGCAAAATTCCACCATCTCCGCACTTTTCTTTTCTTTTTATTTTTACATTTTACCATGTAAACTTGATATAGGAGTCTCTTAGCATGAAACTAGTTTGTGTGGTCATGGTCAACAAATATATAATTTAAAATTTTTGTGAATTTTTATCTCTTTCCTAGCAAAAATAAAAAATAAATAGAGTTATAACAAACAGAGAACATAAAATATGAAGAAAAAAAATAAAAGAACAAACTAGTATAAGAAAATAGAAGTGGTTTCGTAATGAATGAAAAAATTTATTGATTTTTGAATTTCGATATATAGTGATTATTTTAAGGGTACGTCGGTTGCACAGAATTAGAATTCCAATATCATGAAATTGAAATTCAACAAATTCAATTCCAAATCTATTGTTTGTATCAATTTTAGAATTCATATGAAATTTAATTACAATTCCAATTCTTGAAATTAGAAAATAATTAAATTTTACTTCAACAAATATGTATATATATATATTCAATTAACGACTGCTACATATGAGCTATGAGTTTTTATTTTCAGTACTTTTTTTTCTTCTTTTCTGATATGAAAAATTCATTGCAGGCTAAATATTTTGAAATTGATGGAGTCCATTACAAACATAGTCACATTCGTAGTGCTGCTCAATACAAAAGCTCCTCTGAAAAATCACAAAGAATCCAACCCGACATTTCTCTGGTCCCACTATCATTTGGGACAGTATGACAACAGTAATAAAGTTCAAAGTTAACGAGAGAGAGAGATCAAACATTTTCTTCATGGTACACTACACATCTTCTCAACTCCACTCTGCAATGCAGTCCAGTAATAACACCAAACACAATAATTTGCCAACAAAATAGGATCAAAGAACAATTTGGAATTGAAAAGTGAGAGCATTAATGTAACAATCACAACTGTTATCATAATAGTAAAAATATTACTCACCATCAGGGTTGTTTGGGGAAAACAATTTGAAACTAATATTTCAATGATAATAACTAAATTTTAGTTGAATAGTATTCAAAATGTTCTTTAAAATGCAAATGAATGCAAAGACAACTTTTACAAAAACTACATGTTGAAGAGGTGAGGCTGGTATCAAGTACCAGAGTGTGCCAATACACTTTTGCAACACACCAAAAACTACTTTTGATAGAATAGTT
The DNA here is from genome assembly GCA_026545225.1 of Cornus controversa. Lineage (NCBI taxonomy): Eukaryota > Viridiplantae > Streptophyta > Magnoliopsida > Cornales > Cornaceae > Cornus > Cornus controversa. The sequence continues at coordinate 92,630,964 of CM048846.1, read as the reverse complement.
GCAAAACTCCATACCCGAAGAGACTAAAATGCATAGCAGAAATGAAGTTCCGACGAGTGTGCATCAATTTGCTAAAAAAAAAATTCAGAGTAGAAGAACATATATGCATTAAGATGAAAGTAAGGTTGCATTGCATTGTTCCACCAATAAAACTAGGAGTTCATTTAAATTGCTAAAAATCTAAACATTCATCACAAAAGTTTAATTACATATTCATCTCCTTTAACATAGTTTCAAGAAAGCAGAATTTAATAACTAAGGGGTCTTATATTTTTTTTTGATAAATAACTAAGGGGTCTTATATAAGTCCTCTTCTTCTTTGATATTCAACAAACATTGCCTGTGCAGAGTATAATTAAAAAGTGAAATCAACACAACAATAACATATCAACTTCATAACCCAAAAAATAAAAAATAAAATAAGACTATTTATGCATTGAATATCTAAAACCAACTTTACATCGGTCAAAACAAATTAACAAAAACAAAACTAGAGTATAAGTTCCGTAGGACTATCCAAGTAGTATTTGATATGCAAGAGGTACCTAAAACCCAGACAAGCAATTGTCCAAATAAAATTTTATATTAAAATCATAAATTTAATACCCAAAAAAATGAAAGAAAATAATACCCATTATACAGATTACACATACATTTATAAATAGTTCGCCAAAGTCGGACCAATCTCACAAACAAAATTTCAAGACTAGGGTTTCCAACTTGTTACAGGAGAAAACACATTGCTATAGATTCAATAATCAGACCTCCACATAAGCAGCAGAAGATGGTATTGTAAAGGAATTTTTTTTTTTTTTTTTATGTTTATCAAAACCAAACCAGACTCGTAAAATTCAAAATCGAATTAATGAGACCAGTCCAGACAATATATCAGAATTTAATGATAAGAAATAAAGCAAATGTGGAGCGGACATGCTTTTTATATATATATATATATAAATTCGATTCAAATTCCAAATTGAAATTCAGTATTATAAAAACAAAATAACATAGCTAACCAAGTAATTTTCAGACAGTAATAAATAAATACAATAAACATATACCAACTATAGCAACATAACAAACTAAAAAAAATGCTAAAGAAAAATATTTAAAAAAACATCATATTATCATTGAACTAAATAGTAGAGAAACAGAGCAAAGTAGATGAAGAAAGTCTAATGAAAACCAATATTCTCTCTAAGCACAATTCAGACCCAATCCCATAAATGCACTTTTTATAAGTTAACCCATCACAATCAACTTTCTTCATCACTTCATGCTATTGTAATTAGAAGTAGTCGCTTCTGATCACTGTTTGTTGGTGACTGGACTAAAACTCACCCATTTGCCAACTCTACTGGACGATGAAGTTGGTTGATGATTTTGGGTGCCATTGTTGTCAGAAACGATTTTATCATTTATAGATTCATTTCAAGCATGTGTTGCATCAATACTAGGATGAAACTATCAGATGCTTTATTTACCATTATGCAATGTCCAGACTAAGTGTAAAAGTTTTTGTAACCTTGTTATATATTTATGTGTGTGCGCGCGCGCGGGGGGGCGTGAATTGGTGCAAGACACTTTCCCTCGTTCTTTTACTGAACAAATGATACTGTCTAATTATAATCACATACTATCGACACTCCATTTTATGGTGCACTGTAAATAGCTGGATCAATCCAGCAACCATTGAGTGCATGTTGAGGTATGTCGTTGGGTTGATTCTAAATTTTCATTACACTGCAACATATGGATGAACTGAAGATCCGTATTCTTTACTATTATATACAAATTTTTCCAACACTTTGCTTACTGAAAAATAAATAGAAATATTTACAACCTATACACCAGATACATATGTATATATATATATAGAGAGAGAGAACCTGAAGAAGTAGATGCTATAGAGATATGCAATGGAGTCGTAGAAGTGAAAACTGAATCCAAATCTATTTGAGAGATTCAATTGATGTTAAATTTGAGATTCAATTAATGTCAACCCTAGATATCAGATTTAATATATAGATCAAAAGAAAAGTTAGGAACCTTACCAAGCTTTATGATATAATCTACTGTGATTAGGGCTTGATTTGTCTGAATTCCCCAGACGTTTGAATTTACAATTATTAGTCTTAGCTTTGGAATTATAATTGTGGAATTGGGCCTTGTGAAATTAGAATTGAATTCCAATTCCACATTTATTTAGTGAAACCAAACAAGAAATTTGGAATTGGGATACTCAATACCAATTCCAAAGGCCCAATTCCAAGGAGCCAAACAGACCCTAAAGGAATTGATTTTGGAAAAGAGGGTTTGATGTTGAACTAAGCAACAAAGGAAAATAGGCAAATTCAAGAGAATTGAACTATAAATAGAAAGAATTGATTAATAGTGAGAAGGCCATAAATGGGTTTTTTAGTAGAAAGACTCTGTTGGAAAAAACAAGTGTACTAGTTAGGTACGTACACTTTTGAACTTTCCTTTTTGCCAATAATTTCATTTATTTGTTCTAAATTGGAAGAAGATTAAATTGAAACTGTATCTTTAATTTTCGGTATACCAGTCCTTTATTTCCATCATTCAGTCTAAAATTTGATGGCATTTGTTACAACAGTAATAAGATTAATCTTAGTTCAGACTGTTACAAAATGGCGTACACGCTCAAGAAGTTATAATGAAACAGATACAACTAGTTTATTACGCCAAACACTCATAGTCATTGTTCTAAAATTTGGCTGGCTTGCTAAAAAAGTAAGATTTGAGCTTGTAGTTTCACCCGAGCTCTATGTTATTCAATACATTTTTATTTTTAGATTTACAATTTTGATGCATTGTTAGTTGGAAATTTGCTCCCATAATCATAAAATCCTAAAGGTGTTTTTTTGGATTGGTGTTTGTTAATATCTTGACATGTGAGGGAGGTCCCTACAACTGTTTTTTTTGATTCATTTTCTTATCAAATCAAACAATTGGGTCGAATCCCCTAGCTGGTTGCTTGTGGTGCATCAATTTATTCTGAATCACCCAAGCATTACGGGCCTTCCAGACCTGCCAACAGATACATGCCACTAGAGCTTTCAATAATTCCCCATTTTCTCTCTTTTCCCAGGAATCAATCTTATCACTCCACCAACTCGACCATTGACCCACAGAACTAACATCCAACCTCAACATATATATATATATATAACAATGGGCTGTAACCTGTTTTAGCTTTGAAAAAGCTTCAGAATAGAAAATATTTTGTTTTAAATAACTTGTAAAAATCTCCCTTAAGATCTCTGATAACTTGAAAGGAAGAGGGCAAGTTGTTAAACCCAATTTGTAAAAGTTGTGTTGTTATTAATGAAATCTTCCATTTTAAAGGTTTGCATTGGTTTTCAGAAGATTTCCTGTGCTTAACCTACTGTGTGTTGCATTTGATTGATATGCACACAATTACATTATACTGTGCATATACTGTTAGAATTAGATAAACCCTTGTTCAAAAACCTGCAACTTAATTTGTATTAATTTATGCAAAATTGAATAAAAAAATGGCTTTTAAGTTCTTCAAGAACGCACTAATAGAGAGATTTTAAGTTCTTTTACTCATATATAGTGCATGAAAGTTTTGGCGTACTAAACATTAAACCCAAATGCTTATAAAAGATGACGATCAATAATAATCTTCTCCAATTTGATTGCATTCTTAATCAAGAATTTGGCAAGCTCAAGGTCAATATGATGGCCAACAAACCCAGCCAGTTCCACCTCCTTTAGGCATTGATGGGGGCATTTGCCAATTTCATGCATTTTTTCTTCGCGACTCCCTGAAAGGCTCATATGATAACTGTGAAACAGGAATGCGTTAAATCACGCTTGTTTAAAATATATATTATACAATTGAACATGGAAAATTTTTAAACAATACCAAAAGGTGACTAAGAGCAACAATCAAGTCTGTTAAAGAAATGGTACTGCACAAAAATAAGGGTTGTAACATCCAAACAAGCACTTCATTTCAAATAACCAACTTACTATAATGTTGTCAAACATGAGAACTTCCAACTAATTACTTTTAGTCATAGCAGAGTGTTGCTTTACATCAAGGAGTATGTTAAAGTTTTCATGTACAAAATATAATTGTAACTACAAAATATAATATGCAATTATCAGTACATAAAAGTAGACAATTAATCAGGGTTATATATAGTCAAATACAATAGATGTACTACACTTGTTGGTTACATAAATTCCAAATTTTCAATTCCGCTTTATTTAAGGTCATAATCTCAGTCAAACTACATGTTATCATATTTTTCCTAACTCTATACATGTCAATTTTGGTCTTCCCCTACGTTACCCTCCGTGTGAATCATGTCCCTCTTTCTAACTAGCGCACTTAGTGTCTTCTTCTTTAACATAACCTCTCATTTTTTCTTCAATTGGTTTTACCTTAACATTTCCATGTCAAATTACTGCCACAATCATATTATATATACGTTGTTTCTTAACTACCTAACATTTTGTCTTGTAAAAAACAACCAGTAAAACTTCTCTTTGAATCTTTAGCGGGATACACAGATCAAACAAATTATTAAATGAACTCCTCCACTTAACCCATCTTGCCTTAATTATATGATTAACATCATTTCCAATTTTCTCATCAATATAAATAATTGAGTAAATATAACATAACTATTCACCTTTTTTTTTTTTTTTGTATCTCATAACCCTCAATCTTCACTATGTACCTACTTATCTTAAACCCTCTTAATTATAGGGTTGTAAATGAGTTGAGCTATTCGCGAAGAGCTTGGGTGCGATAAAAACTCTGCTCATGTTCGTTTATTAAGTAAACGAACCCAACTCAAACTATTTTGTAAAGATTATTTAATAAATGAGCCGATCTCAAAACACCTGTGAGCTCAATTTGTTTGTTTGTGAACATGTTCGTGAATTAAGGCTCCGTTTCTTTGAACATAAAACATTTTCAATTTTTTTTTCATTTTTCGGTGTTTGGTTGCACATTTAATAGCTGAAACAACAATTGAAGCTTCTTGGCAATTGTAATAGACAACCCATTTGCTAATTGATGCACCTGCAAATAATAATATCCACATGTTAATGAAGTATACCAAAAGCCCCAACTCACAATTATTATATAAATGCAAAGCATACTATTTATTAATGGAGTAAAGCATCAGTCAAAATTACCAGTCGAGAGAGAAAAAAAATGCCGATTTGTAATAAGTTTCAAGTGGAGCAAAATGGATGCTTGTATTGTTCTCATACTTGTAATTCTTGAAGGTGCATGCATAATTAGTACGTGTCTCTTAAAGTTGATAATAAAGAAAGCAAGCTTGAAGGCACCTCTACCTCTGTTCTTGGATATTATGAAACAGCAAAAGAACATTATAAATAAATGAAGCAGATCATCTATTAATCATGTTTATTTACCTCAACTACTTGTTCCTTCATCCTCATTATCCACTGTTTGAAGTCCCTGAATTAAACACAAGTGGAGGGAGGGGTTAAATGAAAATAATTAATTAGCCGAGTCATTTCTTGTAATTAATACTATAATATATTCCAAGACAAAACTATATAAAAAGAGAAATGCTAAACGTCACAATTTTATTTTACGAATTTTAACTCGAATCTATGTGACAGGTAATAATACCATAGGGACTCCGTGTATAGGGGGAATCCCACCAATAATAACTTACCATTTAATTTTATCTCCTAAAATAATAGACTATATCACCTGCCACATAGATTCGAGTTAAAATTCGTGATATTTATTCGAGACGTGTAGCATTGCTCATATAAAAATAAGAATAGTGCTAGCGGCAGTCGTTTAAACGAGTGTCTTTGGACAGTCGCTCCACTGATTGGTGGAAGGATAATGCTACTCAGGCATAATTTTTAGGCAGAATTCGTAGGCAGAAACTTTTACATCCATTGGATGTATGTGGTGAGTGTATGTGGTGGGGCCTACCACATGCATCCAATGAATGTAAAAGTTTCTGCTTAAGAATTCTGCCTGAGTAGTATTACCCTTGGTGGAAATCAATCCCCAAAATTAAATTCTTCCCTGCAATAAATGTCTACTTTTTCATCAATCAATATATCCTTTCAGTTTTAAAGTATTTACAGTGGTGTCATCAACAAATAAATAAAATTATAAACATAAAGTATTAAAATTTTTTTATTAATTTTTTTTTTATATATTGCCCTACTTTTAAATATTTTTAATAATCTATATACTTATTATAATCATTTCCAATATAATTTTTAAAATTTTGTAATTACGGTTAATTGAATAAGTATATAGATTATTAAAAATATTTAAAAGTAGGAAAATATAAAAAAATATATTCATAAAAATATTTTAATACTTTAAAAATATGTTCTTTTATTAAAATTTTGTAATTATGGTCAATTGAATTAAAGAACATATTTTTAAAGTATTAAAATATTTTTATGAATATATTTTTATATACTTATTCAATTAATTAAAATAATCTATATACTTATTCAATTCATCTATATACTTTATGTTTATAATTTTAATTTTATTAATATTTTTAATAATCTATACTTATTCAATTAATCTATATACTTTATGTTTATAATTTTATTTTTATTAATATTTTAATACTTTATGTTTATAATTTTATTTGTTTGTTGATGGCACTACTGTAAATATTTTAGAACTGGAAGAGTATATTGATTGATGAAAAAGTAGGACATTTAGTATAGGAAAGCATTTAATTTTGGAGATTGATTTTCACCAATCAGTGAAGCGACTGTGCAAGGACACTCACTGAAGCGAATGCCGCTAGCACTTTTCTAAAAATAATAAAGATTGTTGACGAGAGCATTCTAGCAGAAAAAAACGCAAAAAGACTTGTTAAAACTTCATGAGATTCCGTAATTACCTTTCCTTTCCCAACGCATTGCTACTCCACATATTTGTTAAGCTCACTGGCTTCGCAAGAGCTACCTTCTTCCATTACTTTTATATTTGGTGGCGTGCTTATGCCTCCAGATGCGAAAGTCTGCAATTCAGGACATTTTTGCAGACGGACATATTCAAAGGATGGAAATTTAAAAGCAACATTGTTTGCCCCACAAAAACTTGTCAACTTTGGCAAACTTTCAAGCCACAGACTCCATAGCTTGGGAAACACAATTTCATCGGTGGAATCTTCTTCTCCTGGTTCTTCATTTTTAACTATTATTTCTTCCATCTCATCACAACTTCTAATCTCTAGGTTCGAGAGTTGTGTGAGACGTCTTGCTATTGAGAGTGAGAATAGATACCTCAGCCTGTTGCATTTTTCAACACTCAAACGTCTCAGGTTGTGAAACATGAGAAGCCCTCTAGAGTCTGTTATCCAAATATGGTTTAATTTAGGTAAATCTTTCAGAGTCAATTCTTTTAATTGAGAAGACATGACTATTATTGCATTTCTTTGAATGGCATCATCAACTCCTTCAAGGTTGAAGATAACCTCCAATGAGTAACAAGATTTCAGACTGACTTTTTCAACAACCTCAAACCACTGTAGCAGCTGCCCATAACCATTCACTATGTTGCTGTACTTTTTCATCTCTATCACTCTTACTTTGCTAAAGGACCCAGTTCCAAGATGGCCAACCCAAATACCTTCAAAGATGCTTTCATCACATGCGAATTTCTCCAACATAGGAAATTCAACCTGCGTCCAGAGTGTAATCAATTATGTACTAATTAATGACTACCCCTAATTTGTTAAGTACCTTCTAATTAATTCAGTTCTAATTCCATTTCATGTTCTACAAATTAAATAAAATTAAATCATTTCTTCTCAAATTATATATATACATATAACTGAAACAACCCTCCCACTCATAGCTAGTGGCTTTTCAATTCTTTAATCTTCAATTCCTCTAAAGCTGGAAAAACCTAGCCTGTTAAATTTATTACATCACAAGATAACTAGTTGGCCCATATTGTTATTGTTGTTAGGCTTATTAGAAAGTAATGGTTCAGATACTATGAAGTACCACACGATGATACCACAAATTGCAAAAAAATAAATAAAAAGACATGAATTTGGTTAGAATACAAAAATCAAATTATTTATAATATATTCTTATGTATACAAAAAAAATATTTTTGTTCATTTTATCCACATTATTAATTTAATTACTAATTTAGATATTAGAGTTATATGTATATTGCTTTTTGTTTTCTAAAGCTTTATATTGTTTTATGTTAATTAAAATTATTGTTTAAAATTGTAGACGAATCTAGAAATTTCATTTGGAAAGGAGGAAATGGTACTGTGAAATTAAAATTTAAAAATTTATAAATTAATTGTAATATGTTTATCTTTATTATATTAATTTTAGTGTGTGTATATATAGAAGACGGTCCAAGTAGAGAGAGACGGAATTAATACTTAAGTAAATAGTGATGGGAAGAATGATATGAAAAGAAAACAAAATAGAAGCCAAATCAAAAGCATTTCAAGCCAAATCAAAAGCAGTCCCAGCGGATTTTGACACCCAATGACTAAAACAACTAAACAAGGGTGGACCCACGAAGTAAATCAAAATTATTGCCTTTGTTTATTAAATAAACCAACCTCAAACGTAACCCTACTTGGCTCGTTTGATTGTGAGCATGTTCGCTCGTTGAGGCTCTGTGAAATTTTTTTAAAAAAAAAATATATATATATATATATATATACACAAACGAGTAGATTAAAAGTTTTGAGTTTTTCTATGTGGATTGATAATATATATATATATATATATATATATATATATGTATATATATATACACATTCAGATTGAATTAAATAAACAACGTGTAATCTCAAGTTTTGTGTGCATTAGTGTACACGGTAGTGGTGGAGTCTCCATATGTATACACATATGTATTATTCAATAAACCGACCGTGTTAAATTACTCAGCTTAGCTTATAAAATTATAGTATATAAAATCGAGTGAAGGACAGAAAGGAAGAGAAAGCCTGCACGGACTACAGAAGAAAAAACTTTAGAGAGAGAGAGAGAGAGACGGACTAGAGAAGAGGTCACGGTTGAGATTCACGATTTTTGAAGCTTAATCAAAATGGAGATACCATCGTTGTTTATTTTATTTTCAGATTGTAACGGCTATGACTCCTGGGTCCCGTAATTAATTTCAGTTGTGCAGCCAATGGTTAATTGTGATTAATTAAGGAAAGACGTGTGTACCTTTAGGCTTAAATTAAAAATTGCCTATTGAACTTAGTTTTGAAAGCTCAAGGTGATTGCTAGATTATAATTATGAGTCTTCATCTTATCATTTATCCTCAACAAACTCTTACTTCAAAAAGTCAATGTAAATAAATGTTGTTTTCCTAAATTATTCTTAAATTTTGAAAATATTTCTAAATTAACAAAATATCTATTTTGCATGAGTTAGTGAAAAGTTACTTTTAGAATTTTAAAAAGGGACATTAATTGCGAGTCTAGAAGGAAAATTTATTACTTTTAAGTTTTGCAACTATGCGCACTCATAGATTTGTCAATTGACATAAAATGTAAAATTATAGAAGGAAGAAAATGAGTGAGAACTTGAAAATACTTACTTATTTGTTTCTCTTAAATAAGAAATATATTTTTCAGTAAATTAAAATTTTGTACTTCAAGTATTTTTTTACTAAATAATAAAATATTGTACTTTATATAACTGTAATATTTACACAAGATAAATTAAGAATTCTAATGTTTTAAGAAAAAAAGACAATCTTGAATTTAATTAAAATTTTACAAAAACAAAAGTCTATTAAGATAATAAAATTAACGATATATTCAAATTATATTATGATCTACAAATTGTCAAATTAGACATGCAAAATGCTAATATTGGTTCCAATGAGACTCAAACTCAAGTACAGGAAACCAAATTTTTTTAAAAAATTTAGCTTTTAGTCAAGAAAACTTTCTAATTCCAATTTTTCAATACTCAGTTCCTCCTGGACAAGGAATGCAACCTGCAAAATTCATTATGTATTATATTTTGTAGATCAAGAATCCAACACTCTTAGTAGCTTTTCAAAAATTCTGCTATGCCTCTTTTCTGATTTTTGAATTAGATGTAGAGTTATGCTCTGTTTTTATAATATCCATTTTAAAATGCTATTTTATCTGAGAATATAATATTTTTATTTGATTTAGATTAAACTTATATCCATTTTGGAATTGCAATTGAATATATAAATTTGAATAAACATCATACGAAAAGTTAGTCTAGAAAATTATGCTAATAAATGCATCTTATATGCATGGTAGAAATTTGATGTGTGTAAAAGCATATATAAATATTTAAAAAAAAAACTTCTAACACTCACAAATTTATGAGACCAACTGAATTAGGCTAATTAATTTTTACAAAGGCATACATTTTTCAGAAAGCAGCTTAGAAGTGTTGAGAGCAAATATTTAGAAGGTAACTAAGTGTTGAACATACCTTGTGATTAAACAAAGCTTGCATAAGGGTGGACGTGTTGCATATCGTAGTTGACGTCTTCTTCAAATTGACATAGAAGCTTCTGAGATTAGGCAGACGATATAACTCAATTTTCTTTAATTGATGAAAAGAAACAGTATCCATCATGACTTCCTGGTCATCACTTATTATTTCTTCCAATATTTCACAATCCATGATAGTTAATTCTTGGAGTTGCAGAAGGACTGATTGCAATGGGTCATCCCATATCGCTGCAAGGTTTCCCAATCTACAAATATGCAGTTTCTCCAAGACTGGAAATGCAACCTGTAAAATTCATTATATATTACATTTTGTAGTCAATAATTCAACTCTTCAGTTCACTGAACCGGTCATTAATATATTTTGTTACAACATTCCAATCGCTACTTTTGGCTCCTGTCATTTTAAATGAAAATTATCTACACTGCATGAGGAGTCAACTAGAGTTCTTGTTGTATGATATTTTTCAAACAAACCAAGTAGAGTCGCAAATCAAATGCAAACAAACCAAGTGGTCGTTGGATTATTTGAGCATAATAAAGTAAAATTTTATTGAACCAAAAAACAAGTATGCAAACTTTAATATTGATCAATAAAGTCAGAGCATTTATAATTGTTCTCGACAAGTATTTATGTTTTGAAAGCATGATAAACTCATGATCAATGCCACTAAGTATGTATTTTCTCAATATATTCAATCAAGCTACTAAGTTATTGAATCACATAATGTAGTGTTTTTGAAGTTAATAACTCATTAGCTCATAAGATTATGAAGCTTACGCATTTTTAAAGTCACTGTTAAGCATTTAATTAGCAATATCTAGAATCCCTTCAATTTGTAAAATATAGTCACTCAAATTGTGTCTCTTTGCTCTAAAGTAGAATATCACAATATTTTGAGTCGATACATTAGAATATCGGAGAAATCCCCTCACACTAGAAAGGATAAAAACTGAAGCTGGGTCCCTAAAGAAACAGAACTCAGGATACATTTATAATTTGATGTATAGTTAGTGTCTAATTAGAGAAATTTGATACTCTGGATACTTGGGTGTCAATCAACATCATTGTCAATGGTTTTTGCATGGTTATTTGAGGGAAGTACTTCGAGAAAATGATTTATATAGAATAAGTTGCATAACACAAACCATCCAAATCCTAATTTAGAAAAAGAAAAATCTTAACGGTAAAGACAGGTCATCAACTCTAAAACTAATAGAATTGCAAATACTTAATTTTTATAATAAAAAAAAGTACCCTTAAGTGGGATGAAGTAATTAAAAATGACTTAAAAAAATTAAAATACTAACCCCATCTATTTGAAACAAAAGCAAGGGTGATGTTAGCCAATCAATGTGGGATAAATGCAAGGATGATATAATAAATTAGTACTCTAAAAAAAATAAAGAGTAGAGAGACAAACTTTAACCCTACTCAAAGTAGGAAAAAAGAAAAGTAAGAGAAAAGGAGTTAAATTTTAACCTAAAAACCTTAGAACGTTAAAACTAGATATATCTACCGCCAAAAGCCATAAAACTGCCACCGTAAGTTTTAGTGGCGAATATAGGCTAGTAAAACATCTATCATCATAATAGTGGTTGGTAATTACCGAGCTTGTTAAATTAACTTAGAAATATAGGGAGGCGATTTTCGCACATTACTTTTCTACATTTACACTTCATTTGCTTTTTTCTTTTAAATAAAACGACAAAAAAGTCCTTAAACTCATTAATCCATTATCTCTTATTTTATAATACCATAACTACCATTTTTACTATAAGTTTCAACTCTTTTTACTTTCTTTAAAGATAAATTCATGTATTCAAGATAGATAACCTTTTTTTTTTTTTTTTTTATCAAAAGAGATAATTTAATCAACAAAAATAACTTTTTTTCTTGTGGTTCTATCAAAAAAGATACTTTATTCAACAGAGATAACTTTTTTTTGGATTTTGTCAAAAGAGAATTTATTCAATAAAGATAATATATTTTGGGTCCCTCCATTTTTTTTTTTGCATACCATATTTGTTTTCCGGTCTTGTCAAAGAAGATATTTTATGAAATAGAGATAAAAAAAAATTTCGAAGTCCTATCAAAAGAGAGAATTTATTCTACCAAAATTAAGATTTTTTTTTTAGTCTTTTTTTTATTCATGTGAAAAGAGATAATTTCTTCAATAGAGATAAAAAAAAAAAAAAATTGGATTCATGTAAAAAGAGATAATTTATTCAAAAGAAATAACTATTTTTTTTTGTCCTATCAAAAGAGATAATTTATTCAACATAACAATAAAAAAAAATGATTTCTGTAAAAAAAATATAACTTTTTTGGATTTTTTTTCCTCTGATCAAAAGAGACCGAAAACATCAAAGATCGGAGACGAGGAAAATATCTGAAAGGGTAGTTGTTTAATTTGAAAAAATATAATAATGTAAAGTTAAAGTTAAGAGTGTCATTTCATTTAATATGAGAGTGCAAATGTAGAAAAGAAGAGTGCGAATATCACCTCCCATATATATATATATATATATATATATGTTGTTATGCACTCAAAAAGCTAACATATTTGCTTGTGTGACAACTTGTAAGTGACCGGAACCCATATCAGGTAAAAATTTTGAGAGAGAGACACGGACCAGAAGAGAGAGAGAGAGAGAAGCAGTTTTGTGTCATGTTGGGGAGAATAGCACTTATTGTCCCAATCTAACACTTATTATGTTTCAATAAAATCTTTAATGCGCGACTTCCCATGTGAGTGGAGGAAGAAACATGAGATAGAAAGAAGAAATAAGGGTACACTTCATTGACACCCCCTAAGGTTTAAGGTATTGTCACGCGGCTACAACTTTGTGTAATTTTGTCACCGATACCCCTGAGGTTTGTGTCATATATCACATACACCCCCTCATACCAAAAGTAGGCCGTGTCAAATCACTTTTTAATGGTGAAAAGACTATGCTACCGTTTGACTTTTGACCTAACTTTTTTGAATACTAAAATTACCTATTTAACCCTGCCTAATGGACCAAAATGCCCTCAACTATACCCTATTATTACATACCCACTATTATTACATTATATATATATATATCTATATATAACCACAACCACCACTGCCACCAACCACTACCACCACCACCATCATCACAACCACTGCCACCACCGTCACCAAGCCAACTGCCACCAACCACAACCACAAGCACAACTACAACCACCACCATAATCAAATTTCTTCTATTTTCAAGCATCACATCTCCGTACGACCACAACGGTGACGAAGATGCTGTCACTGAATGACATGATCGATCGTGAGCATGAAGAGGTAGATCACCGAGTTAACTCCGAACATCACGACTTTGGCGAATCTCGCCGGACTCTAGATCTGGAAAGAGGCGATGTTGGAGTAAATGAGGGTGCATCGATCGCCGTCTGTATGGCGGCGACGGAGGGTTTGGTGTTGACCAAAATGAGCTGAAATTATTGGCGACGAGCTTCCATTTACTGGTAGAATCACTCAATCGATGAATTTGAGGCCTTGGAGAAAGGAATTGGAGGCGAGGCTAAAGGGAATTTCTAACAGCAAGGGTACGTCGGCGTCGGCGAGTTGACCTGAGGCTGATGGGTCTGTGGTGGTTGTGGTTATGGTTGGTGGCGGTGGCAGTGGTGGTGGTGGTTATGGTTGTGGTTGTGGTTGATGGCAATGATGGTGGTTATGGTGAAGAGGAGCCCGGTGATGGGTCGATTTATTCGTGGTGGAAACGGAGAAGGAATAGAGGTAGTTTCGGCAATAGTGGCGGTGGTTGTGGTTGGTGGCGGTTATGGTTGTGGTTGTAGTTTTCGTTGGTGGCAGTTGTAGTTGTGGTTGTGGTTGTGGTTGTGGTTGGTGGCAGTGGTGTTGGTGGTGGTGGTGGTTAGTGACAGTGGTGGTTGTGGTTGCGATTGGAGTTTGATAGTGGTGGTGGTGGTTGTGGTTGGTGGCGGTGGTGGTTGGAGGAGGAGATGAGAGAGAAAGAAGCGGTGGTGGTGGCTGTGGTTCTGGTGGTGGTTATGGTTGTGGCGGTGGTTGGTGGCGGCGGTAGAAATATAATCATGAGGGCATTTGTTCATTCTCCAATTTTAATATTTTTATATGAAAATTCATTTAAATAATCAAGGGCAATTAGGATATTTCACTTATTGAAAATTCTGACAGGGAGTGTTGGTGACGAAAAATCAAGAAATTGTAACAACCTAATAATACATCAAACTTCAGGGGGTGTCAATGATATTTACCCAAGAAATAAAGTTAATGCACACACAATATCACTGTGTTCTATTAACACAATGACTTTACTGCATTGTAGACCTTTATTTTAAGAGAAGTAAAGAAAAAAAAAATAACACTGATTTTTAAGCACCCACTTTTAAGGAGATAGAGAAGAGTGTTGTGCTTGTTTATAGTACTAGTGATCTAATTAAATCGATGGAATTGGGTTTATCAAACAATTAAGCATGAAATTGATGGAATTGAAGGATTAATTAAGGACCCACGTATGTACCTTATGATTGAAGAGAACTTGTTGTTGTGGAATATTATTCTCCTTCAGTTCCCAATCTTTTCTTCCTCTTCCACACCAGCAAAAACTTTTAAGGTTTGGCAAGATTTCAAGTCTCATAGTCTTTAATCGAGGGAAAACGACTGTCCCATCACTACCTTCTTCAGTAACAATTACTTCAACTATAGATACCGTTGAGACTTTGAGAATTTCAAGGCCTTGTAACAATGGGAGTGCATTGGGTGGAATTATATTCACTAGTTTATGACATTTTCGCACATTGATGTTCCTTAGCCGTTGAAAGGAATCTTCTCCTTTCAAATTTAGGAATAATTCGTTGTCCCATATTGTTGTGATGCTTTCCAAATCATTAATCTTCAATTCCTCCAAAGCTGGAAACCTAATTTGCAAAATTTAATATATCACGTTACATTAATTAATGTGAAAAAAAATTACACAAGGTCAAAGAAGGTTAGACTATAAATTAGACTCATACATGATTCAATTGAAAAAAATGAATAGATCCGAAATGAGAATTTAGGCTTAAATTAAAGATTGTCTTTTGAAGTTAGTTTTGAAAGTTGAAGGTGATGCTAGATTAGAGTTCCGAGTCTTCATCTTTCCATCCATCCAGCAATAAGTGTTTACTTCAAAAAGTCAAATGTAAATAAATTATTTTCTTAAATTTTGAAAACTTTATTAATTTAATTACTAATTTAGAGATTATAGTTATATGTATGTTGGTTTTTTGTTTTCTAAAGCTTTATATTTTTTTTTAATTAAAATTATTGTTTAAAATTGTATTCAACCCTTTTTTTTCAAAAAAAAATCATTACAAAATTACACTCAGTATCCTAATGTTGTTCAAACATGTTCTTATCTTAATTGAGATTTGTCCTTGACATGTTTTAACCCTCTTCAACTAAGAAAAAGATATATTTTGGATCGGTCACGTGTTTGATACTATCACGACAACAAGAGAGACGAAGGTAGAAATTTCCATTTGGAAAGGCGGAAATGGTTCTATGAAATTAAAATTTGAAAATTTATAAATTAATTGTAATATGTTTATCTTTATTATATTAATTTTAGTGTGTGTATATATAGAAGACAGTCCAAGTAGAGAGAGAGAATTGATACCTAAGTAAATAGTGATGGGAAGAATGATATGAAAAGAAAAGAAAATAGAAAAGAGGAAACGATAGTTTACTTGTGAATTAAGTAGTATTAAATTTGAAGCTAGGTTGAATATCAGTTGTTTTTTATTATAACTATTTTTTTAATAATCATTATGTTTTCACAAATGACCACAATCAAGAAAAAATAGAGTGAGTTTTTTTTTTTTTTTTAATAATATGGTGAATAGGTATAGAGTTTGTCTAACAAATAAAAAAAACACGTATGCTATTATTGTTGTTTTTGACATTCTGCCTTCTTGGTCCTGAAACCTTTAAGATAAAATTCTTTCAATATTACAATGCAGTGATACCTAAGCACTTGCATAAAATATATAAGGCAATAAAAAAAGAAATGTGATTATGAGAGAGAGAGGGAAAGAGAAAAATAGATGACATAAATAGAGAAAATGGTTAGGAAAAGAAAGAAGTAAAAGAAAAGGAGAATAAAAAAGAAAATTAAAATATGCTGGCCGGGTCATCCCCGGGCAACATTAGAGGTCATGAATTTTCCTATTCTTGAATTTATATTAGAATTTTCTTTTGCTCTATTTATTATAATAATTGTCATTTTAAATTGTTCAAACATTTATATTTTTCTTTTAAATTCCTTGATGTATGGGTGATTCCGTAATGTGTTTTATATAGTTCTTGAATACATGAACATTTGAGTTGTGATACAAGCTTATAGTAAATTGAAAGCTTATTATATGTATTCATGAATATGCCCCAGTTATTCTATTTTAATATATGACTTGTGCAATTTTAATTAAATTTGAGAAGTTTGGATTAATCGTTTATTTGAGATGGGATTGATATATTTGAGGAATATATAAAAATAATGGAGCTTTGATATATGCATATGACAACTTAGAATTGATAAGTGTAATTTATGAATATGTTTCAATTATGTTAGCTCAATATATTGTTACGGAGTTATATTGTGAATTATGTATATTGATATATTATATTTGTCATCAATATTTATTGAAGTGCATGAATTCACAAGTGAAATTAATTAAATATTGAGCAGGTGACTTGAGTAATTGGTTATACAGTTCGTAATGGAAATTACACGGGTTCTGGTTGGACATAGTGCAATGTTGAGATTTGTAAACCTTAGATGTAAAATTTTCTTTTTCTTTTTCTTTATTATTATTGTTAATTATTATTATTTTGGCAAAGTTTGGTAGCTCATGCACTTTTTATTTATTTATAAGTCTAGCTTTAAAAACTGAAAGGCCATGAACTACCTTGTTTTAAATACTTTTAATCTTAGAATGAAATGTCCTTGTACACACAAATTTCGTGTCCGAAAACCTAGGAACGAAATTGAGGAACAAACAGTCAATTTTATTAATTTAAGAAAAAGGGGTACAATTCTCTGTGGTCGATTCTTTTACAATAAAGAATCTTCCTCTGATTCAATCTCCTTGATTTTCGGTACAAGGGCTTCGAAAGCTTGTTCTTGAACCGGTAGTGACGAGCTTTCTTCAAAACTTCAGGATTGAGGAAGGCTTGTCTGGATTTTCGATCGAGGGCCGATAGAGCTTGATCTCGAACGGTGGATTGAAGGTCTTTGGAGAAGAACGGCACTTGTGTGGCGTGCTTGATGCTCTTCGTCTTCAGAACTTCGAAGGTTGAAGGTCTTTGAAGTAGAACAGCACTTGTGTGACGTGCTTGATGTTCTTCGTCTTCAGAACTTCGAGTGTTGGTTGAGGCAGGGCTTCAGCAGAGCTTTTGTGTTCTCTTGAACTCTTTGTCTCTGTGCTTTTCTGTCCTTCTGTCTCCGTCCCCCGAATGTGTAGGGTGACCTTGTATTTATAGGCAAAAGGGGTGGAGGTTTATTTTGGTAACTCCCCATTAATTGTGCCAACTTCCATAAAAAGAGATTTTGCCTCCTTTTATATGGAAATAAATTAAATTTAAATTTGAATTATCACACATGTGTTTTAAAGGCCTGAACCTTCACGATTTTGACACGTGTCTGTTGTTGGGACCCACAATCGTAGACTTAAATTGATCAAAAGTGTTTGACTCATTGACCAATCGGACGGTGATTAATCCATCATAAAATTTATGTGTCTACAAATTGCCCCCACTTCAAGTCTTGCGCTATATTGAGCTTGTCACCTTTTTTTTTTTTTTTTTTTTTTCTTTTTTTAGCGGGACTTGAAGTATTTAATTTTTAAATTTTTTTTTTGTCCAAACAGAATTGGAAATTTGAGAATCCTATTAGAAATAGGATATATATATATATATATTTATTTATTTTTTAACAGAATTGGAAATTTGAGAATCCTATTAGAAATAGGATTTTTTTTTTTCTTTTCCAAACAGAATTGGAAATTTTAGAATCCTATTAGGAATAGGATTTCCTTTTTTTTCTTTTCCAAACAGAATTGAAAATTTGATAATCCTATGTCAACTAGGATTCATCCACCATTATATATATATATGTAGCCTACGCTTCAGACCCTTCACATCAGAAAATAATGGAGAGAAGTCCCACCAATTGAGAAGATTGGAGAAAAGTTTCTTAAGCTGCTACCAAAAGAAACGTAGAAGAAGGTCACAACAAACAACTGTAAGTTTTTTTTTTTTTTTTTTTTTCACCCGCTTCTTCTCCTTTTTTTTTCCTTCTTCTTTCTTTCTTTCTCTTCTTTTTCTTCTTCTTCTTTTCTCTTCTCTTCCCCAGCCGCCTCTTCCTTTTTTTTTTTTCTTCTTCTTCTTCTTCTCTTCTCTTCTCTCTCCCAGCCGCCCTTTTTTTTTTTTTTTTTTCTTCTTCTTCTTCTTTCTTTCTTTCTCTTCTTTTTCTTCTTCTTCTTTTCTCTTCTCTTCCCCAGCCACCTCCTTTTTTTTTTTCTTCTTCTTTTCTCTTCTCTCTCCCAGCCGCCCCTTTTTTTTTTTTTTTTCTCTTCCAGCCGTCACTTTTTTTTTTTTTTGTTTTTTAAACAAAACAAATATATATATATATATAGCTCATTATGGTGCCTACTAGTTTTGAACTTGAGACCTCATAGAGAATTAGTATAATGTCATACCATCTCTGTTGCACTACCCTATGCATCCCCAAACCCTTGAAAAATAATATAACATGCAACTTCAAAAATTTTCTTTTTTTTTTTTATTTTTTATTTTTTTACGTGCTGACTTTTTTTTTTTTTTTTTACAGAAACCTGGAAACCAACTCTCTTAAGGGAAGAGACTCCAGCCACATAGGTATTTATTTATTTATTTTATTTTAAGTAAAAATTTCTCTTGTAGTATGCCTCTGTAACATAAACTTGCAGAATCAAAGTGGTTTTGAAGACTCCAACTGTGTGTACAATTGCGCTCTTGTGCACCAGTTTGGAAGGTGTGGTTTGGAAGACTCCGACTGTGTGTACAATTGCGCTCTTGTGCACCAGTCCGGAAGGCATGGTTTAGAAGACTCCGACTGTGTGTACAATTGCGCTCTTGTGCACCAGTTTGGAAGGTATGGTTTTGAAGACTCCGACTGTGTGTACAATTGCGCTCTTGTGCACCAGTCTGGAAGGCGTGGTTTAGAAGACTCCGACTGTGTGTACAATTGCGCTCTTGTGCACCAGTCCGGAAGGCGTGATTTAGAAGACTCCGACTGTGTGTACAATTGCGCTCTTGTGCACAAGTTTGTAAGGTATGGTTTTGAAGACTCCGACTGTGTGTACAATTGCGCTCTTGTGCACCAGTCCGGAAGGCGTGGTTTAGAAGACTCCAACTGTGTGTACAATTGCGCTCTTGTGCACCAGTCTGGAAGGCGTGGTTTGGAAGACTCCGACTGTGTGTACAATTGCGCTCTTGTGCACCAGTCTGGAAGGCGTGGTTTAGAAGACTCCAACTGTGTGTACAATTGCGCTCTTGTGCACCAGTCCGGAAGGCGTGGTTTGAGAGACTCCGACTGTGTGTACAATTGCGCTCTTGTGCACCAGTCTGGAACAATGTTTGGCCAGAACTATCACCATTATCTTAAAACCATATTTCATGCAAGTTTGATTTTGTATTCATTTGAAACATTGGGGCAAAAATTACATTTTTAATTTCACACACTTTTTTTTTTTTTTTTTCAGCTCTTGATTCAAATCAATCATGGTTGTCTTTCGGTGTTTCCAAGAAGGCGCTTTAACCGTTGTTGAAAAAGAAGGTGATGTTCTAGAAAAAGGGACGACCCTTGATGCTCACAGACCGTTAATTGGTCGATTCGCTACATCTATGCCTCATTTTGGGCATTCACTGCACTTGTCTCATTGGTCCAAGGAATTGTCATGTGAGCTTTCGACCTTTGGTCCTTTTGAAGCCGAGAAACAAACTTCAGTTCGACGTGCGCTGTTATTGCAATCACCTTTACATGAACACGTGAACAATTCTAATAAATTCTTACTTCTGGGCAACAAAGTTCGTAATGGATATGCAGGATGGAATTTCTCCTCCAAAATGATGTATGATTTGACTTACACCGAGAAGTATTGGGAATGGTCAGAAGATATTTTGAGTCGTAATGTTACTTCTCTCAAGGCAGCGAGATTATATGATGCCATTTTTGCCTCTCTTTTTTTCTATGATAGACACCCAAATGTGTTAAAGGCATTCTTCGAGTCTTGGTCCCATGGAACTAACACTCTTCATACTTCGGTTGGTGAGGTTTCCATCTCTCTTTGGGACTTGTATGAGATAGGGGGCCTTCCATTTAGCGGGAAGTTCTATGATGAGGTTATTCCTAACGCAAAGGAGTTGTCGGGCAAAACCAAGGACGGGAAATATTTTCTTCCGACGTGCTGTCAAGATTTATTTTTAGCCTATCACCGACTCGCGCAAGAGTTCAAAGGAATCGTACAGATCTCTGACTGGGTGAACTTTTGGTACAAGGGTTCATTGAAGCATCCTAAACCTCCAAGTAGAAAGTCAAGGAACAAAACCCAACGACCGAGAGAGCTTCACAATCCTTCTAGTTCTATTGGTTCCATTCGCAAGCGAACGTCATCAGAAGAAAAAGTGTTTGTTGACCTCGGTGTAAATGACGAAGTTAAAGAGAAGACTTACTTGGCTGCTTTTTTAGCATGTTGGTTGTGTAAGTTTGTTCTTCCATCAAATCCTGCAAACATAATTCGCCCTGGAGTGTTTAAGATTGCAAGCAAAATGGCATATGGAGAAATATTTTGTCTTACTGTTCCAGTACTTGCAAGCATCTATAGGGGTTTGAATGACATTGTCTCACTTCCCGAATCTCCCAATTCTACAGTTGTATTTCCTAGTCATTATGTATATGCCTGGCTAGCAGAATATTTTCAGACACATTTTCGTTCTCCAATCAATCAATCTTCACCTCGGATGACTAAATATGCAGGAGAAGGGATGGCAAAGCATTTTGAAAATCCTGAGGCGCAGGATTTGTTCAAATCTTGTAAGGGTCTTGTGCTAAATCGCTTAGCAATGAAGTTTCACCAAAGGGAAGTTAAAGTTGATGATGAGATGCCAATTATTGTTTTTGAGTATTTGGCTAGTCTTCGCTCTAGTGTTTTATCCTTAAGACAAGGCGACTACTTTGTCCTTGAACCCTACAGCCCTTATAGATTTAGCAGGCAATTTGGTTTTCACCAAGATGTTCCAGGAAATTTGAAACAAGACATTTGCACTGGCTCATTGGACGAGGTTTTCAAATATTGGAAATCATATACTCTCTGTAATACCAAGTCCTCAGTATTATTGCCAGAGACTACGAGTCTAAAAGATTTTTCAGTCACCAAAGCTTATGTTGATTGGTGGTCAAAGGTCCATGTTGACCCATTCATGACTACGACGGAGAACTTATCACGAAATAAACATCCAGCCTCTCCAAATAATAAAGAAGCAAAGTCTAGGAAGGGTGAGACTCCAAACCGGAGACCTGGAACGCATACTAAACACATAAATGGAGAATCTTCAACGACTCGGAGTAGCGATAATTTTGTTAATGGGTCAGCTACCCCTCTCAACCCATCCAATCATCCCTCTAACAACCAGAAACATCCTCGATCTATGGTGATCCGAAGTGGGGGTGGAAGAGCTAGTGGTGAACGCAACTGGAAGCATATACCAAAAGTGTCAGACTGTGCCTCTTCAGCAGAAAATGTTGTTTCCCTTCCAAATATGGAGGACTTCTTTGACGGACTTTCCAGCAGTTCTTTACCAATGCAGGTTGAGGATTTGCAGGTATATATATATATACTTTCTTTTTTCTTTTTTTTTTTTTTTTTTTTTATTCACATTTTTTTTTATTTATTTTAAAGATGGAAAATGGTAATGGAGCGATTGACGGTGCAAATCATCTTGGTGGTGAAGAGTCTGTTTATGGACCTTCTGCCTTTGAGTTGGTGACCAGAAAAACAAATTTTTTACCTTCCGCAGCAGATGTCACATCTCCCCTTCATGGTTCTGATCAGGTGTTGGTAAACCCTCATCCTCATGATTCTTCCGTTGGACACAAGTCTCAACTTCAGGCACATGTGGAGACAGTAGGAGGGCATGTGATACCCCGAGTGAATATTCAGGAATCACATCAGGCCACATTTTCTGAAGCACCCACTTATGATGTGACGAGTATGATTTCTGGAATCAGGCGTCAATCGGCCTTAGCATTGGGAAACAACCTCAAGAGGATGTTAAAGAGGACGGAGTTTTCTAAAGTTCCATTACTTAGATCAAGAGTTAAGAAAACTTTTGATGAGATTTCTTCACTTCCCATGGACTGTTCTGAGTTTCAGGAGAGAGTCAACTCATATTTACAGAGTGCAGAAGATTACAATGATCTTAAGTCGAGATATGCCCAAGCTTTGACTGAAGAAGTACACTCCCAACGCTTAGCTCACATTAACTCGCGTCTTAACGAGGTCCTTTCTTCAGATATTGCAGATGTGACACATGTTCAAAAACTTCAAGCAGATCTTCTCCATGATAAAAATGAGTTAGAAATTTTACTTCTTCAAATCGAGAAACTTGAAACTTCAATTTTGGAGGCTAATTCACGAATCTCTCAGAGGGAGGATGTTATTGCTAGCATCAAGAAAGAAAAGAAAGCAATTGAAGAGATTCCCATTATTCCTGATCATGATTGTGGTGTTGTAAGCACTCTAGAGAAGTTGTTGCAGAAAGAGCAAGAAGAGATCCTGGAGTTGCCTTGGCTGTCTTAATTTCTCTCTTTTATACATTGCCTTGTTATCAATACATTAAACAAACTATTGCAGAGTTGCTATGTCGTCTATTTTAATAATAAAGATCATTTTTTTTTTGAATGAATGACTGAACTCGGAACAAACCTCCAAGCTGCCTACGTACCCTCAATAGGAATCAAGTCATTTACGTAGTTCAGATTAACAAACTCAAATTTATTTATTTATTATTTTTATTATTATTTTTTTTTTCATTTTTTTTTTGGGCCGTACACAGTTTATACTCGTGCGGGCCAGGAGTGACTTCCATTGTTTATGGGTAATATCGTTTTAGGAATTTGGCATTGATAGGCCCAACTCTGACCCCATCTTCATCGACAATTTTGTAGGCGCCATTAGTGTAGACTTCTCGCACCACATATGGTCCGTCCCATTTTGATGTAAATTTGTTACCCATACGATGACCGGTGATAATGGGCCTTCGCACAGCAAGCACCAAGTCACCGACTTGAAAGGATCGAGGACGAACTCTTTTGTTGAAGGCACTTGAGAGTCGAGCTTGGTAACACTCCAACCGCTGTTGAGCTTCAAGTCTTTTTTCATCCAACGCCTCCAACTCTTGAAGACGCAATTTGGCATTTTCTTCATTTGTCAGCCCTTCTTGTATGGCAATTCTCAAAGAAGGAATTTGTTGCTCAAGTGGGAGAACTGCTTCAACACCATAAACGAGAGAATACGGTGTTGCTTGGGTTGGAGTACGATATGTTGTTCGATATGCCCAAAGAGCCTCTGCCATTCTTTCATGCCAATCCTTTTTAGACTTAGAAACTACCTTTTTCAACAAATCACAAAGAGTTTTATTGAAAGCTTCTGCTTGTCCATTTGCTGGTGCATTGTACATTGAAGACTTGTGTTGTTTGAAGCCAAATTTTTTACACAAATTGGCCATCAGACTATTTTTGAAGGGTAACCCATTGTCAGTGATGATATGATGAGGAACACCATACCGGAAGATAATGTTCCCTTTGATGAAGTCCACCACTGTCTCTTTCTTCACTTCCTTAACGGGGATGGCTTCAGCCCATTTTGAAAAATAATCAGTTGCCGCAAGGATATATAGATGACCTTTAGAAGATTTCAGGAAAGGCCCAACTACATCCAATCCCCATGCATCAAATGGCCAGGACATAATTGTAGGGTGCAACATCTCAGGTGGCTGGTGTATGAAATTGGCATGGAATTGACAGGCCTGACATCTTTTAGCGTAATCCATACAATCTCTAACCATGGTTGGCCAATAGTATCCCATTCTCTTTACTCGAAAGTGAAGCTTAGGACCTGACTGATGAGCCCCACAGACCCCTGAATGTGCTTCTTCCATTGCGTGAGTTGCTTCTTCTTCTCCCAAACAACGAAGGAAAAGACCTTCATATGAACGTCGAAATAATGTATCTTTGTAAAAGATAAATCGGGGAGCTCTTCGACGAATCTCAGTTTTGTGACGAGGATCTTCAGGAAGCTTCCCATGTTCTAGGTAATTGATGATGGGTCGTCTCCAGTCTTCATTTTCAACAATTGAAATAGAGATTGCATTTATTTCTTCTAACTGGCCTTCGAGTAACTTAGGTAGTACCCATCGTTGACATACTGGAACGGTAATTGCCTCATCTTCCCCTAATGCCATTGTGGTTGCCAAGTTGGCTAGTGCATCTGCCAACATATTCTCTTCCCTTGGAATATGTTCCAAGATGATGTTATCAAATTTACTAAGTAGATTTGAAGCATACTGAGAATATGGGATCAGGTTGTCTTTTTTGACTTCGTAAACCTTGAGAAGTTGGTTGATCACTAACTTAGAATCCCCATAAACTTCAATGTCTGTAATTTTCATTTCATTTGCCATTTGAAGACCAATTATCAGAGCTTGATATTCGGCGACATTATTTGAACAATTTTCTGGAAAGGAAAATGCGTATGGAAAAATTTGCCTTTGTGGAGAGACAAATACCACGCCCGCCCCAGCTCCTTCAGAACGTGCCGCACCATCGAAGAACATCATCCATGGGGGAAGGATATCAATAAGGAACACCTCCTCATCAGGAAAGTCCTTTGAAATTTCCCAATCGGCTGGTATGGGATGGTCAGCTAAGAAATTAGCAAGGGCTTGTCCTTTGACTGCTTTACGCGGAACATACAAGATTTTGAACTCATTAAACAAAATCGACCACCTTGCGAGCCGCCCAGAAAGAATAGGTCTTGACATAACGTATTTGAGAGGGTCTGCTTTTGCAACCACATGGACTGTGTGAGCCAAAAAATAATGTCTCAATTTTTGGGAGGCAAAAACTAACGCAAGAGAAGTCTTCTCAATTGAAGGGTACTTGAACTCTGTCGCAGTCAATCTTCGACTCAAATAGTATAGAGCCTTTTCCTTGTTTTCCTCATTATTTTGTGCTAGAAGAGCCCCGAGAGATTCTTCTTGAGCAGCAATGTATAGTATAAGTGCTTTTCCAGGGATAGGAGCTCCCAACACCGGGGGGTTAAGCAAGTATTTTTTGATGTTGTCCAAAGCATTTTGGCTGGTCTGGTCCCATATGAATGGAGCATCTTTCTTCATAAGTCGGCTAAATGGTTGACATCGTCCAGCCAAATTTGAAATGAATCGACGAATGAAAGCAAGTTGTCCTTGAAGACTTCGTAACTCACGTAGATTTTTAGGTGGTGCCATTTTTTGAATGGCATCAATCTTTGATGGGTCGACTTCAATGCCACGATGTCGGACAATATATCCAAGGAACTTTCCTGATGTGACGCCAAATGCACATTTGAGAGGATTAATCTTCAGTTGAAATTTTCTTAATCGTTCAAAAATTATGCGAAGATCTTTGAGATGAGTCATTCTTTCCTTGGTTTTGACCACCAAGTCATCAACATAGCATTCTATGATTTTATGAAGGATGTCATCAAAAATTTTTTGCATGGCCCGTTGATAAGTAGCACCATCATTCTTAAGTCCAAAAGGCATGACCTTGTAGCAATAAATCCCCTTTGGAGTGCGGAACGCAGTTAACTCTTCATCTTTTGGTGACATTCTTATTTGATTGTAACCAGAGAAGCAATCCATGAACGAAAGAGCCTCATGTCCTGTTGTTGCATCCACCGTGAGTTCAGCCACAGGAATAGGAAAGTCATCTTTTGGGCATGCAGAGTTCAGGTCACGGAAGTCCACACAAAATCGTATTTGTCCATTTTTCTTTTTAACTGGGACAATACTTGAAATCCATGTTGGATATTTGACTTCTCGAATGAAGCCTGCATCAATTAGTTTGTTGATTTCTTCCTCAATCTTTGGGATAAGATCAGGCCTGAAGAAACGTTAAGATTGCTTGATTGGACGTGTGCCATGCCTAATCGCAAGGTTATGGACTGCAATTTTAGGCTCAAGACCCGGCATTTCTTTGTAAGTCCAGGCAAATATGTCTCTATATTCTGATAGCAATTTGACATACTCTTTTTCCTCTAGAGGATTTAAGAGTGCGCTGACGAAAACTGGCTTACGTTCTTCAGACGAACCCAAGTTTATTTCTTTCAGTTGATCAACAGTAGATTGCCCCCCGTCTTCAAGTGTTGGAGGTGCGTCCTTGACTTCTTCATTTTGTGAATCAAAATTCAAATCTTCTTCCTCCACTGTGATATGGTGGGAAGTAACATAAATCGTTTCCTCTGTAACTTCTGGTTGGTCCTCTTGGTTAGGATGTCTCGTGCATATGATGGTTCGTCTTTTGACTTTTAACATTTCATCAATGTTGATTTCTAAATCCACTTTACGCTTCATTCGTGATGGAATTAGGCTTCGCACATCATCATCTTTTTCTGACTTAAGCTCAATTTTTCTTTGACTTACCTCATTACCTCTTTCCTCAGGTGTGGAGCTTGTGCCTTTAATCCGAGAAAATACAGTGTTTCATGGTTGAGAATTCAGACTTTCTGTATTCGGAGCAGGGGTATCTAACCTACTGAATACTGAAGCCCGGGAAGAATGGTTACTATGAAAAGTTGACCTATTTGTTTGACCACCCATATTCAACCTTTCAAACACCGAAGTACGGGGGCTTGGGGCTTCAATCCGATCAAAGACCGAAGTCCGTAAAGCAGGTACTTGGTCCTCATCCACGTCTTCAACTTCTTTAACACTAATGTACTGTGTATTTTCTCGCTTGCCCTTTCTTCCTATAAAGACTCGGACAGGCTCTGCTGGCGTGAATCCCAGTCCAGTTTTAGGTAGATTGATTCTATACCCTTGTTGGCGCAACTTATTCTGAGTTTCATTAAGGCCATGAACCTTCTCACCTGTGACTTCGGGACTGAGTTGCCCAAGCGTTGTAGGATTTTCAAAGTCATATCCTGAATTAGCTAAGAGCTTGTATGCATTTGGATCAAATCCTTCTTCAGTTCTTTGACAAGGGAGTAATTTTTGTCTCGTCGAGTCATGAGAGCCAAAGACAAATCCCTTCAGTGGCGGTTTGGCAATTTTGGACTTTTCGAGCCTCGCAACAGGAATTATAGAACTCTCATGAAGTACATGCACATCACTTTCTGCCATAGCATGAGTGGGTTTTATCCTCATTTCTTTTATCTCAGCAAACTCAACAAATGGAGATTGTCCTTCTTTTCTCATAGACTTTGGAACATACTTAAAAACGAGTTTACCTTTGGGAGTTTTTGAAGATGACCCAGACTCTTGTGTAACAGTTATAGACTTCTTACTATCACAATCAAGAGTTTTTTCAGAATTAACCGGAACTTCTTTACCTTTAGGTTTTCCTGTCGAAGGAATTTTTGATGGAAGAACTTCTGTTGGTGTATCAGCATTTAAGTAAAACTTGGCATCTGCAAAATGTGATTCCACCTCAGTGAATGGCTTACTATCTGCAAACACAGTCTTCACGCCATTCCTATAAAATTTGAAACATTGATGCAATGTGGAGGGAACTATGCCGTTTCCATGGACCCAAGGTCTCCCTAACAACAAGTTATAGGAGGTCTTTGCGTCAGTGACATGGAATAGAGTTTCAGCATTTAACTCCCCAATGGCGAGGTGGACCCTAATCATTCCGATTGCTCTCTAGCCTCCTTGATTAAAGCCTTGAATAATTAAACGACTTTGAGCCAACTCATCAACTGTGATGCCAAGGTTCTTCATAGTAGTTTTTGGCATGATGTTCACTGCAGAACCTCCATCAATGAGGATCCGAGTAACTTTCTGTTCCCGAACATATCCAGAAACGAAGAGTGGTCGATTATGTGGTTTTGACCCTAATTGAAGATCCTCATCAGTGAAAGTGATTGCTGCACAACAAGAGGCACAAGTCGTAGTAGGGACCTGCTCATCATTATCTTCCAGGGCTTCAGATTCTTCTTCAGAATCTTCTTTTTCATTTTGCCAGTTAGTTTCAGCAACAGTTACTGTGTAAACAGTCTGAATTTGATCATTGCTAAAATATCCAGTTGGAAAGAAGTCTCGTAAGGTCGCGCACCTGCGAGAACTGTTGTATGAAAATTCATCCATTTGGTCATTTTCGATGACTGTCTTTCTCTTTGTAGCCATTTTTTGAGGGTGACGGTATCGATGTTTCTCTCTTCTTTGCCCCCTGTTAGAATGAGCAGGTTGCATCAAAGTAGTACATTGCTTTCGCGGCTTCTTTCTCGTTACTAGAGTCCATCCTTCATCTTCTCGTCTAGATAGCTCTGTATGTGGCACTGAGACAATCACTGATTCCAACGAACCAAACTGGATAATCTTGGTACCGGTCAAGTTAAGAAATTCAGACCTAATGGTAGCGTGATTTGATTCGGCTACTTCATCACCGTCCAAAAGAATCTTCCCTTGTTTTGCCAGGGTCATAACCAATTCTTTGAATATGAAGCACTTCTTGATTGGATGGCTGACAATACGGTGATACTTGCAGTATTTTGGGTCATGCACTCGTCCCATCTCCTCCGGGCGTTTGCATTCTGGGAGTTCAATTATTTTCTTTTCGAGCAAGAATTCCAATATACCAAGTACATCGGAGTCTGGGAATGGGTACTCCTTTTTCTCCAATTCCTTGAGTGTGGGACGAGGTCTCTCTTTCTCTTGGAATTTGTTTTGCTTGCTCTCTTCTTTATTCTTTTCCTTCGCAAAGACTTTCAAGGGTACGACTGTGGTGGCCATAGTCTCTTTGGAGACCCTTTTTGATAGTTTATCATCTTTCTTTCCTTCCTTTTTGTCCTTGTGTTGCTCCAGGACAGAAGGGTTCTTTCCACCATGAGCATTGATGCTGATTTCCATGTCATGTGCACGTGTAGCTAGCTCTTCAAACGAACGAGGTTTGATGCCTTGAAGGATGTAGAGGAGTCCCCAATGCATACCCTGCATGCACATCTCGACACCAGAAATTTCTGAGAGTCGGTCCTTGCAGTCTAAACTGAGCGCACGCCACCTGTTAATATAATCTGTAACAGGTTCATCCTTCCATTGTTTAGTATTGGTGAGTTCCATCATGCTCACGGTACGACGAGTACTGTAAAAGCGATTTAAGAACTCTCGCTCCATCTGCTCCCAACTATCGATTGACTCAGCTTCCAAGTCAGTGTACCAATCGAAGACATTTCCTTTAAGGGAACGGATAAACTGTTTTACCAGAAGATCACCCTCGGACCCGGCATTATTGCATGTTTCGACAAAATGAGCAACATGTTGTTTAGGATTGCCCTTTCCATCGAATTGTTGAAGCTTAGGAGGTTGATACCCAGCTGGCATCCTCATGTTGTCAATCCGTCTTGTGTAAGGTTTTGAATACATGAGCGAGTTTTGAGAAACACCGCCGTATTGTGACCTGATCGTGTTACTGATCATATCTTGAAGTTGTTGAACAGACAACGAAGCGATAGAAGGAGCAAAATTGGGATGATTTGCCCTTTGCTCGGACATGTTTGCATGGTGAGCCTTATTGGTCATGGCCCCTTGTGGCGTGAAACCGGGAGGGTGTGAGAGTTCTTGACTCGACTCCTTAGATTTCTGACCTTCCAACCTATTCATGAGGGAAGCAATCTGCAAGTCTTTTTCTTCAACGGTTTTGGTGAGCTTTTCAATAGCGCGAGCCATGGTTGCAAGTTGTTCCTCTACCGATGCTGTATCGGTCATCATAACTTGCATGTTGGTTGATTGTGATTGGGTCTGAAAATTTAGATACCTTGGAGAAATCAGCTCTCTCGGAGATTCAGGGGAGGAAACTGAGCGCGATCCTGAACTCGAATTAGAATCCGACATAGAGCGAGATGAACGCGGTGACATGTCTTTCGGGAAAGAGTTTTCAGAAAGTGGTGGAACTTCTTCAAGACTTGTGTTGTTGAAGTTCATCGTCCTTAAGGACTCGAGGGTGATAAATGGATGATGAGCTTTTATGCTTGCAGGTTTGGTCGAGTTGACATCCGCCATGCTTTGTTTCAGTGCTAGAGAAACAGGTGCCTTTGTTTTGCTGCGAGTTGCTGGTCCAGTAGAGGTGCTGCTACCACTTGATGGAGCCATCACATTCCTAGCCAGAGAGTTGTTGGTTGTTGCAGCGGCAACGTTCTTGCCAACATTCTTTGAACCTTGACCGAGTTGAATCTTCTTAGGGGCCATCGATGCAAGCAAGAAAAATCTTTGAGGAATTGATTAAGGAGATAGAGATGAGAGGCAGAGAGGTCCCACCGGGCGTGCCAGAAATTTGTACACACAAATTTCGTGTCCGAAAACCTAGGAACGAAATTGAGGAACAAACAGTCAATTTTATTAATTTAAGAAAAAGGGGTACAATTCTCTGTGGTCGATTCTTTTACAATAAAGAATCTTCCTCTGATTCAATCTCCTTGATTTTCGGTACAAGGGCTTCGAAAGCTTGTTCTTGAACCGGTAGTGACGAGCTTTCTTCAAAACTTCAGGATTGAGGAAGGCTTGTCTGGATTTTCGATCGAGGGCCGATAGAGCTTGATCTCGAACGGTGGATTGAAGGTCTTTGGAGAAGAACGGCACTTGTGTGGCGTGCTTGATGCTCTTCGTCTTCAGAACTTCGAAGGTTGAAGGTCTTTGAAGTAGAACAGCACTTGTGTGACGTGCTTGATGTTCTTCGTCTTCAGAACTTCGAGTGTTGGTTGAGGCAGGGCTTCAGCAGAGCTTTTGTGTTCTCTTGAACTCTTTGTCTCTGTGCTTTTCTGTCCTTCTGTCTCCGTCCCCCGAATGTGTAGGGTGACCTTGTATTTATAGGCAAAAGGGGTGGAGGTTTATTTTGGTAACTCCCCATTAATTGTGCCAACTTCCATAAAAAGAGATTTTGCCTCCTTTTATATGGAAATAAATTAAATTTAAATTTGAATTATCACACATGTGTTTTAAAGGCCTGAACCTTCACGATTTTGACACGTGTCTGTTGTTGGGACCCACAATCGTAGACTTAAATTGATCAAAAGTGTTTGACTCATTGACCAATCGGACGGTGATTAATCCATCATAAAATTTATGTGTCTCATGCACTTTTTATTTATTTATAAGTCTAGCTTTAAAAACTGAAAGGCCATGAACTACCTTGTTTTAAATACTTTTAATCTTAGAATGAAATGTCCTTTAGATTTGAAATTTTGGATACTGTATTTTGGACAATTATGATCAAGAATTTTTTTTCACGCTAACAAAAACAAATTTCCGGTTACTTTTGGGCATAGTTTCAGACTAGGAAACAATTTCTAAATTCTAAAATTTAAAATAAAGCTAATCTCATTTTGCAACACTGAGTACTTATTTTTTAACGAATGAATATATATATATACCATACTGGCACAAATTTGAAATGCCAACTGCAAGATTAAAAAAGTTTTTCAAAGATTTGAAGGACCTGCGCCTACGGACATGATCATGAAAATAAGAGAAAAGTGAACCTTTCGGTTATCTAAGGGTCGGTGCAAATCTAATTGGGTCCGAAGAAGGTTTAATTGTGATGCCAAATACATATAGGTAGAAAAAAGCTTAAAAGAGAGAGAAAGAGAGGCCGCGCTTACCTTCAGATATGGATAAAAAGAGAGAGCTCAACTAAAAGAGATATATATCGTTTTTTTCTGTTTGTTGACAACCTATGGTGGGTAGAATTACGGGATAAAAAAAATGGTGGGTTGGGCTGCACGGCATTGTCTAACACAAATTGATGCCCACCCAATCCTCCTGGTTAGAGAGGACCCGTAGCCTATCCTGCATACCCTCCAGGTTAGAAGGGTCCAATCCACCATTAATTGTTAACATGGTGTCAGAACTTGCTCAGCAGCAGATCTTGGATTGAATTCGAACTTCGTTGTCACCCTATCCTAATAATTAAAAATTATCACTTAGGAAGGTCGCACACAAGGTGAACCAAGAGGTCCACGTAAGTGCTCGACCAAAGTTGCACTTGAGGGGCGTGTTATATGTTTAAATATTCAAGTTACAGCTCTCTCTAACAACTTAAACTTTTAGAGTAGATGATTTTTTACACGATTACTAAAGCTTTTGGAAAATGACCAACCTAATTTGTAGTGGCCATAATCACTAGGTTAATTCTCTTAATTAATTTTACCCAATGATTAATTAGAATTAATTAAGGACCCACGTATGTACCTTATGGTTGAAGAGAGCTTGTTGTTGTGGAATATTATTCTCCTCCAGTACCTTATCATCTTTTCCTCTTCTGGACCAGCAGAAACTTTTGAGGTTTGGCAAGATTCCAAGGCTCATAGTCTTTAATCGAGGGAACATGACAATCTCATTACCGTCTTCTTTAGTAGCAATTACTTCAATTCCAGGCAAGTCAATAATATTCAATTCCTCCAAAGCTGGGAGTCTAATCTGCGAAATTCATTATATCACATTTCATTAACTAATGTGAAAAAAATTGCACAAGTTCAAAGAAGGTTAGACTATAAAATAGACTTACACATGATTCAATTAAAAAAATAAATAGATCTGAAATCAAGAATTCAAGTTTAAATTAAAGATTGCTATAGAAGTTAATTTTGAAAGTTGAAGGTGATGCTAGATTAGAGTTATGAGTCTTCATCTTTTTATTTATCCTTCAACAAATGTTCACTTCAAAATCCCAATGTAAATGGATATTATTTTCTTAAATTATTCTTAAATTTTGTATTTATTTCTTTTGAGTTAGTGGAAAGTTAATTTTAGAATTTCAAAATTGGCATTAATTAGTAGAAGGAAAACTTATTACATTTAAGTTTTGCAACTTGTATCCGTGGCTTATAAAAGTATCCCTTCTGTTGGGTCGAGAGGATAAAAGGTTTAATTACTATATATGTGGTCTAGATTTTCAGTAGTTTTTTTTTTCTTCTATTTTTTAATTTTTGTTTACCTTAAATAAGAAATATTTTGTTTCGGTAAATTAAAATATTGTACTTTATAAACCCGTATTAGTGCTGATGCTTTTAATTTATTGAAAGAATTTGTACGTAACAAGTTTCAATCAAGTATAGAAATAAAAAACCTTACACTAGGTAAATTCAGAATTCTAATGTTTTAAGAAAAAATAGAATCCCGAATTTAATTAAAATTGTACCAAAAAAGTATATTAAGATAATAAGATTAACCATATATTCAAATCATATGATCTACAAATTTTCAAATTAGACATGCAAAAGGCTAATATTGTTTCCGATAAGCAGGAAACCAAATTTCATTTAAGATTGCTCTTCTTAGTCAAAGAAACTTCCTAATCCGATAATAATTTAAAAAATAAAAGATAAATTATTTTTAAGAAGAAAAGAAAGTGACTAATAGATGTTGATGAGCTGAGATAGTGTGTGTGCATCAATAATTTTTCATTCCCATTGTTGTTCTTCGTTTCATTTTTGATAGATAAAAAATACCAATATGACATCCTGGTACACTTATTATGTTCCAATAAAATCTTAAATGCCATGTGAATAGAGGAAGAAACATGAAATAGAAAGAAGAAGATGAAATCAAAATGAAAAGAATAATAAAGTTTATGAAAAATTAGATTTTGGTGATCAAAATTGAAAAAAAAATTATTTTACAGTGACGTCTCAATAAAAGGTAAATAATGACCAAATTTGAAAGATAATTATCAATAAGTAATTATTTAATTTTAATATCCAAAATACCATGTCTTATATTGAGATATCTCCCATCCCTTATTCATCTTCTCCAACCCTACCTCCAAATATCAAACTTTAAAAGTTATAATATTAATTTACTTTGTTATTATGATACACTTTAGTCAAAATTTAAAAAATTGCTATCGATTTTGTTGATCGATTGAATCACACTATTAATAGATTTAAACGGGTTTGATAGTCGGCAGTACAATTGACAGCACCTGATCTGGTTAATGACTTCAACTTTCAATTAATTTGCAATATCTAGCCTTCTTTGGGTTTGTGAAATATGTTATTCAAATTGTGGGTCATTGGGTTAAAGAAGAGGAATGCCACACTTTTATAATATCACAGTTAGTTCCCAATTAGTGTAACTTGACACTCGGATTTTTGGATGTCAATCAACATCCTTTTCGAAGGTTTTTGGATGATTGTTTGAGGTAGCATCATATACTTTTTCATAGTAATTGTAATTTTAACTGATTTGTTTATTGTCGTTTATTTTCTGTTATTAAAACTTCTGGAAAATGAGCAATAGTTATAGCCCTGGCTTCCCTTAATTACTGAAATTAATTAAGGACCCACTATGTACCTTATGGCTGAAGAGAGCTTGTTGTTGCGTAATATTATTCTCCTTCGGTACCCTATCTTCTCCTCCTCTTCTGGATAAGCAGAAACTTTTGAGGTTTCGCAAGAATTGAAGTCTCACATTCTTTAATCGAGGGAACACGATGATCTCATCATCGCCTTCTTCAGTACCAATTACTTCAACTGCAGATACCACTGAATCACAATTTTTAACTTCGAGAATTTCAAGGTTCTGCAACAATGGGAGTGTATTGGATGGAATTACATTCACTAGTTTTTGACATTTTTGCACATTGATATTCCTCAGCCGCTGAAAAGAATCTAGGAATAATTTGTTGTCCCATATTGTTGTGAGGCTTTCAAAGTCATTAATCATCAATTCTTCCAAAGCTGGAAGCTTAACCTGCAAAATTCATTATATCACATTTCATTAAACTAATTGAAGCCCAACCCAACCCACCCAAATAATTGGTCCCCTAAAAAAACAAAAGCCAACTAACTGAAGCCCATAGATAACCCAAGCCCACCATATATATATATATACACACACATGTATCTTATCTAACTCTAAACACTTTCATTCTCGCCTTTAGCAGCTATGCAATCAACACGATCAAACCCTAGCCGCAACGAGTCTTTGCCTTTAGCAGTGATAAATAAAAAAGAGCAATACTACACATCATGAAATTATTTCATGAATTTGTATCACGAATGATGTGGCAGGTAACGTGGAGAGTTAGTATTGGTGGGATTCCCCCATACACAAAGTCTCATGATATTATCACCGAAATCCATTAATAATAACTCTCCACGTTACCTGCCACATCATTCATGATAAAATTCATGAAATAATTTCATGACGTTTAGCATTTCTCAATAAAAAAATAATAAATAAAATAATTATTTGATGATTTAATGAAAATGGAAAGCTTATAAATTATATTATTGTGTAGATTAGTCTGACAGAATGGTGGAGTTTCCATGTATAATAATAATATATATATAGGATGATCGCAATTGAATTAGGCTAGTTAATTTTTATAAAAAGTATATCCAAGTGTTCCAAAAATTAAGCAGCTAAAAAGTGATGAGTCGAGCAAATTATTTATTAGAAGGTAAGTAAGCGGTGAGAATAGAATACCTTATCATTGAACAAAGCTTGCGCAAGGGTGGACGTGTTGCATCCCCTACTTGACATCTTCTTCTTCGTATTGCCATAGAAGCTTCTCAGGTTTGGTAGATTCGACAACTTCATTATCTTTAATTGATGAAAAGTAATTGTATCCATCACTGCTTCTTGCTCAATATCTCCCACTATTTCTTCCAACATTTCACAGTTCCATATAAGTAATATCTGAAGTTGCGGAAGACCTCTTGCAGTGGCCGCGGAGAAGAGATATTTCATTAATGGACAACTTATAACTTGTAATTCTCTTAATTTACTAAAAGAACCACCAGATGCACATAGTTGGTTAGACTGTGAATTAATCCATTTTGGTTTGCCCAACAGATGTTCCATCTCATCATCACAATCCTCAACTTCAAGATCCTCCAACTCTTGAAACCCTTCTTCTCCATATCTATCGTGAAACACATCCTTTAAACCTTTCAGTCGTCTTAAATAGAGCACTTGAGCTTTTTCCATCAAAATCTTAAGCTCCCGCTCCCTCTTCTTCAAAGGAAAACCCACTAGTTGCAATATTGCTGCTGATAAGCGAATTTTATGAAGCTTACCCCCAATGGATATTTGAAATCTGATCAACGACTTAAACAGGAGCTCATCATTGAGGGGCAGTAACTCGACATTTGGTACATGAACTTGTAATCTGTTTAAGCGCTTCAATGAGTTTAGTTCATTAAGACTTGCATTGTCTTTTACCTCCCATTGGTCAAACTCATCTGGAATGTACAATTCCTCAAGCTGGGATAGACTTGATATGACACCTGATGGAAGGATTTTGAGCTTGCTACAATACCTCAAATCCAACAACCGCAGACGAGTCAACTGTCCTATTTGACGGAGCCAGCTCTTTTAGATCCTCATCTTGAATGCCTAGTATCTCAAGTTTTGTAAATTCCTTGAGATAAGCTAGGTTCACCAATTGACAGGAGATTAGACGTAACATCCGAAGATTTTTAAGTGATGATGGTAGTGTCGTGATCAACATATTACGCAAATGTAAAACTTGAAGCTTCTCCATCCATTTAAAAAAGGTACTTGGAACTTCCGATGAAAGCTTGCGGAATTCCAACATTAAGGTGCATACTTGTGTACATTCTAAATCATCGGGAAGCACACAATCATCCTTGAACCTTAATGAGATTGCTTTGCAATGTTTATATTCATCCTCGTCTGGCCACTTGTCGACACCAGCTTTTACTAGAAACATGGCATCTTTCTCTTCTGATGCAATTGATATCGCCACATCTCGAATCACATCATGCATTTTGACAAAGTTTTCATCATTACCATTTGACAACAAGTTAGATTTCTTGAGGGTATCAACCAAGTGACGTGTTCTGTTTCTTGCTATTTCCATTGATGCTCTATTTGTACCTTCAAGAAATCTGGTTGCCACTCCATATGTCACCAAGTTGTCAATAGAAATCTCAGCATCTTCTGAAAACAAACAGCAATACAAAAAGCATGGCTGCAGATCTTTCTGTTTCGGATCTTTCTGCTTCAAATATTGGTAGCTCAACTCTATGCATGAATAGAGTTTCTTTGTCACTCCTGGGATATTATAACCCTTGGAATCTTGCAATTGTTGAAGTGCATGAACCCATGCAGACCTTCCTTTCTCATACTGCAATGCTCCTCCAATTGTAACTATTGCCAAGGGCAACCGATCA
Organism: Cornus controversa; assembly: GCA_026545225.1. Classification (NCBI taxonomy): domain Eukaryota; kingdom Viridiplantae; phylum Streptophyta; class Magnoliopsida; order Cornales; family Cornaceae; genus Cornus; species Cornus controversa. The sequence continues at coordinate 92,592,956 of CM048846.1, read as the reverse complement.
CATTCACTGCACACTTGTTTCGCCATAGAATACAATTCAGGACTTTCAGTAGAATCTCCCACCATTTTCTTAAATAGGTCCCATGCTTCAAGTTCCGACAAGACCCCAATTTCGAAGTTCTTTTGATTCCCCATCCGAATGCATACATCTCTTATCCGGGAGGTCAGGATAATCTTGCAGCCATGGGTATGATCACCCACAAACGGTATTCCTATGTCCTCCAACTTAATTTCATCATCCCAAACGTCATCTACCATTACAAGGATCTTTTTACCATTTTTCAATCTAATGCGTAGCAGCTCCATTCTTACATCTTCATCTTTAGTCTCTATATCCGATTTCATATTCAAACTTGCTGCAAGCTTTAGTTGAATATCTTTCAAAATTGGATTATGGGAGACAACTATCTTGGCGATCTCATCAAAAAGCCTCTTATTTTCGGCTTCTTGGGCAACTTCTTGCATCATCCTCGTCTTACCAACGCCTGGCATTCCATGTATCCCAATCTTGTACTTGGCATCATCTTTTAGTGCCTCCATAATATCATTAAAACCACCTTCCTGGATTCAAAACTCTCATAGTTTATGGTGTGTGTTCTGTGCCAAGCACGAGTGACAGTAGGTTGGTGTCCAACAGTACCAAAATTGTTGCCGTCCTCAATAAGCTTAGTAACAACAAGCTTCTTCTTCTTCCCTTCCTTACCCAACCGGTAGCGTGAGCGTACATCAACACACTTGAGATTTTGTTTGCCTTGGAGTAATCTGGTCTTGTCATCTTCCATGCTCTGCACTTTGCTCAGCCACTCCCTAACATCATCGTGAATGACTTCAGCATTGTTTAAGGCTGCTTCGACCTCTATTTGGATCCTTCCCTTCTCAAGGATGAGACTGTCAACTTCGTCTGCGAAATCCTTAATGTTTCTCTTGCAGTGAAATAAATAACCCAATTGACGGCCGATGTATGTGTACAAGACGTCTCTGATCGGCTCCAACATCGTTCCCACAACGCCAAAGATGTCACCCATTTTCACTTCACCAGCTAGCTACCTTTAATTTTATTTCTTTTTCTTTTCTCTCTTTAAGGAGACGATGCAATACAGAATATTAAGAAAATGGCAACAATCGAAATACAGAAATCTATGACTCTTTTTTCTCTACAAGGAGAAAGCTAAGAAATTAATGGAAGAGACTTCAAGACAAGATTTATTTATTTATTTTTTGCAGAAAGAAAAGTGAAAATTCACAATGAGACATCCGATAGAGAGACCAATTCAGGTGTAAGAGAGAGCCTAATTCAAATTTAACAGAAAAACTAAGAAACTGAACTTGGGAAATTGCACACGCAGAGAGAGAGAGAGAGAGGCAAAATCAAATGCATGCAAGAGAGAAAGCAAAATCGAAAAAAAGGAAAGGCAAACGAGAAATATTAGAACCAACACAGAAGAAGAAAAGAAGGAAAGAAAAATCAAACGAGATGATGGAATACAATACAAAGGAAATGGAAGCAATAGAAAAACAGGGGGGTAAGAGTAGTGCTGTTGACGAAACTAAAGAAGAGATTTAAAGACATACATACCTTTAGCTAATGCACATTTGTCTATATATCCCAAATCCAAATACACCAACTTTGATTTTGAATGACAGACCAAGAGAAATAAAATGATGATGACCGGAAAGGAAAGTGAAGATTCAGGTGAGACTGTGAGATAAGAAACAGAGCAAGAGAGTGCAGAGATTGAGGGGATTGCAGATAGAGAGAGAGAGAGATGCAAATTCAGATGCTAGAGAGAGACTACTTGTCACAAGGAAAAGTAAATGATAATTATTGATCAGAAGCGACAAAGAAAACGAAAAAACGAGAGGACGCTTTTTCTCAGGACGGTAATGGAGTCACCTGCCTGTCTAGTACTTCGCCCCCAAAATATATGGGTAATTTGAAAAAATGTAACCCACAAAGTTGTAAGTTATTAGTTACGGTTATCAAATACTCATATATTTGTGAGTCAGAATTTTTAAAGTATTTATATATTTTGAAACGAAGGAAATATTATTTTTTTACAAATTAAAAAATTGTTGAATTTGTTTTCTCGGGTGATTCTATTATTACCAACTCGAAAACAATATGAAGTTCAAATTCTACCCCCCACTACCTAACTTTGTGATAAGATAAAGTTACAAATAGGCACTGTGCAATAGAAGACTCATCAAATAAAAAAAGAGTTCCAATGTGCAACCTGTTGTGCCAAAGAAGTCCAAAATGAGAATGATAAAAGACAACCGAAGATTCATAGGGGATAAGTTGACATGTAAAAAAGTGAAAAATCGAGAGAGCTGAATGATGCAATTCACACAGAATTGTGAAAGTCTAATCGGAAAAGATAAGAATATTGGATAGATTAGTAGGGGTTAATCTCAAATGGCCAAATTTCGGTTGGATTTACACTACTACTACTAAAATTAAATTTTTCAAAAGCAGTCCAATTTAAATTATTAACAATTCAATTCAACTTCAAATCAAATTAGATTTACATTCAAAATTTTTATTTTTTATTTTTTTATCATAGCACTCCATTATTACACAGAGATCAAAAGGAAAATGGATGGACTGGTGGACCCATTGACAAATTAAAAAGCTATTGCAAGTGTTGCATTTAATCATGATTTAATAAAAATTGGACAGTGGAATTTTTTTCAAAGATTTTAATAAAGATTAATGGAACTGTTAGAAATGGTGCTCTCCTTCCCCGTGAATTACTTAGTCCACACAGCATCATTAAAAGCCACTCAGTCAGCTTGTAATAGTAAGGTCCTGTTTGGCAGAGCTTTTGCTTCAACTTTTACGCAGAAGAAGAAAAGAAGCGGAAGTTAACACACCGGTTTCCTCTAAACGCTCTTTTTGGACTTCAAAACTCTTCTGCCTTATCAATCCAAACACTCTTCAAAACGGCTTTTGAACTTAAAAAACCGAAAACTACTTTTCAAAATCCAATCCAAACAGAGCCTAAATCTAGATAATGGCTTTGAGGAGTTGATATTAACATTCCACCAATATATTTTTTAAAATAAAATTAAAAAATTTTCTTATGATACACCATATTTGATTCTTATATTGTTTATATCATAATTGTCCTTTTAAAATATGACTCTAATCCAATTGGTTTTTTTACCTTTCTTAGAATTCTAATTCATTCACATTTTATCTCACATTCTTATATTTGGCATATTATCTTTTACTCACCAAAATTGTAATTTATTTTACACGTGTCGTATCTATAAAATAAACATTAAACATAAATGGTTACTCAACGAGCCCTCAATTATGGTATTAATAATATAAGAATCAAACATGGTATATTATAAGGATTTTATTGTAATTTTGTTTTTTTAAAAAATAGGAGTGGAGCGCTAGAGGATATTGGTGGAGGGCCAATACCAACTCCCTAGCTTTGTTGAAGAACTAGAAGAAATAGGAAACATATTAGAGAAATAAAAAGTACTCCCTCCGTCCCATAATTTTTGAAATTTTGGGGAATCAAAATTTTTATAGTAGTGGAGTTTTAATATATTTTATTATAGTGTTAATGAATAAATTTACATATTAGTCATTTAAAGTATTAGTATTAAGTGGTGAGGTCAACTTTTAGGATAGTAGAGTTTGAAAATAGTAATTTAAGAATCATATAAAAGATTCTAAAATAAAATAGTAGTTTAAGAATCATATAAAATAAAATAATGTACTATAATTATGAACCGAGGGAGTAATAGAAAACGACAGTGGTTTGGCGTAGAAATATGATGATGAAATTGAGTTTTAGTTATATACATATTCTGTATATAAGCTTATGATGCGAAGAGTTTAACTTTAAAAGAGTCAATTGAATTTTGGTCAAGTCTGAGCTTGATAAGATGATGAAACTATTTACTATCATTTGGTATCTTACTAACCAAATTCTTGATTATAAAATGAAGAAAATAAAATTTTTCATGAATGACAAAAATCTAAAATGCACTTCAGAATAAGATTATCCCAAGAATGAAAAATAAATTAAGCTTCCTACATAAATTCTGAAAGTGACCAAAATGTCCCTTGCATATTTAGTTTGACTAAAATTGGTTTAAATTTTTTTTTTTTTTTTGAGAAAATTTGATTTGGGTAAGTTGCCCTAAATATTTGTCTTTTATTTAAACATATTCTAAAAGCTTAATCAGAAAATACTAGTAGGATGAACATTAAATTACTCTACTTAGATTGGATTTGATTTACCGACAATTTGATCAGTTCGAGTTAAACATAAACAAATTTGCATTGTAATTTTGCAATTTAGACTCGATTGGAAGAACTTATGGCACAAAACTTATAAAAAATCATGTTGTTTGGGATTGATATACACAAGTTAGACCACCAATAAAATGGTCATTTAATATGATTTGTGCTAAAAAAAAATATTAATAATAATATGGGTTTTGTGCAAACTACAGTTGATCCTCATCGTACGACAATTTATGTTTCACGAGGTTCAATACATTGAACTTGGGTAACACATACACATAAAAGTGAATCCATGTATCTAAATTCTCTCATCAGTCACGCTTTAGGAAAAGTAAAAGAGACAGAGTAGTAAAAGTTATTGCAAGTGGCAAATCCACATGTCGTGTTGTGTCGGTCTGGTCACTTTGGATAAGGTTTCTGATTTCGTAGCAATAGCAGAAAATGAAGTTACCAGAGTTATGCATGTGTCAACATACGGACACGGAATATGAGTACCAAAAAAAATACGTGTAATACACAAAAAATTAATAATATAATATATTATTGTATATATATATAAATAATAGTTTGATAATTTGATCTTCATAATCATAAATAAAATCACTAATTTGAAGTGTCTGAGTTAAATGTTTGTTATTTTTGTTTTCTTAAATTTTATATTATTTTGCTAGTCAACTCATAATATATTTTAAATTGCATTGAATCCCGTTCTTTTGAAAAACAATATTAAAAAAATACTCTACCATATCTGAAAGTGTTCAAAACGTATCATTGCGGCATATCCGAACCGTATTCTCTTGTTCAAAATGTATCCGAGTGTCCAATACTGTCACAGCATCTCGAGATAAGTATCACTACTTCCTAGGCTAACATAGTAAACTTATAAACAAATTAGATTTTTTTTCCTAGTTCTGTTTTCTTTGTTGTTACTTCTACCCAGCCCTTGAACCCCTAAATAAATATACTACCACTCCAATTTCTTACTAAAATAAAATTTGATATGAGAATCTTACATAACCAAACTAGCTTAGTTGGACATACTTAAAAAAAAATTTAAAATTTCCCTTGATTTTAACCTTCAAAATTAAGACTCTCTTAAGATGAATTTTGCTGGACACGGTCGAGAAAGATTAGTTTCTAAAATTTGTGCATCTTTATCAGGTTAGAAATTATACTAAAGTCTTTTTAACTCTTTGTGACATGATTTTTAAAAAAACTTGAAAAATTAAATTTTAGATATATTTGATCATGTAATATATGAGTTTAACAATTCTTCAAAATATAATTTCAATTTTGTTTATAAAATTGGTAAAGCTCGATAATAGCTTTGATGAAAAATTAGGGAAAATAGAAAACATATAGAAGAAACAAAAGTAAAAGAAGAAAATTAGTAAAAGAAAACCGAACGAGTTTTGATTTTGGTTAAGTCAAATTTGACAAGAGAATAAAATGACACATAGAATAGCTTACTAACAAAATTTCTGTTAAAGAAGAAAGATAGCTAACTTTTCATTAATGACACAGTAAAAAATTTCACTTCGGAATAAGAGTAGCTCTAAATATGAATAGTAAACGAAGTTTGATACATATAGTCTAAAATTTAAAATGAAGCTAAAGGAAAAATTATGAAATTGAAAGATTAATTTGAAAATTGAAGGGCTTCTCAGCTTTAGAATCCAATTGAGTAAAATATAAAGTTACACATATGCACTGTGAGATAGAAGTCTGGGCACAATTTTTTGTTTTAGCGCTACAACTATCAGTTGTGTGACAAGAACTAGTCCTGAGTGGAGTATGCTTATAATGGTTTATGTTAGATTATATATTATATATCTTTTCTTAATAGGTTTCTTATACCTTTTCCTAAACCATCTAGGACTAAAATTTCTTGTTTCCTAAGTTTACTCAACCTCCAATATTATGTGCCTATAAATAGGCAATTATGTATTGTTCATTATATCAATTCATAAATGAATTCTATCAATACAATTCTCTTTCTTCGTTTCTAATTGTGAGAATTGTAAAGAGAGAGAAGAAGAGATAAAAAGAAAAAGGGGTTAGGATTTCTATTATGATCTCAATGCAAAGTTACAAATATGAAAACCTAATAAAGAGAATATATATAGGCTTACAAACAAAATAAAATAAAATACTATTCTACCCTTATTAAATATAATAACTCTAATATCCCCTTTCAAAATCACGATGCGGCTGCTAAAAGCATCGAGAGTTTGTCAACCAAAAAATGAAAACGCGGAATAGGATGTGACTTTGTAAACAAGTCTGCAAGATGCATGGAAGATGTGACAAAGGGCAAAGTAATAGTGTCATGCTTAAGGTGATGTCGAGTGAGATGACAGTCAATCTCAATATGCTTGGTTCGCTCATGAAAAACGGAGTTGTGAACAATCTGAATAGTACTTTTGTTGTCACAATGCATAGGAGTGGGATGAGAAAGAGAAACACCCATGTCTGCAAGCAACCAACGTAATCAAACTATCTCAGTGGTAGTAAATGCCATAACACGATATTCAGCTTCTGTGGAAGATCTAAAAACGACAGTTTGTTTCTTACTCTTCCAAGAAATAAGATAATCACCCAAAAATATACAAAAACCAGTGATAGACTTGCAATCTATAGGATCACCAGCCCAATCAGCATTTGAGTATGCACGCAGCTCCAAAGAAAGGGTCGATAGAAGTAAAAGACTCTGAAAGAGAGTGCCTCGAAGATACCGAAGGATACGAAGAACAGCAGCCCAATGAACTGTAGTTGGTGAAGCAACAAACTGACTAACAATGTGAACAACATATGCAATATCTGGACGTGTAATAGTGAGATATACCAGGCTACCAACAATAGTACAATATAAAGTAGGATCTGGCAAAGGGGTACCATCGGAAGGAGAATATTGAACATTAAGCTCAAGAGGAGTATCAGTGATAGGCGTTGAATGTTACGCATTCTATCCTCTTAACTTATGTATTTTATTCTCTTAGTGATAGATTATTTTGTGATTTTACTTTGTTTTAGTGTTTTCTGTATTTTCAGGCCCTTAATGATTATTTCAGTTAAAACTAAGCTTTTGGACTTTTAAAGAAGACATCCAAGATGGTTAGATGAAGCCTACACCAAGGAGAATCATTCAACCATTTATTTTAACTCAATTCAGCCCAAGGAAGAGGTCCAAGAGAATTACAGCTGCATAAGAAGGTTTCGGGCCTGAAGCCCAAATCTACGCATAATACAGTCTTAATCCCATTTTGAAAAACGGACCAGAAGTCTTATTTCTGAGCCTAAAATCGATATTATTTTCGTATAGGGTTGAACAAAATTTGATTTTGCACACTTTTGTATTTCATGAAAATTCCGTAAATCGAACTTCTAGTGGGTCAAAAGTTGGGCCGAAGTCAGCAGGAAAAACCCACCTGATTAGTGCTGCGGGAAACCCTAATTTATTCCTAATTGGATTAGGACTTTGGTGTAGTCTCTTGGGGAATAAAGTGAAGAATGAGAGGCTGAGTTTGAGAGAGCTTACACGGAGAGTTTGGAGAGTCTGAGAGGGCTGAGAAGAGAACAGAAACATATTTGCACAGCCATTGGAGAACGAAGTCATACGCAGAAGTCATGAAGATGATGCCTTCTTCCTCAACAGTTGAAGCTTCTTCTTCTATCATGAGCGGCTAGTTCATCCACTAGGGTTTTGATGTAGCCCTAACAAAGCATCAATGATTTGATTATTTTAATTATTGGGGACCTTTATATACATGCATAGATTGTGTAATTCAGAGGATTCTTATTATAGAATTGAGCAATAAAAGTCTTGTAAATTCAGTTTCAATGATTTCTTATCTTGTCTTAGATATTTAGTTGTTATTATTGAACTCAATCTCTCTTGTTTTCTGTGATCATGAGAGAGATTATTACACAATGGTAATCACTGAATATATTGTTATGAGCTTTGATGGATTATGCTTAGAGAAGATGAACCATACTGCACCCTAGATTAGAGTAGTTAGGCAGATGGCCCATGCCAATCGAAGATAGTTCATGGCTTAGCCTTAATCATATGTTATCTTCTTGACGGATGAAGGTGAGCTTGTAGCCACCGACACCACTTATGCATGATGTAATTCCCCTATAGTTGATTCAATTGACCATTGATTGTGGAGTTAGTGGTGAAGTCAAACACCCTAGATTTCTCTCATATTATCTTCATTATCTGTTTACTTTTTTTTGTTTTATTTTATCTTTTTAATTAGTTTAAAAATCAGAATTCTTTTCTTATAAATTTAATTAGAATTAATTCAGTATTCCAACTCATCAGACCATAATCCCTGAGGTACGATACGCCTTTCGATAGCCCTATTCTGCAAGGAATTCGTTCTATTGCGAAGTGTGAAAATTTTTAATTGATATATTTTTGAGTCACACTCACACACGAACCAATTTTTGGCGCCGTTGCCGGGGATTATCTATTTGATTGATTGAATTTTACAGAATTAGTTTTAATTGGATTTTTAGTTTAGGAATTTTTTTTTATATTTTATTTTTAATTTTATTTTTGTTTTCTTTTCAGGTGCTTTTGGTTAATATATGCAAGGTCGTCGTTCTGTAGCTGATCCTTTGATACCTCTTGATCCTGAGCCTGAACGTACTTTTAGACAACAGAGGAACATCCCTGTTGACACCATTGTGCAAGAGGAAGACTTAATTGAAGACATGGCAGAAGAGAGGAATAACAACCTTGTTCCTAATGCTGATGGAGAAAGAGCTAGATTGCTTAGGGACTACTATGTTCCTGAGACATATACCTCGCTAGCAGGTTTTCAACTGACCAATTTCACAGCACAGAATTATGAGATCAAGTCCAGAATTATTCAGATGCTACAATCTTATTTTGGGCTGACTTAAGAAGACCCTTATAAGCATCTGGATGACTTCATTGAAGTGTGCTCAACTACAAAAATTCACAACTTCTCTGAAGATGCTTTCAGAATGAGACTTTTTCCATTCTCTCTGAAAGACAAAGCAAAGTATTGGTTCAATTCTCTACCGGCTGGTTCTATCACGACTTGGACTCAGATGCAATATGAGTTTCTCAAGAAGTATTTTCCGATAGGGAAGACCAATCAGTTCAGACGTGCTATTACTGGTTTCTCCCAACATGAGGGGGAACAATTTTATGAGACATGGGAAAGATTCAAGGACCTTCTTAGGAAGTGTCCCCATCATCAAGTTCCTAAGTGGCAATTAGTGCAGAGTTTTCATGAAGGGCTCACAGAAGCTGATTCGTGTGTGAGTGTGACTCAAAAAGTATATCAATTAAAAATTACCACACTTCGCAATAGAACGAATTCCTTGCAGAATAGGGCTATCGAAAGGAAGGGGTGTCGAACCTCAGGGACTGTGGTCTGATTGAGTTGAATTGTTAGGACTAATTCTAATTAAATTTAAAAGAAATAAATTCTGATTTTTAATTCTAAATTAACTAATGAAGCAATTGAACAAAAGCAAGAAAAACTAAGGAGTGTAGAGAATATAAGATAAGTCTAGGGTAATTGATTTCACCACTAACTTCACAATCAATGGTCAATTGAACTAACTATGGGGCATCATATCATGCATAAGTGGTGTTGGTGGCTACAAGCTCACCTCCATCCGTCAAGAAGATAACATATGATTAAGGCTAAGTCATGGACTATCTTCGATTGGCATGGGCCATCTGCCTAACTACTCTAATCTAGGGTGCAGTATGGTTCATCTTCTCTAGGCATAATCCATCAAAGCTCATAACAATATATTCAGTGATTACCATTGTGTAATAATCTCTCTCATGATCACAGAAAACAAAAGAGATTGAGTTCAATAACAACAACTAAATATCTAAGACAAGATAAGAAATCATTGAGATTGAATTTACAAGACTTTTATTGCTCAATTCTATACTAAGAATCTTCTGAATTACACAATCTATGCATGTATATAAAAGTCCCCAATAATTAAAACAATCAAACCATTGATGCTTTGTTAGGGCTCCATCAAAACCCTGGTGGCTGAACTAGCCGCTCATGATACGCCTTGTTCTCCAATGATTCTCTATTCCAAAAGCTCTTCAAAGCTACTGCCAAGCCTCTTCAATACAGCCCCAATTTGTCACTTTAAATAGCCAAGAGAATACATCAAAGTCCTAATCCAATTAGGAATAAATTAGGGTTTCCCGCAGCACTAATCAGGTGGGTTTTTTCTGCTGACTTTGGCCCAACTTTTGACCCACTAGAAGTCCTATTTACGGAATTTTCGTGAAATACAAAAGTGTGCAGAATAAAATTTCGTTCAACCTCACGCGAGAATTATGTCGATTTGAGGCTCAGAAATAAGACTTCTGGTCCGTTTTCCAAAATAGGATTAAGACTATATTATGCGCAGATTTGGGCTTCAGGCCCGAAACCTTCTTAAGCAGTTGTAATTCTCTTGGACCTCTTTCTTGGGTTCATTTGAGTTGAAATAAATGGTTGAGTGGATATCCTTGATGTAGGCTTCATCTAACTCTCTTGGATGTCATCTTTCAAAGCCCAAAAGCTTGGTTTTAACTGAAATAATCATTAAAGCCCTAAAAATACAGAAAACACTAAAACAAAGTAAAATCACAAAATAATCTATCACTAAGAGAATAAAATATATAAGTTAAGAGGCTAGAATGCGTAACATTCAACGCCGATCACACCCCCAAACTTACATATTGCTAGTCCCTTAGCAATAGAATAAAAGAAAACTAAAACAAAAGAAACTAATAAATACTAACTAAACTACCCAACTCCACTTTCGTGGGAGAAACGATTGCATTTAGCATATGCAACAAGCCTTTAAACCCCTAGGTTCCCCCTAGTGGACGAGTATAGTCTCGTGAGGGTTTCCAGAAATGTTACCCACAAACATTCAAAATTCTGTTTCAACATTAATTCAAGAAGAAGATTACAATATATAGTTACTAACTTGCATTCAAGAATAATTTCAAACTTTCAAATTCTATAATTCAAATCAATGGTCCTCATGCATAATTCACATCAACATATCTCAAAATAATTAACTCTAGCTCCCCCGTGTAAAGTGAACTAGCAGTCATCTCATGTAGCATAACCAAGCTCTGAATATATTAAGGCACATACCCTTTCAACTCACTAGCTCCCCTTATTGAAATCATACTTCCAAACATGAATACATGACCTTTTTTTACTTTTTTTTTTTCATCATTCCTTTTTTTTTTTTTTCTCATTACTTTATTGGTTGTGCAATGTCTTGATTTATTAAGCTGTCTGAAAGATCCATGTAGCAAGCTTTCAGTCAGTGACTCCCAAACCAGATGGCTTTAAGGCACTAGGCTTTAAGATACCCCGAAGACCTAATTACTCGAATCAGTTAGACTACAAATCAAGACAACCAATGCTCATCTTTTCTCACATTTTCACTTTTGACGCGAACACTCCGTGCTTCCTGAGGCATAGAGGCCCGGTTACTCATAAAAAGGATCAAATTGATTTGCTTATTCATCATATATTCTTTTTTTTTTCTTCTTCTTTTTTTTCATTGAAGTCAAGTAAAACACATCATCGGTACTCATTCTTAAGAGATACTAATTAATATCAAGCATATGTAACTCAATAACTCAAAACCAAAGTTTATACCTCACAAAATTATGCTAGTGTGTCTGTGCATGTGAGGAAACTAAAATTAATCACTCCAAAACATGTTATTGCAAACTATGATTAAAACCACATAATTTAAACCACAGTTTCCAAAAATCGAACATATACTCAAAAATTGCAAGTTAAGCACCTACATAAGGTATTAATCCCTTAAATAATGTCAAAACATTCTATCTAAACACAAAACAAAATAAAATAAAAACAAACTAAGAAAATAAAATAAAATAAAATCCTAATACAAGAAGAATTTCACACAAATTTCCCCCATAGTGCAATAAAGCACACAAATAGTCATCGCCTCACCCCCAAACTTAAACTGTACATTGTCCTCAATGTACACCCAATAAAAGCATAGAGAAGGGTAAGAACGATGTTACCATGATCATGGAGTAGTGGCGAGAAAATATAGTAGACCAATAGCGTGAAGGCAATGCAAGCACACCCCCAAACTTGGATGTTTCAACCTGTCAAAATAAACCACTATACCCCAAAGACCAAGTGAAATAATATGGGTGAAAATAAATATGAAATAGAATTTTTTTTTTTTTTTTTGAAACTGAAAAACAAACAAAATGAAAAATATAATAAAGAAAAGAAAAGAAAATTAAAAATTAGAAAAAAAACTAAAAATACAAAAGATAGTTACCTCCGAAAAATCAAGGAGAAGGTGGTGCCGAAGCATCTAAGTCATGGCCAGAATGAAGCACCAAAATCAACCAACTAGCCCTCAGTTAATGTGCAATGTCCTCCCCCAAACTTGGAGTACAAAACCCCTCAAATAAATCACCCCACATCCATAATTAATTCACACCTCTTGTGAAGAAGGAAATATGAAAAAGTCAAAATTTTAATGATAATGGAGAAGAAAAAGTTGGAATTGATGATGATGGTGATGAATGATCATGATCAAGTAGGTGTTTAACAATAAAAATGGAAGATTTCAGAGTGTATATGAATGTAGGAGAGGCACCAAGGCTTAAATTTTCCAAGTGGGAGTAAGGCGGCATGAATGGAGCCTTAAATAAGCAAAATTGAAGCAGATTGGGCATGTGGGGGGCTGGGGCGATCGATCCCCCTAGGGTTGGGCGATCGATCGCCCAGCTGGTTGCCTCCTGTCTTGGCCAAATAATGGGGGCGATCGATCCCCCTTCAAAGGGGCGATCGATCCCCCCTGCTGGAGCCTGCTGAGTCTCTATCGCCAAGGGTCGACCGGGAAGGGTATTTTTGGAGGGTCCATCACCCAAGGTCGACCGAGACCTCTCTTTTTCACCTATTTTGAGTCCAAATACCTCAGTACACCTCTTGACATCCCCCGGAAGCAACTTATACATCAAAAACTCAAAGAAAAAATATTAAAACGCACCTAATAATGGAAGAAAAATAAAGAAAAACATAAACTAAAAATAAAAATAAATAAAATAAAAATAAAAATAAAATAAAACTAAAGAAATTAAAGGATAGAAATACATACAAATCTTACAATTTAACGTCCGTAGGCGACGATCATCAACTTGAATTGAAAGTTCATCCAATGCCACATCTCTTGAGGAGATTTAATTTTGTCCCTCCTATATGATCCTCACCTCCTTGTGTCGAACTCAAAGTGACCGAAATTGTCTCATTGGCTTTGAAAATCACATCTCTCTGCCTTGACGGAACATGTTTCAATTTTACCCATGAAGGAGACTCTAATGATGGCATCGGAGGAGTGCTAGAAAGAATAGGCAATGGCTTAATCAAAATCCTCCAAGGTGGAGTATTTTTCATGGCCACTACATCAAGTAAATCATTTACCCCCTCAATGGACTTCTCAACATCATGAGATAGATCAACCGGATCAACTTCTTCTTCAACATAATCATCAAAGCCATCCATGAAAAAACAATCACTCTCATCTAGAGAATGTTGGCGTTAAAAGTATTCAATTTCACCTTAGGCTCATGAGAAATTTCAAAATTAGGAGTCTTTATCACCTCTTCTTCATCACGCTTCTTCTCCCCCACCTTGTTGTCATTTATTTCTCCACTTCTAAGAGTGGTGATGGCTTGAAATTGTTCATGGTGTGGGTTGCTCAAAGAAGAAATATTGTTAAGGACATGAACCCCTCTTGGGTTGGCAACTGGTTGGCTTGGTAGTTTCCCCTCTTCTCTTTTACTCACGACATTGACAAGTTGTCCAAATTGAGATTCCAGTTTGGCAATCGATTGAGAATGAGAATGAACCAGTTGAGTTGTGGATTAAATTATTGTTGCAGTAGCTTGCACTATCTCTATAATAGAGTCAAGCTTCTCAAGTTTTGCTAGGACAATTGTCATCTTGTCCTCAATAGCTGAATACCTCTGTGCCATATGAACTTGTTCTTGATATGATTGTGAAGGCACATAGTTCTGAGGTTGAAAAGTGGGCTGAATTGCTGCCCCTTGCTCTTGTGAAAGATTGAAAAATTGCCCAAGTGAAGGACAATTATTCACATGGTGCATAGGACTCGAGCAAAAATCACATGGCTCAAAAATAGAAGGATATGAGGATGGATTAAGCACTTGACCAACCGCCATAAGTTGCACCACTCTCTGTGACACAGCATCCACAATAGTAGACATAGCATCTGCAGAACCAATATTAAAAATATCATTTGCCTTCCTTGAATGGGTTGATCTGCTTGAATGAGATGAAGACACATGTTGTAAAGAATTGTCACTGAGGTTCTCGAACAAAGTCCAAGCTTCCTCTTCACTTTTTAACATAAAAGTGCCCCCACATGATGCATCCACCATCTGTCTGTTACTTTCTGTCAGTCCCTCATAGAAACACTGCACTAACTGCCACATTGGAACTTGATGATGAGGACACTTCCTAAGAAGGTCCTTTGATTGGCGTTGAATGTTATGCATTCTAGCCTCTGAACTTATGTATTTTATTCTCTTAGTGATAGATTATTTTGTTATTTTACTTTGTTTTAGTGTTTTCTGTATTTTCAGGGCCTTAATGATTATTTCAGTTAAAACCGTAATTTTGGGCTTTTAAAGATGACATGCAAGATGGTTAGATGAAGCCTACATCAAAGGGATCCATTCAAATATATATTTCAACTCAAATCAGCCCAAGAAAGAGGTCCAAGAGAATTACAACTGCTTAAGAAGGTTTCGGGCCTGAAGCCCAAATCTGCGCATAATACAGTCTTAATCCCATTTTGGAAAATAGACCAGAAGTGTTATTTCTGAGCATCAAATCGATATAAGTCTCGCGAAAGGTTGAACGAAATTAGATTCTGCACACTTTTGTATTTCACAAAAATTCTGTAAATCGGACTTCTAGTGGGTCAAAAGTTGGGCCGAAGTCAGAAGAAAAAACCCACCTGATTAGTGCTGCGGGAAACCCTAATTTATTCCTAATTGGATTAGGAGTTTGATGTATTCTCTTGGCTATTTAAAGTAACAAATTAGGGCTGTATTGGGGAGGCTTGGCAGCAGCTTTGAAGAGCTTTTGGAATAGAGAATCATTGGAGAACAAGGCGTATCATGAGCTGCTAGTTCAGCCACCAGGGTTTTGATGGAGCCCTAACTAAACATCACTGGTTTGATTGTTCTAATTATTGGGGATTTTTGTATTCATTCATAGATTGTGTAATTTAAAGGATTCTTATTATAGAATTGAGTAATAAAAGTCTTATAAATTCAGTTTCAATGATTTCTTATCATGTCTTAGATAAATGATTATTGTTATTGAACCCGTCCCTCTTGTTTTCTGTGATCATGAGAGTGATTATTACACAATGATTTTCATTGAATATATCATTAGAGCTTTGATGGATTATGCCTAGAGAAGATGAACCATACTGCACCCTAGAGTAGAGTAGTTAGGCAGATGGCCCATGCCAATCGAAGATAGTCCATGACTTAACCTTAATCATATGTTATCTTCTTGACGGATGGAGGTGAGCTTGTAGCCATTGACACCACTTATGCATGATATGATGCCCCATAGTTAGTTCAATTGACCATTGATTGTGAAGTTAGTAGTGAAATCAATTACCCTAGACTTATCTTATATTCTCTACACTCCTTAGTTTCTCTTGCTTTTGTTCAATTGCTTCATTAGTTAATTTAGTTATAAAAATCAGAATTCTTTTCTCTTAAATTTAATTAGAATTAATTCCTTATATCCAACTCAGTCAGACGATAGTCCTTGAGGTTCGACACCCCTTTCGATAGCCCTATTCTGCAAGGAATTCGTTCTATTGCGAAGTGTGGTAATTTTTAATTGATATACTTTTTGAGTCACACTCACACACGAATCAATTTTTGGCGCCGTTGCCGGGGACTGTCTATTTGATTGTTTGGATTTTTAGAGTTAGTTCTAATTAGATTTGTAGTTTAGGAAATTTTTTTTATTTTTCTTTTATTTATTTTATTTTATTTTATTATTATTTTTTGTTGTTTTCTTTTCAGTTACTAATTAGTTTTATTTTATTTTATTTTTTTTATTTGCTACTAACCTAATTTTTTATATTTTTTTATATTTTTTTTCTTTTCCGGTACTTCAATCACCATACCATTGAGCAAGAGGAAGAGATTATTGATATCATAGATGGTGTGTGTGGGAATAATGAGGACAACAATATTGTGCCTAATGCTATTGTGGAAAAAGCGAGATTGATCAGAGACTACTATGTCCCAGAGACTTATAATTCACCAGCTGATTTTCAATTGCCTGATGTCACTGCACAGAACTATGAGATCAAGCCCAATATCATTCATATGTTGCCATCCTATTTTGGGTTGACTCATGAGGATCCTTACAAGCACTTGGATGAATTTTTAGAAGTTTGTTCATTAACAAAAATTCATAACTTCTTAGAAAATGATTTTCGGATGCGACTCTTTCCATTCTCTTTGAAGGAGAAGGCCAAGTATTGGTTCAGATCTCTACCGGTGAGTTCTATCACTACATGGACTCAAATGCACAATGAGTTTTTGAAGAAATATTTTCCGATAGGGAGGACCAATCAATTCAGACGTGCTATCACTGGTTTCTCTCAATTTGAGGGAGAACAATTTTTTGAGGCATGGGAGAGATTCAAGGACCTTCTTAGGAAGTGTCCTCATCACCAAGTTCCAATGTGGCAATTAGTGCAATGTTTTTATGAGGGACTGACAGAAAGTAACAGACAGATGGTGGATGCATCAAGTGGGGGTACTTTTATGTTAAAAAGTGAAGATGAAGCATGGACTTTGTTTGAGAATCTCAGTGACAATTCTTTGCAACATGTGTCTTCATCTTGTTTGAGCATACCATCCAATACAAAGAAGACAGAAGATATTTTTGAGGTTGGTTCTGCAGATGCTATGTCTACCATTGTGGATGCTGTGGCACAGAGAGTAGTGCAATTCATGGCGGCTAGTCAAGTTCCTAATCAATCTTCATATCCTCCTATTTTTGAGCCATGTGATTTTTGCTCGAGTCCTATGCACCATGTGAATAATTGTCCTTCACTTGGGTAATTTTTTGATCTTCCACAAGAGCAAGGGGCAGCAATTCAGCCCACTTTTCAACCTCAGAACTATGTGCCTTCACAATTATATCAAGAACAAGTTCCTATGGCACAGAGGTATTCAACCATTGAGGACAAGATGACAATTGTCCTAGAAAAACTTGAGAAGCTTGACTCTATTGTTGAGACGGTGGAAGCTACTGCAGTAACACTTCAATCCACTGCTCAATTGGTTCATTCTCACTCTCAGTCAATTGCCAAACTAGAGTCTCAGTTTGGACAACTTGTCAATGCCTTGAGTAGAAGAGAATAGGGGAAACTAACAAGCCAATCAGTTGCCAACCCAAGAGGGGTTCATGTCCTTGACAATATTTCTTCTTCAAGTAACCCACACCATGAGCTGATTCAAGCCATCACCAGTTTGAGAAGTGAGATATTAAATGATAAAAAGGTGGGAGAGAAGGAAGAAGAAGAAAAAGTGTTCAAGAATCCTAATGCTGAAATTTCTCATGAGCCTAAGGTGAAATTGAATACTTTTAATGCCATTCAACGTCCTCTAGATGAGAGTGATTGCTTCTTCATGGATGTCTTTGATGATTATGTGGAAGAAGTTGATCCGGTTGCTCTATCTCAAGATGTTGAGAAATCCATTGCGAGGGTGAATGATTTACTTGATGTAATGGCCATGAAAAATACTCCACCTTGGAGGATTCTGATTGAGCCATTGCCTATTCTTTCTACCACTCCTCAAGTGCCATCATTGGAGTCGTTCCCAAGGTTTAAATTGAATTCAAGGCAAAGAGATGTGTTTTTCGAAGCCAATGAGACCATTCCAGTTACTTTGAGTTCGACACAAGGAGGTGAGGATCATATAGGAGGGACAAAATTAAATCTCCTCAAGAGATGTGGTATTGGGTGAACTTTCAATTGAAGTCGATGACCGTCACCTACGGACGTTAAATTGTAGGATTTATATGTATTTCTATCCTTTAATTTCTTTAGTTTTCTTTTATTTTTATTTTTATTTTATTTTTTTAATTTTTAGTTTATGTTTTTTTTATTTTTCTTCCATTATTAGGTGCGTTTTAATGTTTTTTTTCTTTGAGTTTTTTATGTATAAGTTGCTTCCGGAGGATGTCAAGAGGTGTACCGAGGTATTTGAACTCATGACGAGTGAAAAAACGAGCTCTCGGTCAACCTTGGGCGATAGAGACTCCAAAAATACATGTCTCGGTCGACCTTGGGCGATGGAGGCTTCACAGGCATCAGCTGGGGGGATCGATCGCCCCTTTGAAGGGGGATCGATCGCCCCATTTTTCTTCTCTACATGGACAGCAACCAGCTGGGCGATCGATCGCCCTGCCCTAGGGGGATCGATCGCCCAGCCCCCACATGCCCAACTGATGCAATTTTGCATCTTTAAAGGCCCATTTCATGCCTACTTGCTTCCACTTGGAAAATTTAAGTCTTTGTGCCTCTCCAACATCAAAATACACTCTAAAAATATTTCATAACACTACTTGATCATCATCATCCATTCCAATCTATTTTTCTCCATCCTCATTAAATGATCAATTTTCTCAAGTTTCTTCTTCACAAAGAAGTAGACTTTGTTTGAAAAATTGGTTGGATTTCTTTGAGAGGTTTTGTGCTACAAGTTTGGGGGAGGACATTGCACATTAACTGTGGACTAGTTGGTTGATTTTGGTGCTCCATTCTGGCCTGGACTTAGATGTTCCGACACCACCTTCTCCTTGATTTTTTCGGAGGTAAACTATCTTTTGTATTTTTATTTTATTTTATTTTATTTTTCTTTATTCTTTATTTTATTTTTCATATTGTTTTTTCTTTCTTTCTTTAAAAAAAAAAAAATTTTTTTTTGAAAAATGAAAAAAAATATTTTAGTTTTTTTAGGATTTTTCACTTTCATATTTATTTTCACCCATACTATTTCACTTGATCTTTGGGGTATAGTGGTTTGTTTTGCCAGGTTTTAACATCCAAGTTTGGGGGTGTGCTTGCATTGCCTTCATGCTAGTGGTGTACTCTATTTTCTTGCCACTACTCCATGGTCCTGGAAATATCGTACTTACTCTTCTCTATGCTTTAATTGGGTGTACATTGAGGACAATGTACAGTTTAAGTTTGGGGGTGAGGCGATGCCTATTTTTGAGCTTTATTGCATATGGGGAAATTTGTGTGAAATTCTTCTTGTATTAGGATTTTATTTTATTTTATTTTCTTAGTTTATTTCTTTATTTTCTTTTGTTTTATTTTTAGATAGAATGTTTTGACATTATTCAAGGGATTAATACCTTATGTCGGTGCTTAACTTGCAATTTTTGAGTATGTTTTAAAATTTTTGGAAACTGAGGTTTAAATTATGTGGTTTTAATCATGGTTTGCAATAACATATTTTTGAGTGATTAATTTTAGTTTCCTTACATGCACAAACACACTAGCATAGTCTTATGGGGTATAAACTTTGGTTTTGAGTTATTGAGTTACATATGCTTGATATTAATTAGTATCTCTTGAGAATGAGTACCGATGATGTGTTTACCTGACTTCAATGAAAAAGAAAAAAAAAAGAAGAAAAAAAAAAGTGTTGAATAAGCAAATCAATTTGATCCTTTTCATGAGTAACCGGGCCTCTATGCCTCAGGAAGCACGGAGTGTTCGCGTCAAAAGTGAAAGGGTGAGAAAATATGAGCATTGGTTGTCTTGATTTGTAGCCTGACTGATTCGAGTAATTAGGTCTTCAGGGTATCTTAAAGCCTAGTGCCCTAAAGCCATCTGGTTTGGGAGTCACTGACTGAAAGCTTGCTACATGGATCTTTCAGAAAGCTTATTAGATCAAGATATTGCACAACCAATAAAGCAATGAAAAAAAAAAGAATTGGAAAAAAAATGAAAAGTCATGTATGCATGTTTGGAAGTATGATTTCAATAAGGAGAGCTAGTGAGTTGAAGGGGTATGTGCCTTAATATATTCAGAGCTTGGTTATGCTATATGAGATGATTGCTAGTTCACTTTACACGAGGGAGCTAGAGTTGATTATTTTGAGATATGTTGATGTGAATTATGCATGATGACCATTGATTTAAGTTATGGAATTTAAAAATTTGAAATTATTCTTAAATGCAAGTTTGTAACTATGTATTGTAATCTTCTTCTTGAATTAATGTTGAAACAGAATTTTGAATGTTTGTGGGTAACATTTCTGGAAACCCTCACGAGACTATACTCGTCCACTAGGGGGAACCTAGGGGTTTAAAGGCTTGTTGCATATGCTAAATGCAATCGTTTCTCCCACGAAAGTGGAGTTGGGTAGTTTAGTTAGTGTTTAGTAGTTTCTTTGTTTTAGTTTTGTTTTATTCTATTGCTAAGGGACTAGCAATATGTAAGTTTGGGGGTGTGATCGGCGTTGAATGTTACGCATTCTAGTCTCTTAAATTATGTATTTTATTCTCTTAGTGATAGATTATTTTGTGATTTTACTTTGTTTTAGTGTTTTCTGTATTTTCAGGGCCTTAATGATTATTTCAGTTAAAACCGTGATTTTGGGCTTTTAAAGATGACATGCAAGATGGTTAGATGAAGCCTACATCAAAGGGATTCATTCAAATATATATTTCAACTCAAATCAGCCCAAGAAAGAGGTCCAAGAAAATTACAACTGTTTAAGAAGGTTTCGGGCCTGAAGCCCAAATCTGCGCATAATACAGTCTTAATCCTGTTTTGAAAAATGGACCAAAAGTCTTATTTCCGAGCCTCAAATCGACATAATTCTCGCGAAAGGTTAAACGAAATTTGATTCTACACACTTTTGTATTTCACAAAAATTCCGTAAATTGGACTTCTAGTGGATCAAAAGTTGGGCCAAAGTCAGCAGAAAAAACCCACCTGATTAGTGCTGCGGGAAACCCTAATTTATTCCTAATTGGATTAGGACTTTGATGTATTCTCTTGGCTATTTAAAGTGACAAATTAGGGCTGTATTGGTGAGGCTTGGCAGTAGCTTTGAAGAGCTTTTGGAATAGAGAATCATTGGAGAACAAGGCGTATCATAAGCTGCTAGTTCAACCACTAGGGTTTTGATGGAGTCCTAACTAAACATCACTGGTTTGATTGTTCTAGATATTGGAAATTTTTGTATTCATTCATAGATTGTGTAATTTAAAGGATTCTTATTATAGAATTGAGCAATAAAAGTCTTATAAATTCAATTTCAATGATTTCTTATCTTGTCTTAGATATTTGATTATTGTTATTGAACCCGTCCCTCTTGTTTTCTGTGATCATGAGAGTGATTATTACACAATGGTTTTCATTGAATATATCATTAGAGCTTTGATGGATTATGCCTAGAGAAGATGAACCATACTACACCCTAGAGTAGAGTAGTTAGGCAGATGGCCCATGCCAATCGAAGATAGTCTATGACTTAGCCTTAATCATATGTTATCTTCTTGACGGATGGAGGTGAGCTTGTAGCCACCGACACCACTTATGCATGATATGATGCCCCATAGTTAGTTCAATTGACCATTGATTGTGAAGTTAGTGGTGAAATCAATTACCCTAGACTTATCTTATATTCTCTACATTCCTTAGTTTCTCTTGTTTTTGTTCAATTACTTCATTAGTTAATTTAGTTATAAAAATCAGAATTCTTTTCTCTTAAATTTAATTATAATTAATTCCTTATATCCAACTCAGTCAGACCATAGTCCTTGAGGTTCGACACCCCTTTCGATAGCCCTATTCTGCAAGAAATTCGTTCTATTGCGAAGTGTGGTAATTTTTAATTGATATACTTTTTGAGTCACACTCACACACGAATCATCCTTCAATCTTTCCCATGTCTCAAAAAATTGTTCCCCCTTAAATTGAGAGAAACCAGTGATAGCACGTCTGAATTGATTGGTCCTCCCTATCGGAAAATATTTCTTCAAAAACTCATTTTGCAATTGAGTCCATGTAGTGATAGAACTCGCCGGTAGAGATCTGAACCAATACTTGGCCTTTTCTTTTAGAGAGAATGGAAAGAGTCGCATCCGAAAAGCATCTTCAGAGAAGTTATGAATTTTCGTTAATAAGCAAACTTCTATAAATTCATCCAAGTGCTTGTACGGATCCTCAGAAGTCAAACCAAAATAAGATGGCAACATATGAATGACACTAGGCTTGATCTCATAGTTCTCTGTAGTGACATCAGGCAAGTGAAAATCAGCTGGCGAATTGTATGTCTCTGGGACATAGTAATCTCTGATCAATCTCGCTTTTTCCACAACAGCATTAGGCACAATGTTGTTGTCCTCATTATTACCATGCACACCATCCATGATGTCAATAATCTCTTCCCTCGCTCAATGGTGTGGTGATTGAAGTACCGAAAAAGAAAAATAAAAAATAAAAATAAATTAGATTAGTAGCAAAAATAAAAATTCTAAACTAAAAAATAAAATGAAACTAATTAGTAATTGAAAAGAAAACAAAAGAAAAATAAAATAAAATAAAAATAAAAATAAAATAAAAAAATAAAATAAAAATAAAAAATAAAAAATAAAAAAAATTCCTAGACTAAAAATTCAATTAGAACTAATTCTAAAAATCCAAACAATCAAATAGACAGTACCCGGCAACGGCGCCAAAAATTGATTCGTGTGTGAGTGTGACTCAAAAAGTATATCAATTAAAAATTATCACACTTCGCAATAGAACGAATTCCTTGCAGAATAGGGCTATCGAAAGGAAGGGGTGTCGAACCTCAGGGACTGTGGTCTGATTGAGTTGAATTGTTAGGACTAATTCTAATTAAATTTAAAAGAAATAAATTCTGATTTTTAATTCTAAATTAACTAATAAAGCAATTGAACAAAAGCAAGAAAAACTAAGGAGTGTAGAGAATATAAGATAAGTCTAGGGTAATTGATTTCACCACTAACTTCACAATCAATGGTCAATTGAACTAACTATGGGGCATCATATCATGCATAAGTGGTGTTGGTGGCTACAAGCTCACCTCCATCCGTCAAGAAGATAACATATGATTAAGGCTAAGTCATGGACTATCTTCGATTGACATGAGCCATCTGCCTAACAACTCTAATATAGGGTGCAGTATGGTTCATCTTCTCTAGGCATAATCCATCAAAGCTCATAACAATATATTCAGTGATTACCATTGTGTAATAATCTCTCTCATGATCACAGAAAACAAAAGAGATTGAGTTCAATAACAACAACTAAATATCTAAGACAAGATAAGAAATCATTGAGATTGAATTTACAAGACTTTTATTGCTCAATTCTATACTAAGAATCCTCTGAATTACACAATCTATGCATGTATATAAAAGTCCCCAATAATTAAAACAATCAAACCATTGATGCTTTGTTAGGGCTCCATCAAAACCCTGGTGGCTGAACTAGCCGCTCATGATACGCCTTGTTCTCCAATGATTCTCTATTCCAAAAGCTCTTCAAAGCTGCTGCCAAGCCTCTTCAATACAGCCCCAATTTTTCACTTTAAATACCCAAGAGAATACATCAAAGTCCTAATCCAATTAGGAATAAATTAGGGTTTCCCGCAGCACTAATCAGGTGGGTTTTTCCTGCTGACTTCGGCCCAACTTTTGACCCACTAGAAGTCCGATGTACGGAATTTTTATGAAATACAAAAGTGTGCAGAATAAAATTTCGTTCAACCTTTCGCGAGAATTATGTCGATTTGAAGCTCAGAAATAATACTTCTGGTATGTTTTCCAAAACGGGATTAAGACTGTATTATGCGCAGATTTGGGCTTCAGGCCCGAAACCTTCTTAAGCAGTTGTAATTCTCTTGGACCTCTTTCTTGGGCTGATTTGAGTTGAAATAAATGGTTGAGTGGATATCCTTGATGTAGGCTTCATCTAACCCTCTTGGATGTCATCTTTCAAAGCCCAAAAGCTTGGTTTTAACTGAAATAATCATTAAGGCCCTGAAAATACAGAAAACACTAAAACAAAATAAAATCACAAAATAATCTATCACTAAGAGAATAAAATATATAAATTAAGAGGCTAGAATGCGTAACATTCAACGCCGATCAGAAGCCAACAGACAGATGGTTGATGCGTCGTGTGGAGGTACTTTTATGTTGAAGAGTGAAGAAGAGGCATGGACCTTATTTGAAAATCTTAGTGATAACTCTCTGCAACATGTGTCCTCTACTCGTTTTAGCAGACCTGCCACTACAAGGAAGACTGATGGTATTTTTGAGGTTGGTGCTTCAGAAGCTATGTCAACTGATATTGATTTAATTGCACAGAAGGTAACAGCAATTATGGCTACCAATCAAACTCCTTCTGCTTCAAATTCTTCATTGCTAGGCCCTTGTGAATTTTGCTCTAGTCCTATGCATAATGTGAGCAATTGTCCTTCGGTGGGGCAATTTTCTGATATTCAACATGAGCAAGTTCAAGTTACATTCACTGGACCAATGAATCCTCCACGAGGTAATACTTACAATCCCATATGGAGGAATCATCCTGGTTTTTCTTACAGTAATCAAGGGGCAGTAATGCAACCATCATATCAACCTAGGACTTTTGTGCTTCAACAGCAATATCAAACACAAAGTCCTATGGCCCAAATAATTTCTGCTATTGAAGACAAGCTGACACTTACCTTGTCTAAATTTGACAAGCTTGATTCTCTTATAGAGACAGTGCAAGCTACTGTACCAACAGTACAATCTACAGTTCAGCTAGTGCACTCGCATTCTCAATCCATTGCCAAACTGGAATCTCAGTTTGGACAGCTTGCTACTTCATTAAGTAGAAGAGAAGAAGGGAAGCTCCCTAGTCAACCAATTGCTAATCTAAGAGGGATGCAAGCTTCCACAAGTAACCCACACCATGAGCAAGTTCAAGCTATTACCACTTTGAGGAGTGGGGAAATAATTGATAATAAGGTGGGTGAGAAGAAAGAAGAAGAAAAAGTGACCACAAGTCCAAGTGCTAAAATTCCTTATGAACCCAAGGCTCCTTTCCCACAACGTTTCCTTGAAGCATCTAAATTGGGAAAGCAAGGGGACAAGCTGCATGACATGATGGAGGTGTTTCGACAAGTGAAGATTAATTTGCCACTCCTTGATGCCATCAAGCAAATTCCTCCTTATGCTAAATTTTTGAAGGACTTGTGCACTCAGAAAAGGCATTCTAAAAGTCATGTACCAAAGAAAGTGATGTTGCCACAACAAGTAAGTTCAATAATTCAGCAGTGTACTCCTCCCAAGTACAAAGATCCTGGTGCTCCAACTATCTCATGCATTATTGGGGAGCACCATGTGGATAAAGCTCTTCTTGATTTAAGTGCAAGTGTGAATTTGCTACCCTATTCAGTTTACTTACAATTGGGCTTGGGAGAGTTGAAGCCTACCTCGGTGCTATTGCAATTTGCAGATAGATCAACAAAGCAACCCCGAGGAATCATAGAAGATGTGCTCATTAAAGTGGACAAGTTCTATTTTCCTGTTGATTTTATTGTACTTGACACTGAACCGATTCACTATCTGAAGAGGCACATTCCAGTGATCCTTGGTCGACATTTCTTAGCTACTGCTGATGCTTGCATAAATTGTAGGTCGGGGATCATGGATATTTCATTTGGTAACATGAAGGTTAAACTTAATATTTTCAATGCTGTTGAGAATCCTCCAGATCAGACTGATGTTTTCTTCATGGACTCTGAAGATGTGGTTGAATCCACAAATGAAATAAGGGTGCACGAAAAACAGAAGGAGAAGAAGATGTTTGAAGATTAATTTTCTACCATGATGGTAACTTCTGTATGCACTACACCTTCCAAAACACTTCAGAGGGTGCAATCGTTTGGAGTGTCCAACAACTCCACACCATGGTATGCAGATATTGTAAACTATTTAGCCACGGGAAAAGTACCAAGAGACTGGACCAAGCGAGAACGTGATCGATTCTTCTCTAAAGTTCATCGTTACTTTTGAGAGGATCCAGAGTTATTTAAATATTGTCCAGATCAGATTATTCGGTGATGTGTCCCAGACCATGAGTTTCAAGATATTCTCAAGTTCTGCCACTCATTGGCATGTGGAGGCCACTTCAGTGCAAGGAAGACAGCAGCAAAGGTACTTCAATGTGGATTCTTTTGGCCTTCTCTGTTTCATGATGCATATGTTTTCTGTAAGACTTGTGATCGTTGTCAAAGATTGGGTTCAATGTCGAGGCGTGATATGATGCCAATGAGCCCCATTCTGGTGGTGGAGATTTTTGATGTTTGGGGAATTGATTTTATGGGACCTTTTCCACCTTCTTTTGGTTACGAATACATTCTGGTTGGTGTGGATTATGTCTCCAAATGGGTGCAGGCCATTGCAACTCGAACTAATGATCACAAGGTGGTAATCAAATTCATGCACGAGAATATTCTTAGTCGATTCGGAATTCCTCGAGCCTTAATCAGTGATGGTGGTACTCACTTTTGCAATAAATTCTTGAGAGGTTTGCTTGCTAAATATTCAATGACACATAAGGCGGCAACGCCTTATCATCCTCAGACGAGTGGGCAAGTAGAGCTGTCCAATCGAGAAATTAAGCATGTTCTCGAAAAGACAGTGAGACCGGATAGAAGAGATTGGTCATTGCGACTAAGTGAGGCACTATGGGCGTATCGAACTGCTTACAAGACTCCTATCGGTATGTCACCATATCGGTTGGTGTATGGGAAAGCATGTCATCTTCCAGAAGAGATTGAGCATAAGGCACTCTGGGCAATCTGAAAATTTAATTTCGATGCAAAAAGAGCTGGGGAAGAGAGGAAGTTGCAATTGAATGAATTAGAAGAGTTTAGACGTGATGCTTATGAAAGTTCACGAATTTACAAAGAGAGGACGAAAGTATTTCATGATCGACATATCTCACGGAAGTCCTTCTCCCCAGGTGATAAAGTGTGGCTCTTCAATTCCAAGCTTCGGTTGTTTTCTGGAAAATTGCGTTCAAGGTGGGATGGACCATTCTAAGTGATTTCGGTTTTTCCTCATGGAGCTGTGGAAATTCGGAGCTTTCGAGATAATAATTTGATGAAAGTAAATGGCCAAAGGTTGAAACATTATGTGGAAGGATGTGTGCCAAAAAGAGACGTAGAGTCCATCGACTTGACAGATCTCATCTATCCGACTTAATCCCTTCGGAGAGTCAATCGTCTCCTACGGACATTAAATTGTAGGTTCTGTATGTATTTCTATACTTTATTTCCTTTAGTTTTCTTTAATTTTAATTTTTAGTTTTAGTTTTCTTAAATTTTTCTTCAATTCTAGTTGCGTTTTAATGTTTTTTCTTTGAGTTTTTGATGTATAAGTTGCTTCCGGAGGATGCCAAGAGGTGTACCGAGGTATTTGGACTCAAGACGGGTAAAAAATCGTGCTCTCGGTCGACCTTGGGCGATGGAGGGTCCAGCAGGGTACCAGAAGGGGGATCGATCACCCCATTGGAGGGGGATCGATCGCCCCATGATTTTTTAAAGAGGAACCCACCAGCAGGTGGGCGATCGATCGCCCACCCTTGGGGGGATCGATCGCCCAAGGTTAAATGTGGGCTGCCCGAAATTTCTTGGTATTTAAAGCCTCCTTATCCTCCTATGTTGCTACTACTTGCATCCTAGACCTCTTTGAACTCCAATTCAAGTCCTATATCATCCGGAAAATTAATTTCTTCAATTGGTGAGTATTAAACAAGATTCAACATTGATCATCATCAACTTCAACATCAAAACCGGATCAAGAATCATTAGTTCTCAAAGGAAGCTCTCACTTTTTCAAGTTCAACAACAAAGTAAGTGAAGTTTTTCTTTGAAGAAATTGTTCAAATCTTTTTGAGAGCTTTTGAAGACCAAGTTTGGGGGATCAATTTGGTGTATCCACTTGTTCGATTTGGGTGGAAAAATTGCCGAAAAGAGGAGGTTGAAGGTTTCAAGTTAATTGTGCACGCCAAGTGTTCGATTTAATTCCTTAACCACACTTTTTCTACTTCTATAGCACCAAAGAGAGCAAGTCACCAAGGTGCTTCAAGTTCACGTAATCCTCGCTGAGCGAGGCATGATCCGACCACAGGTTCTTCACGATCTCGTCGAGAAGGTATTCAAGAGAGATGGCATCCAAGGGCATTGAACTTTGAAACCACGTTTGACATAGCCGAACTCTATGGTATGTTTCCCGAGACATGGTGGGGGATTTCCGACATCCTTCGTCGTCGGTCAGCATCCATTTTTGTTCCACTCTCATCTACTATTTACCCGAGGCTTGTCAAGGTATTTTATCAAAACTTAATGCCGACACTTGATGAGCGGAATGTGCTTACTTCTTCCATAGATGGAACAATAGTTCGAGTGGACATGTCATCCATTGCCATTGCCATGGGTTGTCCTCATGAGTGCCCAGATGATTTATCTCATATCTATACTCCTCTACCCGACAAGTTGTCAGTGGGTAATGTGGTTGCACGTTTGTGTGCCAACCAATTTTCCGGGCCGAAAAGGAATGCAGCTTCCAAGTCTTCAATGCCAAATCATTTATGGTTCCTTGACGTTGTTCTACTTAAGAATGTATATCCCATTGGACATAAAATCGAAAGACGTCAAGAGTTCCTTCTATTATTATATGCCATACATTTTGGGCATTGGCTGTCATTCCCACAGATTGTCTAGGGCCAGATGGAGAAGTTCTATTCCAAGGTTGTGGCCAAGGCACCAGACAGTGCAAGTGACTGGAAGTTTCCATTCCCTACTATTATTCACCAGTTGCTTGTGGCACAGGGGTATGCAGTCCATGAGGACGAGCTTGCCTTTCCACGTGATCTTCATTATGGCACGCATGACTGGAACCTGAGTCTATCTCATATGCACCAGAGAGTCATAGCGGCGCCTGGTGAGGTATCTCGGTTGGCCCAGGGAGGAGAGCATGTAGATATACCACCACCGGTGGAAAATCCAGAGGAGATGGAGGCAGAGGAAAAGGAAGTGCATGCACAGGCTGGTGGCCATGATTATCAATATTTAGAAGGGCAGATTGCTGGGTGGACAGCCCAGTTTGGCACCCTACAGACAGAGGTTTCCACACAGTTTGGAGCAATGAGGACAGAGATGGCGGATCACTTTCGTGACACTCGCCAAGAGCAACTAGAGATGAGGAGGATGCTGCGTGCACTGATGCGCCAAGCAAACTTGGATCCAGATGCTCAATCACCACCACACCCTTGACAGGAAGGTAACTATCTTTTGTATTTTATTTTATTTTTAGTTTTTATTTTTCTTTTTAATTTTATTTTTCCTTCTGTAGTTAGATTTTTATTATAAAAAAAAATTGAAAAATGAAAAAAAATATTTTATTTTTTTTATAGGATTTTTCTCTTTCATATTTATTTTCACCCATACTATTTCACTTGATCTTTGGGGTATAGTGGTTTGTTTTGACAGGTTCTAACATCCAAGTTTGGGGGAGTGCTTTCATTGCCTTCATGCTCGTGGTGTACTCTATTTTCTTTCCACTACTCCGGATTTCTGGTAACATCGTTCTTATTCTTCTTTTTGCTTTGATTGATAGTACATTGAGGACAATGTACAGTTTAAGTTTGGGGGTGAGGCGATGCCTATTTGTGTGCTTTATTGCATATGGGGGAAATTTGTGTGAAATTCTTCTTGTATTAGGAATTTATTTTATTTTATTTTCTTAGTTTGTTTATTTTATTTTATTTTGTTTTATTTTTAGATAGAATGTTTTGACATTATTCAAAGGATTAATACCTTATGTAGGTGCAGAACTTACAATTTTTGAGTATGTTTTAAATTCTTGAAAAATGTGGTTTAAATTATGTGGTTTTAATCATGGTTTGCAATAACATGTTTTGAAGTGATTAATTTTAGTTTCCTTACATGCACAGACACACTAGCATAGTCTTATGGGATATAAACTGTGGTTTTGAGTTATTGAGTTACATATGCTTGATATTAATTAGTATCTCTTGAAAATGAGTACCGATGATGTGTTTTACTTGACTTTAATAAAAGAAAAAGAAAAGAAAAAAGTGATGAATAAGCAAATCAATTTGATCATTTTCATGAGTAACCGGGCCTCTATGCCTCAGGAAGCACGGAGTGTTCGCGTCAAAAGTGAAAGGGTGATAAAAGATAAGCATTGGTTGTCTTGATTTGTAGCCTGACTGATTCGAATAATTAGGTCTTCAGGGTATCTTAAAGCCTAGTGCCTTAAAGCCATCTGGTTTGGGAGTCACTGACTGAAAGCTTGCTACATGGATCTTTCAGAAAGCTTAATAGATCAAGACATTGCACAACCAATAAAGCAATGAAAAAAAAAAGAATTGGAAAAAAAATGAAAAGTCATGTATGCATGTTTGGAAGTATGATTTCAATAAGGAGAGCTAGTGAGTTGAAGGGGTATGTGCCTTAATATATTCAGAGCTTGGTTATGCTAAATGAGATGATTGCTAGTTCACTTTACACGAGGGAGCTAGAGTTGATTATTTTGAGATATGTTGATGTGAATTATGCATGATGACCATTGATTTAAGTTATGGAATTTGAAATTTTGAAATTATTCTTAAATGCATGTTTGTAACTATGTATTGTAATCTTCTTCTTGAATTAATGTTGAAACAGAATTTTGAATGTTTGTGGGTAACATTTCTGGAAACCCTCACGAGACTATACTCGTCCACTAGGGGGAACCTAGGGGTTTAAAGGCTTGTTGCATATGCTAAATGCAATCGTTTCTCCCACGAAAGTGGAGTTGGGTAGTTTAGTTAGTGTTTAGTAGTTTCTTTGTTTTAGTTTTGTTTTATTCTATTGCTAAGGGACTAGCAATATGTAAGTTTGGGGGTGTGATAGGCGTTGAATGTTACGCATTCTAGCCTCTTAACTTATGTATTTTATTCTCTTAGTGATAGATTATTTTGTGATTTTACTTTGTTTTAGTGTTTTCTGTATTTTCAGGGCCTTAATGATTATTTCAGTTAAAACCGTGATTTTGGGCTTTTAAAGAAGACATCCAAGATGGTTAGATGAAGCCTACACCAAGGAGAATCATTCAACCATTTATTTTAACTCAAATCAGCCCAAGGAAGAGGTCCAAGAGAATTACAGCTGCTTAAGAAGGTTTCGGGCCTGAAGCCCAAATCTGCGCATAATACAGTCTTAATCCTGTTTTGGAAAACGGACCAGAAGTCTTATTTTTGAGCCTAAAATTGACATTATTTTTGCACAAGGTTGAAAGAAATTTGATTCTGCACACTTTTGTATTCCACAAAAATTCCGTAAATCGGACTTCTAGTGGGTCAAAAGTTGGGCCGAAGTTAGCAGGAAAAACCCACCTGATTAGTGCTGCGGGAAACCCTAATTTATTCCTAATTGGATTAGGACTTTGGTGTAGTCTCTTGGGGAATAAAGTGAAGAATGAGAGGCTGAGTTTGAGAGAGCTTACACAGAGAGTTTGGAGAGTCTGAGAGGGCTGAGAAGAGAACAGAAACATATTTGCACAGCCATTGGAGAACGAAGTCATACGCAGAAGTCATGAAGATGATGCCTTCTTCCTCAACAGTTGAAGCTTCTTCTTCTATCATGAACGGCTAGTTCATCCACTAGGGTTTTGATGTAGCCCTAACAAAGCATCAATGGTTTAATTGTTTTAATTATTGGGGACCTTTATATACATGCATAGATTGTGTAATTTAGAGGATTCTTTTTATAGAATTGAGCAATAAAAGTCTTATAAATTCAGTTTCAATGATTTCTTATCTTGTCTTAGATATTTAGTTGTTGTTATTGAACTCAATCTCTCTTATTTTCTGTGATCATGAGAGAGATTATTACATAATGGTAATCACTGAATATATTGTTATGAGCTTTGATGGATTATGCCTAGAGAAGATGAACCATACTGCACCCTAGATTAGAGTAGTTAGGCAGATGGCCCATGCCAATCAAAGATAGTCCATGGCTTAGCCTTAATCATATGTTATCTTCTTGACGGATGAAGGTGAGCTTGTAGCCACCGACACCACTTATGCATGATGTAATTCCCCTATAGTTGATTCAATTGATCATTGATTGTGGAGTTAGTGGTGAAGTCAAACACCCTAGATTTCTCTCATATTATCTTCATTATCTGTTTACTTTGTTTTATTTTATTTTATCTTTTTAATTAGTTTAAAAATCAGAATTCTTTTCTTATAAATTTAATTAGAATTAATTCAGTATTCCAACTCATCAGACCATAATCCCTGAGGTACGATACCCCTTTCGATAGCCCTATTCTGCAAGGAATTCGTTTTATTGCGAAGTGTGGAAATTTTTAATTGATATATTTTTGAGTCACACTCACACACGAATCAATCAGCAGTGTTAGTATCAGTGAGATGAGCACGCTCAAGAATGTCAGTTGTGTACTTTGACTGAGGTAGAAGATAGCCTTTTGGAGAGAATGCTACTTCAATACCTAGAAAATAACGAAGAGAGCCCAAGTCCTTCATTTCAAATTGTCGAGCTAATTCTGACTTAAACACTGCAATCCCATCAATATCATCACCAGTAATAATCATGCCATCAATATACAAGGAAAAAAGAATACGACCTACAGAGATACTCTTGATAAAGAGAGCTGAATCATGATGACTTGAGCAAAAACCAAAAGAAGTAATCACAGTAGAGAACTTCTCAAACCAGGCCCGGGGTGCCTGTTTAAGACCATATAAAGCTTTCTTGAGCCTGCAAACATATCCAGGATTATGAGAAACACCGGGAGGGGGAATCATGTAAATTTCTTCTTGAAGATTACCATTCAAGAAAGCATTTTTAACATCCATCTGAGATATATGCCACTGATGAATAGAGGCAACTGTAATAAAAGTACGAACAGTAGTCATTTTTGTAACAGGAGCAAAGGTCTCCTCATAATCCATACCATACTGTTGAGAAAATCCCTGGGCAACCAATCTAGCTTTGTACCGCTCAACTGACCCATCAGACTTGGTTTTGATTTTATAAACCCAACGAGAACCAACCGTACATCTACCAGGCGGTAGCGGTACCAAATCCCAAGTATCTGTCTTATGCAAAGCAGAGAATTCCTCAGCCATAACCTGCTGCCAAAGAGGATCAAGAACTGCCTCTTTATAGGATAAAGGCTCAAAGAGACAGTGAATAGAAGCTAAAAAGGAAGTAAAAGAATATGAATAAGAAGAATAAGCAAAGTCTGGTAGTTGAGTGGACTTACGAGTATGTTGAGGATAACGAGAAGGAGGATCCACAGTCTCAGGAAGTGCTTGGGTGGCCACAGGAAGAGAGGGAGTTTCAGGTGTATCAGAGAGCAAAGGACCAGTATCTGCAGAACTATCAGTGCGAACCCTGCGAGAAAAATAATGAGGAAAAGGAGTAATAGGAACACGAGGACTAGAAACATTTTGTGAGTCAATATGGTCTTGAGAAGACAAATTATCAGTATCATCAGAGAAAGGATCAATATGGATGAGGTCAGATTTGGTCATGTTATGAGTACTAGCAGGAATAGAAAAGAATGGTATATGCTCAAGAAATAAAACATGACGAGATACATAGAGTTTTTGGGTAATTGGATCAAAACACCGATATCCCTTTTGACCCTCACCATAGCCAAGAAAAACACAAATGGCAGAGCGAGAAGATAACTTGCTACGCTCTACATGAGGACGGAGAACAAAACAAGTACAACCAAAAACTTTCAAAGAAGAATAATCAGGAACATGCCCATATAACTTTTCAAAAGGTGATAAACCTAAAAAGTGAGAAGATGGAATTTTATTAATTAAGTTGACAGTAGTAAGAACTACTTCTCCCCAAAATTCACTAGGAACTGAAGCAGACAATAAGAGAGAACGAACAGTTTCAACAATGTGCTTATGTTTTCTCTCAACAACACCATTTTGCTCAGGAGTATCTGTACAAGAAGTTTGATGAACAGTTCCATCTAAGGCAAGTAATTCACAGAATTTATTAGAAGTGTACTCCCCACCCAAATCACATCTAAAACACTTAATAACAGCAGAATGTTGAGTTTTAACAAGGGCCCGAAAAGTATTATAAATATTAAAAAATTCAGAACGATATTTCATAAGATAAACCCAACAATAACGAGTGCATTCATCAATAAAGGAAACATAATATCGAGACCCCCCTTTTGTGGCAATAGGAGAAGGTCCTCACACATCAGAATGTACCAAGTCAAATGGTGCAAGAGAAGAAGAAATACTTCGATTAAAAGGTAAAGCAGAAAATTTTGCCAGTTTACAACCACTACAATCAGAAATGTTATGAGTTTGTAAATTTCCTAATGCTCCTGTAGATGCTAAGTATCTTAAACGAGAGGCCGAAACATGACCAAGGCGAGAATGCCATAAATGAAAACTAGAAGAAGAAGAATTCAAATGAAAAGATGACAAGTCCACACTGGGAGCTGCAACAACTGGTTCTTTTAGCTCATCCAAATGTAAAGTCCCCCCTGCCTACGGCCTATCCCAATCAGCTTCTGGGATTGCGGATCCTGCACAAGACAAGAAGAAGAAGAAAAAGATATTGAGTAACCAGAGTCACATAACTGACCAATAAAAATTAGATTCATCGTGAGTTTGGGAATGTGATAAACACTAGAAAAAGATAAATTAGGTTTGACAACAGAACCAACACCTGCTAAAGGCATAGGAGTGCCATCAGCAGTCATGACAGACACAGATGATGTAGGACATAAAGAAGCAAAAGATGACGAATCAGGTGACATATGATGTGAAGCTCCAAAATCTAAGACCCATATGGAAGAAGACATACCTGAAGAAGAAGATAACTGACCTATTGGAGAAGAGGTGGACATAGCATGTGGCTGTGTGGCAAGGAACTTCTGAAACTGGTCAGCGAGGGTGGCAACTGTGGAATTAGAAGATGATGAAACTCCAAAACCAAATGAGTCTGATGGTGGTACAACTGCTGCAGTATTAGGTTGCGGAGGCCTATAAGCTTGTTGTGATTGATTTCTCAATTTCCATGGAGGAGGCTGTTGCTTCTGCTGTTGTTGTTGTGGCTGAGCTCTACTCAAAAGTTTTGAACATTGAGCCTTCCAATGGCCCTTCTGCTTACAGAAACTACATTCATCAAAACCAACCTTCACGTGAGTCTTGTTCTGATAGTTGAAAGGTAGTTTAGAAGAAACTACTAAAACAGATGGATTAGGTGTTGGGAGAATTCTTTTTCCTATCTGAGACTTAAAACGTATCTCCTCAGCCAACAACTCACTGACCACTGAATAAATAGAAGAAAGTGGGCTACGATGCAGAATTGACCCACGAAGTCCCTCAAAATCATCACGAAGAGCCATCAAAAACTGAACTAGTCGTTGTTCCTCCCTTCGAGCAATATACGGTGCACATGCTCGTAGCTCTGCTGATTCTGTGAGAGCCAACTGGTCCCAAAGATCTGTCATTGCAGAGTAAAACTCCTGAATACTAATATTTTTCTGTTCAAGAGCTCGAATATCAGATTCTAACTAATATTGTTTTGCGAAGTTAGACTGTGTGTACAGTCTTGCCAAATGGTTCCAAACCTCCTTGGCTATTTCATACTTTGCCAACTGTGTACCTATCGAATGGTCAACAGAATTGTTGATCCAAGTGATAAATTTTGAATTATTTGCTTCCCAAGCATCGAATAGATCTGCATAATTTTTAGCCGTTTCATTCTTGGGTTGACCCGAAATTCCACTAATATAACCCCACATCTTTTTGCCTTTAAGAAAAATTTTCATCACATAACTCCAATACGAATAATTCTTTCTATCTAATCTCACACTAATAGACTGAAGCGAGTCATCTTTTTCACCAGCCATATTGAAGAGAGGAGAAAGTCAAATACCAGATCAAATCTATCATATTCCTGCTATTCCTGTTAGTACTCATAACATGACCGAAAACTATCATATATTTCTTTACTACATTTACTTATGTTAGCTTTGGTATTCCTCTTCTCCTAGCATTGCCCTCAATTTGGACTATGTCACTTTTCCTGACCGGCGCAGTTAAAGGTCTTCTTTGAATATGTCCAAACTATCTTAACCAATTTTTTCTCATTTTATCTCCAATTGGTGCTACACCAACCATCTCCTAAATGTGTTCATTTCTAATTCTATCCTTTCTAGTCTTCCCACAAATTTATCTCAACATTCGCATTTCTGCGACACTCACTTTATGCAAATGTTGTTGCCTAGCTACCCAATATTCGGTACCATAAAGTATGGATAGTCTAATAGTTGTTCGATAAAACTCCCTTTTCAATTGTAAGGGGATACACATATCACACAATATACTAGATGAACCCCTCCATTTAACTCATCCTACCTTGATTATATGATTAACGTCATTTCCAATTTCTCTCTCATTTTGAATAATTGAGCCTAAATAGCAAAAATATTCACTTTTTTGTACCTCTTGATTCTCAATCCTCACTACATCCTCATTTGTCCTTCTAGATTTACTAAAGTTACACTCCATGTATTCAGTTTTATTTTGACTTATCTTAAACCATTTTAGTTCTAAAGCTTCTCTCTAAACCTCCAATTTGGCATTAACTCATTCTCTAGTCTCATCAACTAGAGCAATATTATCGACAAACAACATACACCACGGAATATCATCTTGGATGTGTCTTGCCAATTCATCCATCACTAAAGCAAAGAGGTGTGGACTTAATGCTGACCCTTGGTGTAAGTCTACAGTGATTAAGAATTCGCTTGTTTCCCCTACAGGCGTTCTCACTATAGTTACACACCCCTCATACATGTCCTTAATTGTGTCAATGTATCATTTTGTGACTCATTTCTTTTCTAAAATTCTCCATATTAGGTCTCTAGGTACCATATCATAGGATTTCTCTGAATCAATAAAAATAATATGGAGATCTCTCTTCTTCTCTCTATATCTTTCCATTAGTCTCCTCAACAAGTGAATAGCCTTCATCATTGACCTACCCGGTATGAATTCAAATTGATTCTCTGACACTTCCATCTCTCGTCTTAAGCGTTATTCAATCACTCTCTCCCAGAGTTTCATAGTGTGAATTATTAATTTAATACCACGATAATTATTACAACTTTCTACGTCCCCTTTATTTTTATATATACATACAATAAAACTTTGGCGCCACTCATCCGGTATCTTCTTAGTTGTTAAATTTTTATTAAATAATTTTGTTAACTAAGACAAGCCAACTTCTCCTAGACACTTCCACACCTCGATAGGAATACCATTAGGTCCTAAAGCCCTCCTCGATTTCATCTTCCTTAAGGCATTCCTAACTTCTCACTCCTTGATCCTACAGAAAAATATAATATCTCTAACATTTTTCTCTATGCCTAAACTTCTTATATGGTTTTCATTTAGCAATTTCTCAAAATAGCTTTTCCATCTTTTTTTTATTTCATCGTCCTTTACTAAAACCCGTGAATTTTCATTCTTAATACATTTAACATGGCTAAAATCTCAAGTTTTCCTCTCCCTTAGGTTGACAAGTTTATATATATTATTCTCTCCATCTTTTGTACTTAGTTTATAATAAAAATCATCATATGCTCTATGTTTTGCCTCACCTACAACCTTCTTAACTTATTTATTTGCTTTTTTAAATTTGTTAAAGGTTTCACTATTCCTAATTTTTTACCAAACTTTATAGCATTTCCGTTTTATTTTTACAATTTTTTGAACCTCGTCATTCCACCATCAAGTTTCTTTAAATGACGGTCCCGTACCTTTTGATTCTCCTAGAACTTCTTTTGCCACTCTTTTGATATATATAGTCATCTTATTTCACATTAAGTTTGTTTTATCTTCTACATTCCACGATACTTCTTTTAACATATTATTTTTAAACAAATTCATTTTTCCCCTCTTAAATTCCACCACCTAGTCCTTGGGATTATGGTTCTTTTTCTCCTTTTTGGTTGCCATTTTATACATAAATCTATGACAAGAAGTCTATGTTGTGAGGTTACACTCTCTCCGGGAATAACCTTACAATCTTTGCTTGCTAGTCTATTTACCTTTCTAGTTAAAAAGAAATTAAATTGGCTTACATTTGAACCACTTTTAAAGGTTATTAAGTGTTCATCTCTCTTTATAGAAATGTGTTCCTAATTATAAGGTTATATACTATTGCAAAATCTAAGATAGTCTCCCCGGCATGATTTCTATCTCCATATCCATGCCCACCATGTACCTTTTCATAACCTTCGCTCTCTTTTCCTACATGGCCATTAAAGTCTCCTCCTATATACACTTTTTCTCATTCGGGTATCCCTTGCATCAACTCGTTCATATGTTTTCAAAAAAGTGTTTTAATATTGTCATCTAATCCTACTTGGGGTGCATATGCGCTAATTATATTAACTATATGTCCTCCTAATACAAGTTCTACTAATATGATTTTATCTTCTTTTCTAGTAACGGTTATTACATCATCTTTTAAAATTTTCTCTATGATTATCCCTACTCCATTCCTATATCTAGTTTTTCCAGTAAAGTATAATTTATATCATTCAATTTCTCTAACTTTTTCACATACCCACTTAGTTTCTTATAGACATAGGATATTAATCTTTCTTCTAATTATAGTGTCTGCTAGCTTCATTCCTTTACCCGTAAAAGTTCTTATATTCCAAGTCCTTATCCTAAGCTTAATATCCTGGGGTAACTTCTTTACCCACGCTCATCCAGAAAAACGCGAGAACCCTTGCCGATTTTTTATCGCACCCGGGCGCTGATACGACGCCCCTTGCCTATTTTTCGAAGCATCCGAAAATTGATGCAATGCGTCGCTTAAAGGGAATGCCCTAGTATTTACTCGTGTATTCATAGGATTCATGTTCATATTGGTTATGACATAGTTTTACGTCGACTGTCAAGCTACCTGATGCAACCCTCTTCGTTTATCCAGGTTTGGAACCGGCTGTGAAAAAAATACAAACAGAGTTATTTAACAATTTTTCAAAATAGGTTATACACTAAATAATTACGAAATATTTTTGTTAGAGTGACTTGACAAAATTCAAATTTTAAACCATCAAAACATCAGATGCAAACCTTAGTATTATTAGGTTGTTTACTTTTTGTGTTAGGAAAGAATTTTACAATTAAGCACATGTGACTACACTTTATAATTTAGGAGTATAATACAATATAACTCACTTTTTTTAAAGGGTACGTTTTAAATCAAAATAGAGTGAGGTAAGAGTAATTGTTTTTGTTGACCAAACTAAAGCAGAGATTTAAAGACATACATACCTCTACCTTATGGTCATTTGTCTAGATAATAATAGTAAGATAGTTATATATATATATATATATATATCCCAGATCCAAATGCACCAAATCTGATTTTGAATGACAGACCAAAAGAAATAAAATGGATCAATGGAAAGTGGAGATTCAATAGATAATGGTGAGAAAGTGAGATAAGATGACAGAGTGAGAGCAGAGACGGTGAGAGAGAGAGAGATATGCAAATTCAGATGTTAGAGAGGGAGTCTCATCAGAACGAAAAGTAAATTAAAATTATTGAGTATAAACGAGAAATAAAAAGCTGTCGGATTTTGGTTAAGTCAAACATCAAAAGAGAATAAAATGACACGTCCAATAGCTTACTAACAAAATTTTGGGACCACATGAGTGCATTCACCCAAATCAAATGACATATATTTTACATAATAACAAAAATATCATTTTTCACAAAAGACATGTTTGACAACTTAATTGGAGAGATCTCATTTTATTAGTTGTGCAAGGTCGTTTTTTAGATTTTCTATTAACACTCCTTTAATGGTGTGGCCTTATTTGTAGATTTAATATAGTGCAAGGGAGTTTTTATGGTTTATGTGTCATTTGTGAAAGGGAGATGATTCAGAATGTTTTTTTTTTCTTTTTTCGTCTTTACAATTTTTCTCAATTATACTATAACTTATCTCAAGTAAAAAAATTCTTGACAAAATACGTTTTACCTTGAAAATCCGATCAAAGATTCTTTTAGGATAAAATTAGTGAAGAAGATATTGTGAATCTTTTACCATGTTAATAAATGCACAAAAAGCTTATTAACCCCTTGCTAGATGACACAATAACTTACATTTGTAGTTCAATAACTCCCATAAAAAGAAAATTTTAGTAAACTTTGAATGTAATATTTTAGGTCGAAATTTGATCATGAAATACATGAATCTAAGAAATTTTGAAAATATAATTTTTATTTTAAAAAAGAAGAAGATAAATCTAGATAATAGCTTTGATGAAAAACTAGAAGAAATAGGCAACATATTA
Source organism: Cornus controversa (assembly GCA_026545225.1). Lineage (NCBI taxonomy): Eukaryota > Viridiplantae > Streptophyta > Magnoliopsida > Cornales > Cornaceae > Cornus > Cornus controversa. Next base: position 92,552,077 of record CM048846.1, on the reverse strand, counting down.
GAAAAAGAAAAAGTAACCGCAGTAGTTTGGCGTAGAAATATGATGATGAAATTGAGTTTTAGTTATATACATATTCTGTATATAATGCTTGTGATGTGAAGAGTTTAAATTACTAGAGTCAATTAAATTTTGGTCAAGTCTAAGCTTGATAAGATGATGGAACTATGAAATATCATTTGATATGTTACTAACCAAATTATTGATTATAAAATGAAGAAAATAAAATTTTGGATTAATATCACTCACATCTTCTGAAGTTTGAAGTATTGACACATAGTTACAACTTTGTAATTTTTTGTCACCAACACTCTATGTGATTTGTGTTGTATATCACATACATTTCATTCTGCCAAAAATACATTGTGTCAAAGTATTTTTTGATGATAAAATGACCATGTTGTCCTTTAACTTTTAACCTAACTTATTTGAATACTAAATTTATTCATTTAATCTTATTTAAAGGACAAAAATACCCCTTTGAATGTACCTATATATATTATAATATATGTAATCTATATATAATTATTATGAAAAATGTTAGAAAAAGTAATTAAATTTCTTTTTTTTTCTCTATTCATTTATATATACACTATAATATATATAATCTTATATATACAATTATTTATTTTCATAATATGAAAAATATTGTGGTCATTTTTTTATTATGATATTTTTATATTAAAATAAATTTAAATAATCAGAAACAATCAAGTATTTATATATATATATATATATATATATATATATATATATATATATATTTCGATGATATCACAGGAGAAGTCAGAAAAATTAGAAGTGAAAATAAATAAGTCAACGTTGTCACTCAAGGACACCATGCATCGCACTCCATGACTTATCTTAGCCAACATGTCGAGATGAAAGATCTTCGAAAGCTTAGTTACTTTTTGGGACTTGAGATCACTTCTAACTCTGAGGGATATGATCTTTCGCAAGCAAAGTATGCTTCTGATCTTCTTATTCGAGTAGGACTCACAGATAGTAAGACATGTACCACTCCTCTAGAGCTCAACTCTAAACTCACTCCTATGGATGGTACACCTTTGGATGACCCCACCTTGTTTCGCCAGTTGGTTGGTAGTCTTGTTTATCTTACAATTACTCGTCCTGACATCTCTTATGCTATTCATATTGTCAGTCAATTTCTCTCTGCTACTCGCACACCCGATTATGCCGCAGTGTTTCGCATTCTCAGGTACATCAAGGGGACCCTATTTCATGGTCTCTATTTCTCAGCTCACTCTTTACTTGAGCTTTGTGCCTACTCTGATGCAGATTGGGCAGGTGATCCCACTGATCATAGATCCACCATTGGTTATTGCTTCTTTCTTGGTGATTCTCTTATTTCTTAGCGCAACAAAAAACAAACAGTAGTCGCTCGATCCAGTACAGAAGCTGTGTATCGAGCCCTTGCTGATACAACTCAGGAACTTCTTTGGTTTCGCTGGTTACTTGAAGACATGGGCATCACTCATTCTACTGCCACTATCATCAACTGCGATAATCATGTTCACGAACGCACAAAATACATTGAGATTGATTGTCACTTTGTGCGTCATCATCTCACTCGTGGGACTATTAGACTATTATCAGTTTCTTCAGCCAATCAAATTGCTAATATTTTCACTAAAACGCATTTCAAACTCAAGTTGGTCTCCATTTTACCACCTTGAGTTTGAGGGGGACTGTTAATGTATATATATATATATATATATATATATATATATACACACACACACACACAATAGTGTTCAACTAATCCCTGGTGAGTAGGGAGTAGTCTACACACTTTTAATTAGTCTTAGGATTTAATCCTAAGGCTGTTAATTAAAATAAGGTTCTTCACTCTTATATTAGAAAACTTATCAAAATTTTATTTCTATTAAACACTAATAATGTAAAATGACAATAATAAACATTATTTAAAAGAAAAAAAAAATTGTTATGAAAACTCAATGACCTTGTCAAAGTCCTAATTACATACTTCCTGTATTAACGGTAAAAAGAAACCCTTTTCAGTTTGGGTAGTGGTGTCCAATATTCAAGCGAACTACTGTTGATCTCATAACGTCGTGGTCGTCCACTGAAATCATCTCCTCAAATCTCCTACAATCAGTAAATATACAATCACAAGTATCCAAGTAATCTTAACATATACCTCAATCAGTTTTCACACACAATTCATAGTTCAACCATCTTCCTATTAACATTTCATATCCACAAATGAAGATTGCCAAAATTTATATTTGTCAAGCTGAAAGGTATCCATTAAAAACAACACAAGTGCACGTACGAGCACTTGCAGAACACCACTCCTCAACCAGTTCAATTAATAGTGATTCTTGTGTGTGCACTGGTTGTATGAGATGAAAAATCAATTCGGACAATAATAGCTTACGTATAGACACATTAAAAAACTAAAGCATATCCTTTATAAAATTTCTGAGCATTTTGATTAATTCCTAAAATAATTAAAGAAAAGCAACTTATCCTTACAGGAAAGGACCCCTAAGCGTTAGGTTGCCACTGATCTCGTCTACACCTATTTTTTTTCTTTTTTTTTTCCTTTTTGTTGCTTTTAGTAGTACATGCCATGCATGAGCTAAAACCATTTCTCTATCTGATAATTGCAATCATGGATCCATGTTACGTTACCTCAAAACAGTTAGGGTGATGAAACAAAATAGTGTCATCAGGTTATCACAACTTTTAAACATCTTTAAATATTAAAAGTTTTCAAAACACAATGACGTATAATCGAGTATATTAAGTTCCGGACAAACTCAAAGCAAGGAATCAAAACACAATGACTAAAAATTCATCTACCTGACTCAAACTGTAACATAAAAAATAGCCAAAACATGATGATAATTAATTTATGAAAAAAAAATAATTGACGAGTGAACAGAGAAACTTACAAGTTAAAGATTGGAAAAAGGTTTCTTATTTCGATTAGAAAATAGTTTCTTCTTTCGATTAATATAGAGAGTATGCAATTAGGACTTTGATAAGGTCATTGGATTTCCATAACAGTTTTTTTTATTAAGTAATATCTATTATTGTCATTTTAGATTATTAGTGTTTAATAGAAATAAAATTTTGGTAAGTTTCCTAATATAAGAGTGAAGAACCTTATTTTAATTAACAACCTTATGATTAAATCCTAAGGTTATAATTAAAAGTGTGTAGACTACTCCCTACTCACCAGAGAGTAGTTGAACATTATTGTATATATATATATATATATATATATATAATGTAAATGTTAGTAGTTAGTCCCACATTGGTTAGAAAGGGAAATATTCCCCTCAAGTTCGACTATAAATAGGATACCTCTCTTGTAAACAAAACACACTATTCAATACAATTCTCTTCTCTTGTATTGTCTTATTTTCTCTCTTTAATTCAACTTATATATAGAGTAGAAACGGACAAAAAATTATTGAATTTACATTATCGCACTCCAAAACATAGGGATGGCAATTTGCCCCGCCCCATCGGGTACCCGCCCCACTCCGCCCCGTTTAAAATCCGTTTACGGAACCGTTTAAGGAAACTGGGTAGGGATGGGATTAGAGAAAATAGCCCGCGTTTAAACGGGGCGGGGACGGGGGTAAGACCCTACCCCGACGGGTACCCGCCCCATTTATGTATATATATATTTATACTTATATATATAATATATAGAGGAAATATTAATAATGTATAAAGAAAATATTAATATTATATATATCATACAACTATACAAGTTTATTATATCAGTAATGGATGACTCAATATTATTCATTGTGTTGCAAGTACCTAAATGTATATTTTTAGTGTATATGTATCAAAATATTATATTTATTATTATAAAAAATTTTGCATTAAAAAAAAAGAAAGTATAAATGGGGCGAGGGGGGAAAGTTAAACGGTTATGGGATTGGGGAAGTCAAAACCCGCCCCGCCCTGCCCCGTCCCGTTTATACACGGTTGCGGGCGCGGGGACGGGAGCGAAAAAGTTAAACGGTTTCGGTTATGGGGAAGGCAAAACCCGTCCCGCCCCGCCCCGTTGCCATCCCTACCAAAACACGATGTATATTTTACTACGGGATCCGGAAGAAAATAGCAGACATTGGACGTAAATGAGAAGTTAGAAGCAACCAAAATAATAATAATAATAATAATAATAAATAAATTATATGCCTTTCAAGTCATGACAAACTGGGAAGAAAAAGTTTGACCGGTGAATATAAACAATAAAGATTAGAAGTACCATTAAATAAAAAATAAAAGAAGAGAGTGTTGCTTAATTAACTTTTGCCGGACACAAACAAAAATATCGAACAAATCAAAAGAAAAACAAATTTAATCCTTTATTAAAGAATAAATAAATGGTTTGATTGGTAGATATAAATGAGAAAGAAGAGGCAAAAGAATTAAAAAATAAAATAAAATAAAATAGATGACGTTCCTGTGTTCACACTATGTCACTATGCATCACTTAAAAAAAAAGGAAAAAAAGAAGTAGGAACTAGTGTGATTGGCGGACGTGAACTCGAAATTTGAAGTGACAAAAACATAAAACAAATTTTATATTTCATGTCATGACAACCTTGTCAATAAAAAATTAGGAAGAAAATAATTTAGCGGACATAGATGATAGATCTAAGGAAAAGATTAGAAGTGGAAAAACAAAAACTGTAAGCGAGCCTTTCTTCTCTCTACTAGCCATATACTTTGACATGTGGTTTGGAAATAAATACTCAAAGCCATCAAAACTTAAACTTAGGTAGGCTGGTAAATTCTAAGTTGTCATTTAAGCACACTATTTATCATTAAAAAAAAACACGGAAGAAGAAAATAATTTCATTATGGACGTAAAATATATATATATATATATATATATATATATATATATATGCATGGAATAGAGTGTTGGCCTCTCTCTCTCTCTCTCTCCGCGTTTGAAATCCAATAAAGAGAGCATGGAGACTCATCTTTGCAATCACTTTTGAGTTCTCATTAATGGTGTCAAATTCTAATATTATGTCTATTATATTCATTCTTCCTCTTCACAATTTTTTTGCACTGTGTAGATAGCTTTGAGTTCTCATTAATGGCGTCAGATTCTAGTATAATGGGATAGCCAACGATGCCCAAAAAATAACAAAGAAAACAAGAGGATTAAGTTTTTGAATTAAAATAAATCAGAAAAGGTAAAAGGTCATTGAAAGAAAGAAATTAAGAGTAAAATCGTATGAGTTTGATTCAAAATCAACAATATCATACATGTGAAACCAATTGTTGCATAAACTTTTCATGTGGTCATAATATGCACCATTAAAGAGAAAGTAAAAGAAGAGTTTGATGCTTAATTGAATACTGACGGACAAACAAAAAAATCTGAACAGATCCAAGGAAAAATAAATCTTAATTCATAAAGATTAAATAAATGGCTTGATTGGTAGGTATAAATGACAAAGACTAGAAGAGACAAAAGGATAAAAATAAAATAATATAGATGATTTTCGTGGGTTCACACTACAAAAAAAAAAAAAAAAGAACTAGTGTGATTGGTGGACGTCAACAAGAAATTAGAAGGGACAAAAGATAAAATAAATTTTATAATTCATGTCATGACAACCTTGTCAATAAAAAAGAAGGAAGAAAAAAAATTATATGCTGTTTTTCTTTTCTGATGCTAAGAAACCTTGACATGCGGTTTTTAAATAAAGATCCAAAATGGTAGACTCATAAATAATAAAATAATAAGTTGTCATTTAAGCATACTATTCATCATCTTTGAAAAACAAAATTTTATTATGAACGTAAATAAATATATAGATGCATGGAGAGAGTCTTGGCGTTTTAAAAAGAAAAAAAAAGAATAACGTCCTCACGTAACAAAAATAAAAAATGTTAGGCTAGAAATGAACGTTTGAGAAAAGAGTTAAGAGTAACATTCATTAATGGAAAAATACTAGACGATATGGTCAAAAGATCTAGAGTAATGATACAACGTCGAATTCAACAGTTTTCGAAAGACACCTGTGTAAGTAGGGTGGTGGGCCACATCACATGATATCACCCACCACTTCATTCACATAGGTGCCTTTCAAATTTGTCGAATTCAGAGGATAAATCATTATCCAATAAAAAAAAAGAATATTAGTTTTGATAGAGGTAAAAGAGGGCGTCAAAATATAACTTGAGATGGAAATTATCAAACAAATTTTAAGAAGTTAAATATTGTTACACTACATATTTCCTATTATATCTATAGTTAGATTATATATCTTTTCTTAAATTACATAAGTTTCTTACACTTTCTCCTAAACTATTTAGGATTAGAATTTCTTGTCTCCTAAGTTTACTTAGCCTCCAAAATTATGTGCCTATAAATAGGTCTTTATGTATTATTCAGAATATCAATTCAATCAAATACAATTCTCTTTATTTATTTTCTAATATGGTATCAGAGTTAGGGATTTCAAAACCCTCATTTTCTTCTTCCACTTAATTGTTCTCATCATCCAAAGAGAACTATTTTTTATTTGGTGCCAAAAATCTATCATCTGGAACTCCGTTTGATCTTCTAAACATATCAGAACGAAACCCTCAACCAGATGATCAAATCACCGCAAAAATGAGCCTGAACGAAGCCTTCACGCGCCGCCATAATCTTTTGGTTTTTTTGTCCGGTGACACATGCGCCTCCACGCGCGCACACGCACTTCCACACGCCCTTACGCGCGCCAAGTCAGTGCTGACTCAGCTTTTAGTGCCACATCGCTGTCACATCAACACCAAACATACATAATATTTGCCACATCAGCAACACACCATCTGACATGTCGATTGCCACGTCATCCATTTTCTTGCCACGTTAGTAGTACTGCCACGCCAACAACAGCACCTGAAAAGAATTCATGGGCCTACCAATCTTGAAATTTTGCACGGATTCCAATTTTTCAGTCTATTTTGTTATTTGGAATTTCTAAATAGCTCAAAGTGAGATTTCTCACCCCATTTCTGTTACACTTGATGGGGACAACTATATTTTTTGGAGTCAATCTATGCACAGCTTTCTTAAAGGACGCAAGTTATGATCCTACATTACAGGGATCAAAAATCACCTGTTAAGGATACCGATGAGAAAGATGAAGCCTTTGTTTCTCGTGTTGAGAACTGAGATAACAATAACCACAAGATTATCACATTGCTCCGTAACATAGCCAATTTCTTCCATTAGTATGGAATTTGGGAGTTATGAAACTATCAAAGAGATTCGAGACATACTTATTTTTTGATATTCTAGCTCTAATGGTGTTTGTCAGTATCAGTTAATGGTTCAACTTTGTCATCTTAAACAAGAGTCTGGTCAGAGGATTAATGAGTTTTTTGCTCGCATAAAGTGTCTTTAGGATCGACAAACTTTATCAGAACCATTATGGACAGTTACCTCAGAGAGCAAGAAATTTTATGAGTATCGTGATCAGATGCGCCTTTATCAATTTTTGATAAATCTTCATAATGATTATGAGCCTGTTTGTGGTCAGTTTCTTCTTCGCCCACCTCTCCCATCACTAGATCAAGCTCTTAATGAGCTTGTTCGAGAGAAGACACGTTTGTAGTGTCATACCCCACTCCACCTGATGGTATGATATTGTCTGCTTTGGGCCTAAACCCGCACGATTTTGCCTTTGGGTTTTACCCCAAAAGACCTCATACCATTTGGAGAGAACACATTACATATAAGCATATCCCCTTCTCCACACCCAGGCGATATGGGATTGAGCATTCTGTAATTTACCAGTGTGGTAGCTTGCCCAGTGTCTCTTCTTGCACCCGCCCACAAGGGTCAATACAATCCACCCCCCCTATGAGGCCCAACATCCTCGTCGGCACACTCCGGTTGGGTTCAGGCTCTGATACCATTTGTAATACCCCACTCCACCTGATGATATGATATTGTTCGCTTTGGGCCTAAGCTCGCATGATTTTGCTATTGGGTTTTATCCCAAAAGGCCTCATACCATTTGGAGAGAATACGCTACATATAAGCACATCCCCTTCTCCACACTCAAGCGATGTGGGATTGAGCACCCTGTAGCCTGCTAGTGTGGTAGCTCGCCCAATGTCTCTTCTTGCACCCGCCCACATCACACTCGTCCACAAGGGTCACAACAATCACTATAATAGCCCGCTCCACCTGATGGTATGATATTGTCCGCTTTGAGCCTAAGCCCACTCGGTTTTGTTCTTGGATTTTACCCCCAAAAGGCCTCATAGTATTTAGAGAGAACACACTACATATAAGCACACCCTATTCTCCACACCCAGGCAATATAGGATTGAGCACCCTATAGCCTGCCAGTGTGGTAGCTCGCCTAGTGTCTCTTCTTGCACCAGCCTACATCACACTCGCTCACAAGGGTTACTACAATCCACCCCCTAAGAGGCCCGACGTCTTCGTCGGCACACTTTCGGCTGAGTTTAGGCTCTGATACCAACTGTAAAACTCCGCTCCACCTGATGGTATGATCGGGGTATTACAGTTGGTATCAAAGCCAGAGCCCAGCCTGAAGTGTGCTGATGAGGACGTCAGGCCTCCTAGGTTGTGGATTGTAGTGACCCTTGTGAGAGGGTGTGATGTGTGCGGGTGCAAGAAAAGACACTAGGGCAAGCTACCACACTGGCAGACTACAAGTGCTCAATCCCACATCGCTTGGGTGTGCAGATAGGGATGCGCTTATATGTAGTATGTTCTCTCCAAATGGTATGAGACCTTTTAAGGGTAAAACCCAAGAACAAAATCATGCGGGCTTAGGCCCAAAGCAGGCAATATCATACTATCAGGTGGAATGGGTATTACAAATGGTATCAGAGCCTGAACCTAACCGGAAGTGTGCCAACAAGGACGACGGGCCTCCTAGGGGGTGGATTGTAGTGACCCTTGTGGGCGGGTGTGATGTGGGCAGGTACAAGAAGAGACACTGGGGCAAACTATCACATTGGCAGGCTACATGGTGCTCAATCCCACATCGTCTAGGTGTGGAGAAGGGGATGAGCTTATATGTGGTGTGTTCTCTCCAAATGGTATGAGGCCTTTTGGGGTAAAATTCAAGAATAAAACTATGAGGGCTTAGGCGCAAAGCGGACAATATCATACCATCAAGTGAAACGGGGTATTACATGCAGACCATTCGTTCTATGATTTAAACTCATCTCCCTATCTTGGCTACACCATATGTTCATTCTCAGTCTGAGCACGCATGGTCTTCGCAATCACAATCTTTTAAGTCTGGACTTTCACTCAACAGATATTCTTCTTTTTTTCGTCGCAATGGTGGTAACAAACAGCGAGCACAGTCATTTCAACCCAAAACTAGTGAATGTTCCTGCAGATACTGTCACAAATCAGGACATACAATTGGGGAGTGTTTTAAATTTACTAGACCTCGTAATGCTGCAGCTATAGCTACCACAAAGACAATGTCATCTCATCTTTCTCCTTCTGCACCAGTTATTACTCCTTCTAAGGAGTCCCTATCTACATTTTCTAATGCTGATAGGCAATTCTCAACCATTTTCTATCCAAGCAATCAGGTTCAAACTCATCTAACTCTATTTTCTCAACCACACGACGCACACTTAATTCATGGTTTTTTTACTCTACTTGCTGCAATCATATGACACTTGACCATACTTTGCTCACTACTCAGACTCCTACATTTTATACACATGTTATTAACACAGCTAATGGCTCCACTATGGCCATTAGTCACATTGGCACTGTCTCTTAGTCAATTTCGTCTATTTTTAATGTTTATCTTTTGTCCAATATTTCTCTTAATCTTTTGTCTGTTGGTCAATTGACTTAGCTAAGTTTGAATATAACATTTTCCTCTAATGGTTGTGTTGTACATGATCCTCATACAAGTCAGATCATTGGGATAGGCTGTAAGATAGGGCGACTATTTGAGCTTTCTTCCTTATATTTACATACTTCATCTTTCACGACTGATAGCATCTGTGTGTCAAAGTCGCTGATTTCAATGAGATTTTTTTTATTTTTAAATCAATTTTTGCTCCAACAAGACGTTTTTGGTCTTCATGTCGTTCCAATGAGCTGCATTTGTCTACCGAGTCACTCTTTTGCAGCTTCTTTATATGTGTTTGCAACCACAGTTGGTAACATCTCCAGATTTCTTTCGCGAGCTGCATTCAAGATTTTGTCTCCAAACTCAAGTTGGCTTCATATAACTCACCTTGAGTATGCGAGGGGCTGTTAGATTATATATTTCCTATTATATCTACTGTTAGATTATATATCTTTTCCTAAACATATAAGCTTCTTACACCTTCTCCTAAACTATCTAGGACTAGGATTTCTTGTCTCCTAACTTAGCCTTCAATTCAATCAAATACAATTCTCTTTAGGGTTGTAGCCTATTGATACTTCCTTGTCTCCAAAATAGAAGGTTGAGAGTTTAAGTCCTCACATGAGCAAAGTGTGTATGAGTGTGTTTATATATTATTAAGTGTTGATTACATGTAAATTGTTTAACTCAACATCAATAATTATTAAGAAACTTATAGGGTTGTAGCCTAGTGATACTCCCTTGTCTCCAAAATAGAAGGTTGAGAGTTTAAGTCCTCACATGAGCAAAGTGTGAATGAGTGTGTTTATATATTATTAAGTATTGATTACATGTAAATTGTTTAACTCAACATCAATACTTATTAAGAAACTTATAAGCGAGTTTTAAAAAAAATTGAAAGGGCCAATGTAAGTATTTTTTTCAAAAACATCATTAATTATTATTAAAAATGACTTGTAAACAAAAAAATTCAAAAATATTTAGGGGCCATGGCGCTTGCTAGCCCCCTTGCCTCCACTCGTGCATGTGACAGACTCATTTATATAGAATAAGGTAATGACAATGATGATGATACATTAGAAGAGGGCAAGAAAGTAAATTGGCTTTTCAGTCTTTCATCAAAGATGAAATAAAAGGATATTAATGACTTAAATTGGTGGATGCATTAACGTTTGAAAATTAATGCTAGGGACAAACCCGCAAATCTTTATCCGTGGTTGGGACTTAAGGGCTAGTTTGGTACACAGGAATAAAAGGGAATGGGAATGGAATGAAACTAGGAATGGAATGAGAATGGGAATAGAATGGAATGACCATTCTCATTCCAATGTTTGACTGCGGATAGAGAATGATGTAGGAATGAAATGATAATACATTTCAACATGTAAAAAAAATTAATTACCCATTCAATTAAAACTTTCTAAATCAAGATATAATCCGTGACATGTATATATATATAGGCGTGTGTCAAGTATATAACATACATATTATATATATATAGAGAGGGAGAGAAATTAACGTCAATTACCTATTATATATATATATATATATATATATATATATATATGAGAGAGAGAAATGAATTTTATATACCTATTAAATATATATATAAATATTCTGTACTTAGTTGTAAAAAAGAGAGAGAAATTAATAAAGAAAGAGATGATGCTTTTAATGAGAAGTGGGAATGGAATGGCCATTCCATAGCTCAAGAAGAGGAATGATTTTGGTGGAATGAGCATTCCAAGGGAATGACTAAAAATGACCATTCCATTTCTAATGTAGCACAACAAACAAAAGAAAGGGAATCAAAGGTGGAATGACCATTCCATTCCACCTCCATTCCTACGTACCAAACTAGCCCTAAGAGTTAAGATTAGTTTCCCGGAGAAACTAACTTCTAGGTTACTTGGCCGATTCTTGACCCACGTCAAATGAGTTGGACAACTCTTGATTTTTTTTAATTAGATTAGGTACAAGAAGAGGTATGAAACTGAAAATTTTAAAATTTCGCTAAGTATTTAATAATAAGCAAATTGTCTATAGTAACAATTAATTTTTTTTTCAACTATTTGAATCCTATCTTCTATTTCATTCGATTTAAATTATATTATTATAGTCCGAGTTAATTTATTTTTTTCAACTACTTGAATCCTATCTTCTATTTCATTCTATTTAAATTATATTATTATAATCCCGTCAAATCACATGTTATCAAATCATTCTTTACTAACTCTATTCTACGCTAATTGTGGGGTGGCAAAATGAGTGCAAACCACCCGCCAACCCACCCATATCCACCGACTTTTTAATGGATATGGGTGAACCATTTTAAAATACGGATAAAAAACGGGTTGGATAAATCAAACCCATTTTTATAGAGGTTTAAATGGGTTGAATATTGGTACTCATATTCAACCCATGTTATAAGAGACCCAAAAGCATTCTAGAAAAGATAAAATTTATACATTATATTTAGTAAATAGGATTCTCTCTTTGTAAATCACAATCCTCTCTCTATCTGTTCTCTCTAAAATTCTCTCTCTATATCGCAATCTCATCTCTCTCTCTAAAAGATTCTCTCTATATCGTGATCCCCTCTCTCTATATATATAATCTTTTTCTCTCTCTTCGGCTCTCTCCCGATCCCCCACTCTCTAAGATTTTCTCTCTCTCTATATATATATATATATATACAAAAGGCCCATGATTTTATTGAATCAAGCTATAGGTGGCGGTTGATAGATACAAATACATATATATGTGCATACATAGGTGTTATTAATTGAATTTTATAATTTTTCGGAACTTACAAAATGGGTCAAGTCGGGTTGGGTCTTACAAAAATGGGTCGAGTCGGTTCCAAATGTTTGAAGTTCATAAAAATTAGAATTATTATAAGGAGTTGACAGGTTGGGTCATGTTAATGGATCGGGTCAGGTCTTGCAAATGGGCCGGGTCGGGTCCAAAATGTTTGAAGTACATAAAATATAGAATTATTCTAAAGGGTTGATAGGTTAGGTCATGTTAATGGATCGGGTTGGTCCTACAAATGGGTCGGGTCAAAACACATTATAAATTATTATTTATCTCTTTTGTTACATATTAGTCTTGATAATATCTGTTTATTTTTTATTTCTGAAAGAATGGCTTTCCTGGGTAAACGAGTCGGGTCATTGTAAATGGACCGGGTTGCATAAATGAGTCGAATTCTTGTAAACAGATTGTAGTTTATATAAATGAATCAGTTCATGAAAACTTGTTCTGTTAGTTTTGAATTTTATAAAATAGTATAAAAGTTGAAAGAATTTTTGAAAAAAGTTATTGAATTTAAGTGATCAAGGAAATTTCTTCATTTCAACTTACACAGTTAATATGGGTTTGTGTTTTTATTCGTTCATTTTTTTTTCTATCTGAATATGATGACGAAATTAGCCCAAATTAAAAATGACATTTTACATTTTTTAAAATTTAAACACGGATCAATGGGTTGGGGGATTGACCCGACCCATATTCGACCCACCCCATATTCGACCCGTTATAAATAAGTTGAATACGGGTCACAACTCATATTTGAACCGATTCAAACCCACCCATTTTGTCAGGCCTAGTTAATTTTAATATTTTTCTTTGTTAATTAACTCTGTCCATCATAACTTTAGTTTTTCTCTTTGTATTTTTAAACAGACTTAACTTAATCCATTGAGTATTAATTGCTTATTTGGATTGTCAAACAACAGATGGGATATTAACTACTGTCTTCCCTTAACATGCAGTGTGTGAGATGTCCTCTAACTTAATGCGTTGAGCGCATTTATGACACCTTACACTACCTTTTAGCCCATAATAGAGGATCCTAATTCCACACTCCACTTGTTAAATGAAAAAAACATACTCTCTCCTGGTTTAATTTTTTTTTTTTTATTTGTTCTAAAATAGTTGTCAAATTTAAAAAGTGCATGTACTATATTTTATAATTTTTTTAATTTACCCTTATTACATTCAAATGATAAAACAAGTTAAAGTGTGAAAAGAGTACACATGAAAATTCATCCACTAACAATGCAATAAAAAAATATTAAAAAATAATTTCTTAAAAAGTTTAAATTTCATAATTGGACATCTAATCGAGGGACAGATCGAGCAAGTAAGAGAGAAGAAAATTACTTTAAAATCGGAAACAACAAAAAAAAAATTAAAACTTTTTTCATGACATCGCTCTGCATCATCCAAAATTTGCTTTTTTTGATCAAATGAGAAGTTAAAAGCAACAACAAATAAAACAAAAAATATAAATTATATTCATTTCAAGTCATGACACAATGTATTGTTAAAGGAAGAAGAAAAAGTAAATATCTTCATTGATGAACATATAAAACAAAGATTGTAAGTGACAAAATAAAAAAACTTACACCCTTTTCATATGATCATAAAATACACAATTAAATAATAATATATATGGAAGAAAGTGGTGCTTGATTGAATATAGACCGACACAAACAAAAATAACAGAACAGATCAAGAGAAAAAAAAAGGAATCTTTCATTTTGATGGGTATCATAAATGGCAAAGACTATAAAAGACAGAATGATTTAAAAATAAAATAAAATAGAGGATTTTTATTTGTTTACACTATGCATCACTTTAAAAAAACGAAAACATGCTATAAAAAAAAAGGAGAAAAAAGGAATTAGTGTGATTGGTGGACGTGAACAAGAAATTAGAAGTGACAGAAAGATAAAATAAACTTTATAATTATTATTTTTTCAGAAAATAAACTTTATAATTCATGTCATGACAAGTGACAACCTTATTAATAAAACAGAAGGAAGAAAATAATTTCAACTTAGAAGAGAAAGATTAGAGGTAAGAACAAAATTATAAGTTAGTTTTTCTTCCCTTTGTGGGTGTCAATATAGGACTTGAGAGGAAGGTTGACAAGTCAACCTATGCCAACATGGCAACCACGTCACAAGTGAAGAAAGTCCATGTCCTGAGGGCTCGAGCACCACGAATTGAGCTTCTAGGCCCATCCATCGAACACGATGACCCAAGCCCATTGCTCAAGAATCATCATCTAAAGCCTTCGAAACTGCACTGCCCTAATGCTACAGTTTAAGTCTAGAGACTTATCTCTCGAGCACTGTCAATAAAGCCTCGAGGTCTATCTCTCGAGCACTGTCGATAAAAACTTGAGGTCTATCTCTCGAGCACAGTCATTAAAGCCTTGAGAGTCATCTCTCGAGCACTGTCAATAAAGCCTCGAGGTCTATCTCTCGAGCACAGTCACTAAAGCCTGGAGAGTCATCTCTCGAGCACTGTCAATAAAGCCTCGAGGTCTATCTCTCGAGCACTGTTGATAAAAACTCGAGGTCTATCTCTCGAGCACAGTCACTAAAGCCTTGAGAGTCATCTCTCGAGCATTGTCAATAAAGCCTCGAGGTCTATCTCTCGAGCACAGTCACTAAAGCCTGGAGAGTCATCTCTCGAGCACTGTCAATAAAGCCTCGAGGTCTATCTCTCGAGCACTGTCAATAAAGCCTCGAAGTCTATCTCTCGAGCACTGTCAATAAAGCCTTGAGAGTCATCTCTCGAGCACTGTCAATAAAGTCTCGAGGTCTATCTCTCGAGCACAGTAAGCCTTGAGAGTCATCTCTCGAGAACTGTCAATAAAGCCTCGAGGTCTATCTCTCAAGGACTGTCAATAAAGCCTCGAGGTCTATCTCTCGAGCACTGTCAATAAAGCCTCGAGGTCTATCCCTCGAGCACGGACGACAAAGCCTCCAGGTCCACCTCTCGAGCACTGTCAACAAAGCCTCGAGGTCTATCCCTCAAGCACGAGCACCTAAACCTCGAGGCCTATCCCTCAGGCATCGCCCACAAACATTAAGAATACGAGAACATTCTCACAAATGAACAAACAAACCCTACAGCACGACAAGGTTAAGGATTGGTAGGTCCCACCATTGTCGCCATGTGACAGGGTCCAAATGGGATACCAGAAGGGTTTTGGATTGGAGGATGAATAATAGAGAAAGCCCAACTAAATCAAGGGGCCTAGTTAGTGGAACAGTGAGCGATGCTTTGCCGTAACAGAGACTCTTACTATCACCATTAATGCTCTGGCAAAGGGTAATTAATGTAGCCAACTACCGCCGCTAAAAGATGTCTGA
Source organism: Cornus controversa (assembly GCA_026545225.1). Taxonomy (NCBI): domain Eukaryota; kingdom Viridiplantae; phylum Streptophyta; class Magnoliopsida; order Cornales; family Cornaceae; genus Cornus; species Cornus controversa. The sequence continues at coordinate 92,536,017 of CM048846.1, read as the reverse complement.
GGGCATTCAATGCAAAAGAAAGGAGGTGACACGTTAGGTGTTTAGGGTACTCATGACCTAAGCACCCTCGACCCGTCTAGGGTGACCCGAGACCAACGACTTTCTATAAATAGAGAACTCTGTAATAATGGCAAGGCAAGGTCCTACCCTCACTATCTTCCCCATTAACTAGCTCTAATTGTTTCCCCTCTAGTCTAGATACTCTCTCGCTCCCTCACAGTTGTGTTGACTACCCTATTTATTATATACGTTACTATTGTCAATAACGAACCCCTATATTTTGGCGACTCCACTGGGTGTAGTAACACACGACGATGGAACCAGGACTACCACCCCCATCGGAGGTCCTTTTGCCTGACATCCCCCCACCAAATATCGTTGTGCTGGCCAATGAAGAGGTCCACTCCTCCCAGGGAGAAAGTGTGTTTCGACATCACTCCTCCACAGCTGTCAGTCGTCCTAGACGAACCAACTCCAGACAACAACCCGCAATATCCAATGAAACCATACATTCTGCTCAAAATCGACTCCTTGCCCGTATTAACTCGCTTGAAACAACCCAAAAGGCCATCCTAGACGCCCTCAGAGCTTTACCAACAAAAACTCCGTACAACACATAACCTAGCTCTCCTCCATCACCACCACCCGTCCCAAACACACCCAATCCGGGTATACCATTACAGTTTATTTCACCCCCCACACAAGCCCATCAAACACCAAAATTGCCTACCCAGCCCCCCTCAGTCTTACACCAGGCCACTGAGTACATCACCCGAGCAAAAATCCAAGACCTCCTTAACAAAAGCCCTCACCCTATCGCTCGGGCTTTAAACTTCAACCCAGAGCCCCCTTATCACCACAGCATCGCTCACAGCCCCTATCCAAACGGGTACGCCGTACCAAAATTTTTAAAGTTCGATGGTAAGAAAGGAAACCCGCTCGAGCACATCGTTCGTTTCATTGAGTCTCTTGGTCAACATAGCCACGACCACTCGTTACGCTTGCGAGAGTTTTCCAAATCTCTCACTGACCGGGCATACCGTTGGTACATCAGCCTCGAGCCGGACTCCATCACCACCTGGGAACACCTTTTCACCAAATTTCACACCAAGTTTTCCCAGGCAGAGGAACGAGTGACGACAGTGTCCCTCACCAAAGAGGCACAGAGCGAGACTGAAGAGCCACTCCATTTCGTATAACGCTTCCACGACAGAGCCATGGAGTGCTTCAAAAACAATGAAGAAAGAGACCTCGTGGACATTTGTATACACGGTATGACACAACCATACCGCATCCATCTCATCAACCTCCGTCTGGCCAGCTTCGATGAGCTCATCTGCGCCGTTCGCAACTTGGTAAAAAACATGAAACCTGCTCCCAAAGCCGAGATGTCCAAAACTCCAGCCCGGCGGGCTGCCCTAAACGCGCACACTGACGAGCGACTCAAAACGCGACGGGAAGATGAACAGACACCTACACCCCAGAGAGCTAATGAGCCCCCCATTCCCTGTCCGCCTGGAAGAGGTTCTCAATGCATTGAAAACATAGGTCGAGGATGGACGTGTGATCCTCCCCATATCCCGTGCGGAGCCAACAGCCGCCGACTAAGCTCACCCCAACTTCTGCAAATTTCATCAATCAATCTCACATCCCACAACTGATTATCGCTCCCTCCGTCGCATATTCCACAAGAATATGGCCAAAGGAGACCTTGAACTAACCCCCTCTAAAGATGTCAGACACCACCCTTACCCATGCCATAACGGAGCTGTGGCCACTATCTCTTGTTACGATGATCCTTCAGAACCGAATGAACAAATAACCCACGAACCCCACCAATGTGCAGTCGCGAAACATACAACATCCCAGCCCAAGCATCCCCAACCCCCTCGAGTCATCTCTTTCTCTGACTCAGACAAACAAGTACCCTCCCCATAAAATAGGCCACTTTATGTCACCGCGAAGCTCAATGGCACTGAATTCAAACGCACATTTCTCGACAATGGTTCCTTGATCAATATCATGCCCATGACTGTGTTCAAACAAGCGAACATTCCCGCTGAGCGGCTGGTCCTCAATCCCATAGAGATCGCTGGCTTTGGCAATGACCTTCGTCGCACGAGAGGGTATGTCAATGTCGATCTCGCAATCCAAAAATTTCGGGGGCCCACGAAATTCCATGTAATCGAAGCTGAGACCTTTTACCACCTGCTCATCGGTCGCGCATGGATGGATCGCTTTGGCATAGTCCCCTCCACCTACCACCAGTGTTTCAAAGGCATCCTCGACAACAAGGTCGTCACTGTACCATGCTCGGACAAACCATTTGCTAAATTCGAGGCTCACTTTACCGATGCCCTTTTCTTCGACGAGCTCGAAGACAATGAAGCACCCGAACACTTTGCTATCATCAGTACCCCACTCCCATCATGGGCCGAAGTAGCACAAGGCATCTTCCCATCACCACAGCCATACAAGCCCACCACCACACCCCTCCCACAGTCACCCCGTGAATGCAAAAGGATTCACCTACCCTACGGATGCGTCATATACCGTTTATGACGGTGTCCGGGCTTAGCAACCACCAATGTCGTTTCTGAGCCCCCAACCGATACAAAATCACCCAAGCCAAACTTCCCCAACCTCAAAGAAATCAACCTCGCCCCTCCCGGCCAACCTCTTCGTAATACATACATAGCCTCAACGCTTTCCCCTTCCCTTCGCGCGACCTTACTCGCCTTACTAAAGGAATACTCAGACATCTTCACTTGGACCTATGAAGAAATGCCTGGTCTCAACTCCCATCTGGTCGCACACCACCTCAATATTCTTCCACACGCCCGTCCAATCAAACAGGCCCCTTGAAACTTTTGCCCTGAGCTGGAATTGCAAATCAAGTCCAAAATCGAAAAACTGTTGCAAGCCAACTTCATTCAGCCCATCCTACATCCCACTTGGCTTGCCAACATCGTCCCCATCAAAAAGAAAAATGGGCAAATTCGTGTTTGCGTTGACTTCAGAGACCTCAACAAAGCTTGCCCAAAAGACGATTTCCCCCTGCCAAACGTTGACATGTTGGTAGATGCAACGGCCGGCCACGAAATTTTTTCTTTCATGGACGGATACAGTGGCTACAACCAGATCAAGATGGCTACCGAAGATGCTCAGAAAACTGCCTTTCGGATGCCTTTTGGCAACTTCCACTACACTGTTATGCCATTCGGTCTCAAGAACGCTGGAGCTACATATCAGCGCGCAATGATAGTAATTTTTCATGATATGCTCCATCGTACGGTGGAAGATTATGTAGATGACTTGGTAGTCAAGTCTCGCCTGGAGAACACTCACATCGAGGATCTTCGCCAGGTCTTTGAACGCTGTCGGAGGTATAATCTATGCATGATCCCTCTCTAATACGCCTTCGGTGTAAACAATGGTAAATTTTTGGGTTTCATAGTTCACCGACAGGGCATCAAGCTCGACCCAACCAAGGCTCGAGCCGTTCTTGACATGCCCGCCCTGACCTCCACTAAGCAGCTCAAGAGTTTCTTAGGAAAGGTCTCCTACCTACGGCGATTCCTCCCAGCCTTGTCGGAAGCCACCTCTGCCTTTCACACACTCCTCAGAGGCAGTGATAGGCGTTGAATGTTACGTATTCTAGCCTCTTAACTTATGTATTTTATTCTCTTAGTGATAGATTATTTTGTGATTTTACTTTGTTTTAGTGTTTTCTGTATTTTCAGGGCCTTAATGATTATTTCAGTTAAAACCGTGATTTTGGACTTTTAAAGATGACATGCAAGATGGTTAGATGAAGCCTACATCAAAGGGATCCATTGAACTCCATATTTTAACTCAAATCAGCCCAAGATAGAGGTCCAAGAGAATTACAACTGCTTAAGAAGGTTTCGGGCCTGAAGCCCAAATCTGTGCATAATGCAGTCTTAATCCCGTTTTGGAAAATGGGCCATAAGTATTATTTCCAAGCCTCAAATCGACATAATTCTCGCGTAGGGTTGAACGAAATTTGATTCTGCACACTTTTATATTTCACGGAAATTCCGTAAATCGGACTTCTAGTGGGTCAAAAGTTGGGCCGAAGTCAGCAGGAAAAACCCACCTAATTAGTGCTGCGGGAAACCCTAATCTATTCCTAATTGGATTAGGACTTTGATGTATTCTCTTGGCTATTAAAGTGATGAATTGGGGCTGTATTGGGAGGCTTGGCAACAGCTTTGAAGAGCTTTTGGAATAGAGAATCATTGGAGAACAAGGCGTATCATGAGCGGCTAGTTCAGCCACCAGGGTTTTGATGGAGCCCTAATTAAACATCACTGGTTTGATTGTTCTAATTATTGGGGATTTTTGTATTCATTCATAGATTGTGTAATTTAGAGGATTCTTCTTATAGAATTGAACAATAAAAGTCTTATAAATTCAGTTTCAATGATTTCTTATCTTGTCTTAGATATTTGATTGTTGCTATTGAACTCGTCCCTCTTGTTTTCTGTGATCATGAGAGTGATTATTACACAATGGTTTTCATTGAATATATCATTAAAAGTTTTGATGGATTATGCCTAGAGAAGATGAACCATACTGCACCCTAGATTAGAGTAGTTAGGCAGATGGCCCATGCCAATCAAAGATAGTCCATGACTTATGATAAGCACAGAATGTTGTGCATTCGGTCCTTCTAATTTACATATGTTAATCCTTTAATTATGTTTATATTAGTATTTTTATAGTTTTATTCTGTTTTTGTCATTTTCAGATCCTTAGATGAAATAGTGGTTAATTCCATGGTTCTTGGGCTTTCAATGAGGCTTCCATAAGAAGAAGAAATTGCCATTAGTTTGGGCCAAATTCCAATGATGAGTCCATGGATTGGGCCAAGCTATATTGAAGATTTAATGCAAAAGGGGCCAAAAATCTGAATTGGTTCATTCATTGGGTCAAGTACAAGTGCAAGACTAATCTCAAGCCCAAAATTCGTTCAAAATTCTGATCTGCGCACTGTTTGTATTTTGACCATAACTTCATGCTCCAAACTCCAATTAAGGTGATTTTTGCGGCTATGGAAAGATAAAAGAGAGTTCTAAATACGTTTAGTTTTGAGAAATCTCTAATTCGGACATCTTGGTGGTTGAAAGTGGACAAAACAGTAGGATAAATATTCTGGGCAGATTTTTCTTTGGTTGCTTTGAAAATTTTGTGACAAGTGACCAATGAGATGACAAGCAACCACCCCACTCAATTAATTCACCAAAGTGCTATACACATGGAGGGAGATGATCCAATTCTTCTACAATGGAGTACATATGGAGCTATTTAGGCCATAGGATGAGTTTTAGTGGAAGAAATGGTGGACACTCATATTGCACTAACTTTGGCTATAAATGGAGGGGAATTGAGTAGTGTAGAGAGGGGAAGTGAGTGGAAATATTCTGCACACATATAGAAATATGAAGTGTTCTTCAACTATGAAGACTTGTAAGTTAGCCATGAGGAGCTAAAACTCTTCCTAGGGCATTGATGTAGCCCTAGTCAAGCATCAATGGTATGATAATAATATTTTTATTTGGGATTGTTATATGTGTATAATAAGTTGTATAACTTTGAGGATTGCATTTGCAATTGAAGTATAAAGTTATGTTTAATCTTGACTTCATTCTTCTCTTATCTTATAAAGTATGAAAGTTATACAATAGTTTTATTAGAACATAAATTCATTAGATTTGATAATTCATGCTTAAGGAAGATGAATCGTTCTACACTTTTAATTTCATGTTATGTCTTTTATTTAAGTAGTTAGGTAGACGATTCATGCTAACTAGAGATGAATTATTCTTATCTTTTGATTTATGTATTTTCTTGAAGATATCATGGTGGTATGTGACAAATCCCATGAATAATGATTATACATATGTAACTTTCCCAAGTTGAAATACATTCTTCCATTGATGTGAGGCTAGTGGTGAAATCAATACCCTAGTCCCTCTTATATTTATCAATTCAAACTTTAACTAGTGCCCTTTATTTTATGTTAAACAAATACCAAAAATATCAACCTCTCTTCAATGAATCAAATGAGACTAATTTAATCACATTCTCTGTGGGATCGACACCTTCACAAGAGCCCTATCTTACAAAGATTCGTGCTATTGCGAGTGGTTTATTAAGAATTGGACAAGAATTATTTTGGTAAAACAAAATACCCTTTCCAAGCACAACAATTTTTGGCGCCGTTGCCGGGGAATGTTGATTAAATCTTGTTTGATTATAGTTAGGATTTGTAAATATTTTGGTATATAATTTGTTTGTTAAGTGTGAAGGTACAAGAGTTGTTACAAGCTTTGAGAGTTGATCTTTCAAAAGAAAGTGGGTAAGTTTTGTATTTTACATTGTTTTAATTTTTTTTAGTATATATATTTGTTTTGTTTGTTTTTGTGAATTGTCAAATCTCATGTTCAACATCGGCACCCTTGAGAGTTGATCTTTCAAGGACATCGGGTAAGTTTTGCAATTTACATTGTTTGCTTGTTTTCTTGCCGTTATATTTAGTGTGTTTGTTTGAGTATTATTAGTATTTTCATTCTAGAAAAAAAAAAAAAAAAGATTTTCTTCTCTGAAGGACTCAATTTTTAGTCACTCCGGTGAGTACCCTTTAATTTGAGTGGCGAAGGATAGTTAATATGAAAGCTTGGATGTTCCGTCATTAAGCAAGCCTAGTGCTTCTCCTCCTTTCATATGTACTACTTTGTTCTCGTTTTAAAGGCTCTTAATCGGTAATCTATTAATTGTAAAATCCAAAGAGAAGTAGTTTTTAAAATAAAAAAATATATATATATATATTTTTTTGGTTGTTTTTGTATGTTTGATTTCTTATTTTGTTTGTTAGTTTATGTTTGGTCGTCGTTCGTTATCACTACCATTACTTCCATTAGATCCTAATCTTGAAAGAACTCTTAGGCATCTTAAAGGAACTGTAAGGGACTTTAATTTACCTAGAGAATCTTCAATTGAAAACATGGCAGAAGATGGTGTAAGACCAGTAATTGTAGAAGAAGTTGTACCACCCATAATGGTTGAGGAAAGACCAATGCTCCTTCGGGATCATTACATTCCTACCACATACAACTTTCCTTCAGGAATTCAATTACCAAATGTAACGGCCACCCATTATGAAATTAAGTCCAGTGTTATCCAAATGTTACCATCTTTTTATGGACTTAATAATGAAGATCCATATAGGCACCTTGATGAATTTCTTGAAATTTGCTCTACCCTAAGGATGCAAGGTTTTACTGAAGATGCCTTAAGGATGCAACTTTTTCCATTCTCTTTGAAAGATAAAGCTAAACATTGGTTGAAATCCTTAGAAAATAACACGATTACTTCTTGGACACAATTACAACAAGAGTTCCTCCAGAAGTACTTTCCTATAGGAAAAACCAATCAAATTAGAAAATCTATCACTGGATTTGCACAAAGTGAAGGAGAACATTTCTATGAAACTTGGGAGAGATTGAAAGATCTTCTTAGGAAGTGTCCTCATCATGCTGTCCCAAAATGGCAATTGGTGCAATGTTTCTATGATGGATTAACTGAACCACATAGACAAATGGTTGATGCCTCGTGTGGTGGAACATTCATGCTAAAGAGTGAAAGCGAAGCTTGGAAACTTTTTGAGAATCTTAGTGAAAATTCGATGCATCATGCTTCATCTAGTCGTTCTAAGGTCAAAGGTCTCTTTGAAGTAGGCAATTCAGTAGATGTGTCTATTAAAGTGGATGCATTGTCAAAGAAGCTGGATCAATTGATGGCAGCAAATCAAGCACCTCCTACTCAGTCATCTGTGCCACCTGAGTTGTGTTCATTTTGTTCTAGTCCATCACATCATGCCAAAGATTGTCAAATCATTGGCCAATTTTCTGAACTTGGGCAAGAACAAGTGAATGCTACTTTCTCTAGACCAGGGAATAATCCATATTCCAATACCTATAACCCGGGATGGAGAAATCATCCTAATTTTTCATGGAGACCCCAAGCTACGGGAAATTCAAATCCTCAACCTATTGGACAACCCATACAGTCCAATTTTGCGTCCAATAGTCATTCTTTCAATCCCTCATCCAATTACCAACCTTCTCAACAACACCAGAACCAAGCAACTCCACTTCCTAGGCATTCAGCTTTTGAAGACAAGGTGTTGGCTGCATTGAGCAATCTTGAGTCAAATACTCAATTGCTACATTCCCATTCTCAATCCATTTCTAAGCTAGAATCCCAAATCAGGCAAATAGCTAATTCTTTGAATAGAAGAGAGGAGGGAAAACTTCCAAGTCAGCCAGTGGTCAATCCTAAACCAAAAGGACAATACATGATTGATGAGAATGCATCTAGTTCCTCTCATCATGAGCATGTCCAAGCCATCATGACCCTTAGGAGTGGGAAGCAGATAGATAACAAGATTGAGAAAAAGGAAGATGAAAAAAATGAGATTCCAAAAGTTCCAAAAGAAATCCCTAAAAATCCAAATAATTTGCCCCAAAATCCAAAAGATTTGGTGAAACAATTGTCAAAGGACAAAGAAGTCAGGAATGAAGTTCTTTCTTCACCTATTCCCATTCTTGAGAAGAGATATGAGCCCAAAGCTCCATATCCTGAACGTCTCAAAGAACCATACTGTTATGGAAAGCAAGGAGAAAAGATCCAGGACATGATGGAAGTTTTCAAGCAAGTTAAGATTAATCTTCCTCTTCTTGATGCAATCAAACAAATTCCTTCATATTCCAAATTTCTAAAGGACTTGTGTACACAGAAGAGAAAATCAAGGAGTCATGTTCCAAAGAAAATTCTTCTCACTGAGCAAGTTAGTTCCATACTGCTGTACAACACACCTCCAAAATTCAAGGACCCTGGTGCTCCTACAATCTCGTGTGTCATTGGAAACTATGAAATTGGAAAAGCCCTACTTGATTTAGGTGCTAGTGTTAATCTACTTCCTTACTCAGTATACTCGCAGTTAGGCTTAGGAGAGCTTAAACCAACTCCAATTGTCCTACAACTTGCAGATAGATCGGTTAAGCAACCTCGAGGAATCATTGAGGATGTTCTCATCAAAGTAGACAAGTTCTACTTTCCAGTCGATTTCATTGTCCTTGACACCGAACCCGTCCAAAATCCAAAAAAATATGTACCTATAATCCTTGGTCGACCTTTCTTAGCCACGGCTAATGCATGCATAAATTGCAGAACAGGGGTTATGGACATATCTTTTGGGAACATGAATGTAAGATTGAATGTCTTCAATGCTTCACAACATCCATCAGATGCAAAAGAATGCTTCGCCCTTGACATCATTGATGAAATGGTTGAAGATTCACTTTCATCCTTTTTATCGAAAGACCCTTTAGAGGCATTCTTGACTCACTATGATTTTGAAGGATATGACATCGAAAATAGTGAAGTCAATTCTGCATTTGAGATTGATACTATCATGGACTTTTCACCATGGAAAATGTCAAAGGAGCCACTTCCGTTATTGTCTAGTATTCCTCCAATTTCATCCCTTGAATCCCCACCCAAATTAGAGCCCAAACCACTTCCGGATAAGCTAAAGTACATTTTCTTAGGTTCTAATGAAACTCTTCCAGTTATCATTGCTTCAGACTTGACAAAAGACCAAGAAAGTAGTTTGTTGACTGTACTTCGACTGCACAAAGAGGCGATTGGATGGACTGTAGCTGATTTAAAAGGAATCGATCCTTCTATTTGTATGCATCGCATTCATCTGGAGGATAATGCTAAACCATCTCGCGAGGTCCAAAGAAGATTGAATCCAAATATGAAAGAAGTTGTTATGAAGGAAGTAGTCAAGTTGTTAGATGCAGGAATCATCTATCCCATCTCTGATAGCAAATGGGTGAGCCCCATTCAAGTGGTACCTAAGAAGTCTGGAATCACCGTAGTTGAGAATTCGACTGGAGAACTAATTCCACAACGCACAACAACTGGTTGGCGTGTGTGCATTGATTATAGAAAACTCAACTCTACAACTAGGAAGGATCACTTTCCCTTACCATTTATTGATCAAATCCTAGAACGTCTTGCTGGTCAGAGTTACTTTTGTTTTCTAGATGGATATTCTGGCTATAATCAAGTAGCTGTCGATCCAAAGGATCAAGAGAAGACAACCTTCACATGTCCATTCGGAACATTTGCTTATAGACGCATGCCCTTTGGGTTATGTAATGCACCTGCAACATTTCAAAGGTGTATGATGTCTATTTTTTCAGACATGGTGGAAAAATTTCTTGAAGTTTTTATGGATGACTTTTCAGTCTTTGGACCTTCTTTTGAAAAATGTCTCCAAAATTTGTCAATTGTTCTTCAGCGTTGTAAAGAGACAAATTTGATCTTGAGTTGGGAGAAGAGTCATTTCATGGTAAAAGAAGAAATTGTATTAGGACACATTGTGTCAGAAAGAGGAATTGAAGTAGATAGAGCCAAGGTTGAACTCATTTCTAATCTTCCACCACCAACATCAGTGAGGCAAATTAGATCATTCCTTGGACATGCAGGATTTTATCGTCGATTTATCAAAGACTTTAGCAAGATAGCTAAACCATTGTGCAATTTACTTGCCAAAGATACTCCTTTCAACTTTGATAAAACATGTCTTGAAGCTTTTGAAAAGCTCCGTTCTCTTCTAGCCTCTACCCCGATTATGAAACCTCCTGATTGGTCTTTACCATTTGAGATCATGTGTGATGCATCCGAATATGCTATGGGAGCTGTCCTAGGACAACGTGTAGATAAACTTCCTCATGTTATCTACTACGCTAGTAAAACCCTCTCAGATGCTCAGTTGAATTATACCACAACTGAGAAGGAATTACTGGCCGTTGTGTTTGCCTTGGATAAATTTCGATCATATCTGTTAGGATCCAAGGTAGTTGTGTATTCTGATCATGCTGCTCTAAAGCATTTGCTAGCCAAGAAAGAAACCAAGCCCCGTTTGATTAGATGGATACTCTTGCTTCAAGAGTTTGATTTTGAAATACGAGACAAGAAAGGTTCTGAGAATGTAGTAGCCGATCATCTTTCTCGTATTATCATTAAATCCTCTGATTCCATCCCAGTTCATGATTCCTTTCCTGATGAGCAGCTATTGATAATTACTGATGAGAAAGTACCTTGGTTTGCTGACATTGTGAATTACTTAGCAATAGGTAAAATTCCTTTGAATTGGACCAAACAAGAAAAAGATCGATTCTTTTCCCAAATAAGGAGATATTTCTGGGATGATCCTGAATTGTTCAAATACTGTCCAGACCAAATAATCCGTCGTTGTGTCCCTGAAAGTGAGTTTCAAAGTATTCTTACTTTTTGTCACACCTTAGCATGTGGAGGACATTTCAGTGCTAAAAAGACCTCTCAAAAGGTTTTACAAAGTGGATTATTTTGGCCATCATTATTTCGGAATTCTTATAATTTTTGTCGAGCTTGTGAGAGATGTCAAAAATTAGGATCAATGTCTAGGAAAGACATGATGCCTTTAAATCCCATTTTAATCGTTGAAATCTTTGATGTATGGGGTATAGATTTCATGGGACCATTTCCACCATCATTTGGATGTGAGTACATATTGTTGGCCGTAGATTATGTATCTAAATGGATTGAAGCGGTTGCCACCAAATCGAATGATCACAAAGTTGTGATTAAGTTTATTCAAACTAACATTTTTACTCGTTTTGGTACACCGAGAGCAATAATAAGTGATGGAGGTAAACATTTTTGTAATAGGTTTCTTCAAACCTTGCTCATCAAATACTCTGTTACTCATAAAATAGCTACACCTTACCATCCTCAGACAAGTGGACAAGTTGAAGTATCTAATAGGGAAATAAAGCATATTCTTGAAAAAACGGTTAGGCCAGATAGAAAAGATTGGTCTTTAAGACTAAATGATGCACTTTGGGCCTATCGAACTGCCTTTAAAACTCCCATTGGAATGACCCCTTACCGTCTTGTTTACGGGAAAGCTTGCCATCTCCCAGTTGAATTAGAACACAAAGCTCTTTGGGCCATTAAGAAATTCAATTTTGACATGAAAATGGCTGGCTCAACCCGAAAACTCCAACTGAATGAACTTGAAGAGATGAGAAATGATGCTTATGAAAGTGCCAAAATTTATAAAGCTAAAATGAAGGCATTTCATGATAAAAATATTGTGAATAAAACCTTTGTTCCAGGACAGAAAGTTTGGTTGTTCAATTCTAGATTAAACCTCTTTCCTGGAAAACTTCGTTCACGTTGGGATGGTCCTTTCATAATTTCATCTGTTTTTCCCTATGGAGCTGTGGAACTTCAAGATCCTAAGAATGATAATCTTTTCAAAGTCAATGGTCAAAGATTGAAGCTTTATGTAGAAGATACTGTACAAGCAAAAGACGTTGAATCCGTTAACTTGACGGATCCTGTTTATTTTGACTAAAGATGCATCATCATGTCTACCCTAGACGATAAACTTGGGTCATTCACTCCTTTTGCTTGGCGAGGAGTATAAAGATGAGATTCCAGGAATTGGTTGTATATGCGAGCCATTAGGGACCTGAACCCAACTCAGCGTTAGGAAATGGCCTACCTAGCTTTATAAGTTTCCCTTTTGCACGAGTGGTAGCAAATAGCAATCGACGAGCTGGAACGGCATAACCAGCAGCTATCCATTGTTGAAGGAAGCTTGACCAGAAATGGTGTATTCAACACGTCTTGACAATCTGACGTTAAAAGAGTCATTTTTATAAATTTTGCATTTTCTTTTCTTTTGGTGATAAGATACAATAGTAGTATTTTTACTATAGGCAATAGATTGCTTTAGCCCCAAATTTTTTATTTACAGATTTTTCATGGATCCATCGTCCACCAATGATAGAAAAGTTAATTTGGTTTGGCGTCCAAAAATCAAAGTGACTTCTTTATGGGATAAACTTCCATTGCACCTTCAAGAAGACATCCTTGCAAGGACGGGTGCATTTAATGGAAAGTCATCATTTGCTCGTAGACGTAAAGTCAAGCGTTTGGGATGGTGTAAGAGTTGTCTCTCTGAAACCTGCCCCGGATTGCAACCATTGAGCGATTATGGCCGACCATTCATGGTTTATTACTGTACTCCTCGTTCTTACCAGGATCGTGTTCGGTTGTATGGAAAAGATCCACCTCGATAGGAAGACCCTAACTTGGGATGATATGTATTCTTGTCGTTACTTAGGATCAAGTTTGGGGGTAACTCATTTACTTTTGTCATTCTTGTTCACCTTTTCTTATGCATCTTTCTTTTGTTTTGAAATTTTTAATTTTGTGTTAATGTTTGTTCTGAAATTTTTTTTTTTTTCTGATTTCAAAAAAAAAAAAAAAAAAAAAAAAACATAGAATTCATAACAGTCTAGCATAGACACCCATTCTCTGACTATGTATGTAGTACCAATTCTATAATTTGTGATATGATTGATAAAGTTGATGATTTCCGTTTATTAAAGTCTGGTTTCGATACCCAGTACTGTCGAGATTGCTTCAACACAGTATGACTTTAATAAAGAAAGGCAACCCCTTTGTACTCTATACGTTAGCGTGTCTGGATAATCAATATCTTATCACATACACATCTTGGAAAATTGGGAACCACCAGTTCAGAGAATGAGAGAAAAGTAGTACCCGTGAAGATTAAGTTTTAAAAAAAAAAAAAGAAAAAGAATTGAGCATGAAATTTTTCATAAATATTTCAAAAAGCCAGCAATATATGTGTCATCAATTTTAACACTGACTTTCAATAGGCTGACATTAATTTTGTTTTGAATAAGAAAAAGAAGGATTTTTCTCGACAATAGCTATGAGTCTCCCATGATTCTCCTGAATCTGATCACTGGAACTCTGTAGCTCATCCAGCTTCGTCTTCATGTCATTAGAATACTCAGTTACAAGCTTTCGTAACTGTTTATTCTCTGCTTTCAGTTCTCTATTTTTTTTCTGAGACTCCCTAATTCTTTTCTGAAGAACTTTAACGTTAGTTGTTAGCATCTGAACTTCAGTTGTCCTTGCTAACAAACGTTGGCCTATGTTTGAAATCGACGCAGCCGACCGAATGCTGAGAGTCAAAGAGTCATCAATGGCCATAATGTCAGACCTATTTGCTAAAACTCTTTTATCTTGAGGAGTCAGCAAATTTTTAGCTGCTCTCGTAGCAGTTGTATCATTCAGCATCACGGATTCCTCCACTGGGTGAGGATCAATAGAGGATAGGAATGTTGCCTGCCCAACATTGGTTGATGGCACCTCCGGCAACACATTTAAATCAAAGTGACTTTTGGAAACAAAAGAGGAAGCCATTTTTGAGAGCTTGTGGTGAAGAAGATAGATAGATACAACAATGTTCCAATATTAAAAAATAATCTACTCTTCAAATGCATAACAAATTTGCCCACCAATTATGCATCTCAAATTACGAAATCTGTCCAATCAATGCTTTTAGAGCTAGGTTAGGTCATTTTGTCAAACATAGATGGCTTGTTTGTCAATGAAATCATTAAGTGTGTGGCGGCATGTTTGGAATATGTGCAATATAGGTACAATGCATGTGTGAGACACTCTTTTACCCCAAAAGTGAAAAGAATTTGTTTGATTAAAAAAAAAAAATTTTGAAAGAGTAAGTGTTAGCAATCTGTGTTTCTTCTTCATGTTATCCAAAATGTCTAAAACTCCTTGTGGTGTTTGCAAATTTTTGAGAAACAAATGTGATAAGTATTGCATTTGTGCTCCTTATTTTTGCCATGAAGATAGTATAGACACTTTTGCTGCCATCCATAAAATTTTTGGGTATCGCAACTTCTCAAACATCCTTGCTCATCTCCCTGAAGAACATCGTGGTACAGCTGTTCTAACTATGGCATATGAAGCTCAAGCTAGGCTTCACGATCCCATTTTTGGTTGCGTTTCATATATTCTTTCTCTTGAATGGCAACTTCTTAATCTACAAGCACAACTGGTTTCTCTCAGTCACCTAGCAGCTCAAAACTTTGCTTCTAGCTCCACCAGTTTAAACCCTAATGATATTTTTGAAGGGAACTTTTCATCACATCCACCCGATAATCATGTTCAAAGCTGGGTTCCATCTGGAAATGTGGACATGGCACCACTACTGAACCAAGACTTATGCAACAATTTTGACACCATATCTTATTGTCAAAATCAATTTATGGATCCAAACATCGTACAAGATGATGGTGATGAGTTCCAATCAATTGTTTCTTCCTATCTACGTCATTCATAAATTAAGCAACATGTTCTTACTTTAGATGAATGATGAAATCTTGATCTTTTGTTCTTAATTTGTGTTTAACTTATTTTGGATGTTCCGATTAATTTTGTTGCCTTGGTTGGTATGTATTGTGTTCTGCATGACAGGTTCTTGTATCCAAGTTTGGGGGGATGGCTAACCCTTATGGATGCTTAACTAAGATTTTGATATTTCTACCACCACGGTAATATTGTTCTATCACTTACCATATACTTTATGTTTTTGTTACACATTGAGGACAATGTGTGCTTTAAGTTTGGGGGTAAGGAAGAACAATTTTGTGTTGTTATGTTTTATTTGAAAAAAAAATTAAAAATTAAAAAAAATAATAATAATAATAATATATTGGTAATTTTTACACTGTGATGTGATTTTTCTATTTTCAATGTGCAAATAATTTTTGAAAATCTTGAAGCTTCAGTATATTTTATAGATTTTATCCTATCTTTTAATTAGAATAAATTTCATGAATTTTAAAACTCAGAACAATATTATTCACGATAGCCCTTCGATATAATTTGAAATTGATGAGTGATTGCATGTTAGAAATCCGAAGAATAAAAGTGGAGATTTAACCCAGTGAGCTTTTGTGATATTCTTATTATTTTGAGGGTTAAAAGGTTAAATTCTAAAATTTTCATTGAGTTCGCATAATTTGTTGATCGGTCTCATTATTTTTTTCTTTTGATCAAATATTGGGAATTTTATACCACACTATCTTTTAAGTTCACACTTGTTGAAGAATTATACTAATCCTTGAGAAATGATTTTAGGCCATCTTTGGATATTTTTTAGCCTTTAAATTTCTTTTCTTGGTAATGCAATACCACTAGTGAACCCGTCGAGCTTTAGCTAACCTTCCTTTCATAACCTTTTTATCAAAGTGTTTCGGAATCGATTTGATTAATAGATAAAAAAAAAAAGAAGAAAAAAAAAAAAAGAAAAAGAAAAGTGAAGAAAAGAAGGTATGGATTTGCTAAAGAAGTGTATACAAAAAGAATTAATTGACAAAAGTAAGAAGAAATTGAATGCAATGTGCTCTAAGGAATTGACTTTTCCCAAGCATTCTCGAATACACATTTCAATATCACCATCACCTTTTTATCCTCTTTTTACCTAACATTACATCCTAGTAAAAGCCCTATTTGATCTCAAGGATGGTATGGTTCTAAAACAGTCATGACTGAGCTATAGTGTTGTGGTATAAATTCTTAATGTTTGATATCCCTTTCATGAGACTACATGTTCCATCATGTATTTGCGGTCCTTCAGATGAATCATATGTGAGATAATTTGCACTTGTTTACATTGTTCTTCTCATATATACTTGAGTGAAAAATTAGCCAATCTCTGAGTACTTTATTTTGAGTGAAATATCATATGTGAGATTTGAGATCAAAGCTAATTTTCTAAAGAAATCTGGACTGCAGTCACTTTTAATTTGAGAATTATATTTTCAGGCTATATTCACACACACACTCTGAGTTAATAATAGTAATGAAATTTTCTAATTTTTGGATAGTATTGAATCTTTCGACCTTTAATACACACTGAAGTGGATTGATTAAAGTATTCTTGCCAGTTGCACATTAAATGGAGAAAATTTTATTGAGTGTAATTATTATCACTTGATGTTTGTGGGTAACATATCTGTTAAACCCTCACGAGACTTCACTCGTCCACTAGGGATGCCTAGGGGTTTAAAAGGCTTGTTGCATTTGCTAAATGCAATCGTATTTCCCACGAAAGAGGAAAGTTGTTTTATTTTTCTTGTTGTGTATTGCTAAGGGACTAGCAATGTGTAAGTTTGGGGGTGTGATAAGCACAGAATGTTGTGCATTCGGTCCTTCTAATTTACATATGTTAATCCTTTAATTATGTTTATATTAGTATTTTTATAGTTTTATTCTGTTTTTGTCATTTTCAGATCCTTAGATGAAATAGTGGTTAATTCCATGGTTCTTGGGCTTTCAATGAGGCTTCCATAAGAAGAAGAAATTGCCATTAGTTTGGGCCAAATTCCAATGATGAGTCCATGGATTGGGCCAAGCTATATTGAAGATTTAATGCAAAAGGGGCCAAAAATCTGAATTGGTTCATTCATTGGGTCAAGTACAAGTGCAAGACTAATCTCAAGCCCAAAATTCGTTCAAAATTCTGATCTGCGCACTGTTTGTATTTTGACCATAACTTCATGCTCCAAACTCCAATTAAGGTGATTTTTGCGGCTATGGAAAGATAAAAGAGAGTTCTAAATACGTTTAGTTTTGAGAAATCTCTAATTCGGACATCTTGGTGGTTGAAAGTGGACAAAACAGTAGGATAAATATTCTGGGCAGATTTTTCTTTGGTTGCTTTGAAAATTTTGTGACAAGTGACCAATGAGATGACAAGCAACCACCCCACTCAATTAATTCACCAAAGTGCTATACACATGGAGGGAGATGATCCAATTCTTCTACAATGGAGTACATATGGAGCTATTTAGGCCATAGGATGAGTTTTAGTGGAAGAAATGGTGGACACTCATATTGCACTAACTTTGGCTATAAATGGAGGGGAATTGAGTAGTGTAGAGAGGGGAAGTGAGTGGAAATATTCTGCACACATATAGAAATATGAAGTGTTCTTCAACTATGAAGACTTGTAAGTTAGCCATGAGGAGCTAAAACTCTTCCTAGGGCATTGATGTAGCCCTAGTCAAGCATCAATGGTATGATAATAATATTTTTATTTGGGATTGTTATATGTGTATAATAAGTTGTATAACTTTGAGGATTGCATTTGCAATTGAAGTATAAAGTTATGTTTAATCTTGACTTCATTCTTCTCTTATCTTATAAAGTATGAAAGTTATACAATAGTTTTATTAGAACATAAATTCATTAGATTTGATAATTCATGCTTAAGGAAGATGAATCGTTCTACACTTTTAATTTCATGTTATGTCTTTTATTTAAGTAGTTAGGTAGACGATTCATGCTAACTAGAGATGAATTATTCTTATCTTTTGATTTATGTATTTTCTTGAAGATATCATGGTGGTATGTGACAAATCCCATGAATAATGATTATACATATGTAACTTTCCCAAGTTGAAATACATTCTTCCATTGATGTGAGGCTAGTGGTGAAATCAATACCCTAGTCCCTCTTATATTTATCAATTCAAACTTTAACTAGTGCCCTTTATTTTATGTTAAACAAATACCAAAAATATCAACCTCTCTTCAATGAATCAAATGAGACTAATTTAATCACATTCTCTGTGGGATCGACACCTTCACAAGAGCCCTATCTTACAAAGATTCGTGCTATTGCGAGTGGTTTATTAAGAATTGGACAAGAATTATTTTGGTAAAACAAAATACCCTTTCCAAGCACAACAATTTTTGGCGCCGTTGCCGGGGAATGTTGATTAAATCTTGTTTGATTATAGTTAGGATTTGTAAATATTTTGGTATATAATTTGTTTGTTAAGTGTGAAGGTACAAGAGTTGTTACAAGCTTTGAGAGTTG
The DNA here is from genome assembly GCA_026545225.1 of Cornus controversa. Taxonomy (NCBI): domain Eukaryota; kingdom Viridiplantae; phylum Streptophyta; class Magnoliopsida; order Cornales; family Cornaceae; genus Cornus; species Cornus controversa. Next base: position 92,517,140 of record CM048846.1, on the reverse strand, counting down.
ATCTTTCAAAAGAAAGTGGGTAGGACTTTGATGTATTCTCTTGGCTATTAAAGTGATGAATTGGGGCTGTATTGGGAGGCTTGGCAGCAGCTTTGAAGAGCTTTTGGAATAGAGAATCATTGGAGAACAAGGCGTATCATGAGCGGCTAGTTCAGCCACCAGGGTTTTGATGGAGCCCTAACTAAACATCACTGGTTTGATTGTTCTAATTATTGGGGATTTTTGTATTCATTCATAGATTGTGTAATTTAGAGGATTCTTCTTATAGAATTGAACAATAAAAGTCTTATAAATTCAGTTTCAATGATTTCTTATCTTGTCTTAGATATTTGATTGTTGTTATTGAACTCGTCCCTCTTGTTTTCTGTGATCATGAGAGTGATTATTACACAATGGTTTTCATTGAATATATCATTAAAAGCTTTGATGGATTATGCCTAGAGAAGATGAACCATACTGCACCCTAGATTAGAGTAGTTAGGCAGATGGCCCATGCCAATCGAAGATAGTCCATGACTTAGCCTTAATCATATGTTATCTTCTTGACAGATGGAGGTGAGCTTGTAGCCACCGACACCACTTATGCATGATATGATGCCCCATAGTTAGTTCAATTGACCATTGATTGTGAAGTTAGTGGTGAAATCAATTACCCTAGACTTATCTTATATTCTCTACACTCCTCAGTTTTTCTTGCTTTTGTTCAATTGCTTCATTAGTTAATTTAGTTTTAAAAATTAGAATTTACTTCTTTTAAATTTAATTAGAATTAATTCCTTATATCCAACACAGTCAGACCACAGTCCTTGAGGTTCGATACCCATTCCTTTCGATAGCCCTATTCTGCAAGGAATTCGTTCTATTGCGAAGTGTGGAAATTTTTAATTGATATATTTTTGAGTCACACTCACACACGAATCCCCAAATTTGCATAGACACCGACACACCAGACAGTATTCGAGACAATTAAACACGTATTGACTTCTCCCCAAATGATGTATCCCCAAGAGCCAATGCCCCACTGATACTTTATCTCACCTCTACCGAGCGGTCCATAGGAGCATTGCTGGCTCAGGACCTCGAGGGCTACGAGCGCCCTATCTATTACCTCAGCCACCTTATTCGAGACACCGAGACACGTTACTCCCACATTGAAAGGCATTGCCTGGCCCTTATCTTCGTCGCCCAAAAATTTTGTCACTATTTCCTCGCCCACAAGATACGCCTCATCACCAAATGTGACCCCTATAGGCATTTGTTGTCAAAACCATTGATAACTGGAAAAATAGTGCTCTGGCTTTTAGCTTTAACCGAGTTTGATATCACTTGCTGCACCCCACGTGCCATCAAAAGCCAAGCCTTAGCTGACCTCCTAGCCCAATTCCCAACTGGGTATCACGAGCCAATTGAGGATGCATTACCATTGGACGAACTCCAGGTCACAACAGCCAAAGACTTACAAGACGAGTGGCACCTAGCATTCGACGGCTCATCTACTACCACAGGGGGCGGCGCAGGTAGCGTACTCACCTTCGCCAACAAGCATACCACTGCCACTTTCAAGTTAAATTTCAGATGCTCCAACAACGAAGCTGAGTACGAAACCCTCATCTTGGGACTCCTAACTGCACGAGAAAGGGGTATCTCGCGCATTTGCATTAATGGGGATTCAAAGCTGGTCATCAAACAAACCACAGGAGAATTCGCTATTCGCGAGCCCGTATTGGCGTCATATCGAACAATAATCCAAAAGCTCCTTGCAAAATTTGATACGGTTCGCATTGCCCATATTCCACGATCCGCCAATCGCTATCCTGATGCCCTTGCTACATTGGCTTCCAAGATACAAATTGACAGACAAAAGGCTCACATCGAAGTCACTCAGCGATGTCACCCCACCAAAATTTCTGAGATACTCCCTTCCGAACCTGACGAACCTGATTGGTGAACCCCAATCATCGCGAAGCTCATACACTTCACAAGTTCCATCCCCCCTTACCCAGCTCGGTCACTACCAAATGCTCCAAGGCATCCTCTATCACAAGCTCCCATGCGGCGCATTGGCCCGATGTTTAGGACCACGCGAAGCCCAAAAGGTACTCCACATGGGCCATAAATAGCATTGCTCTGCAGATGTCGCGCTGTATAGGAAACTGCAACGACAAGGCTTCTACTGGCCAGAAATGGCTAAAGAGGCCAATGCACTGCAACAAGCCTACCACGACTGCCAGGCCCTACCTGACCCATCCGAAGCATGCCTGCTCGAAGAAGCTGACTGGCGCTACCCGTACATTGCATTCCTTACAGAAGGCACCTTGTGATTCGTGTGTGAGTGTGACTCAAAAAGTATACCAATTAAAAATTTCCACACTTCGCAATAGAACGAATTCCTTGCAGAATAGGACAATCGAAAAGGGTATCGTACCTCAGGGATTATGGTCTGATGAGTTGGAATACGGAACTAATTCTAATTAAATTTATAAGAAAAGAATTCTGATTTTAAACTAATTAAAAAGATAAAATAAAAAAAATCAAAGTAAACAAGATAGTGAAGATAATAAGAGAGAAACCTAGGGTGTTTAACTTCACCGCTAACTCCATAATCAATGGTCAATTGAATCAACTATAGGAGAATTACATCATGCATAAGTGGTGTCGGTGGCTACAAGCTCACCTTCATCCGTCAAGAAGATAACATATGATTAAGGCTAAGCCATGGACTATCTTCGATTAGCATGGGTCATCTGCCTAACTACTCTAATCTAGGGTGCAGTATGGTTCATCTTCTCTAGGCATAATCCATCAAAGCTCATAATAATATATTCAGTGATTACCATTGTGTAATAATCTCTCTCATGATCACAGAAAACAAGAGGGATTGAGTTCAATAATAACAACTAAATATCTAAGACAAGATAAGAAATCCTTGAGATTGAATTTACAAGACTTTTATTGCTCAATTCTATAATAAGAATCCTCACAATTACACAATCTATGCATGTATATAAAGGTCCCCAATAATTAAAACAATCAAACCATTGATGCTTTGTTAGGGCTACATCAAAACCCTAGTGGATGAACTAGCCGCTCATGGTAGAAGAAGAATGATTCGTGTGTGAGTGTGACTCAAAAAGTATACCAATTAAAAATTTCCACACTTCGCAATAGAACGAATTCCTTGCAGAATAGGGCTATCGAAAGGGGTATCGTACCTCAGGGATTATGGTCTGATGAGTTGGAATACGGAACTAATTCTAATTAAATTTATAAGAAAAGAGTTCTGATTTTTAAACTAATTAAAAAGAAAAAATAAAATAAATCAAAGTAAACAAGATAGTGAAGATAATAAGAGAGAAACCTAGGGTGTTTGACTTCACCACTAACTCCACAAACAATGGTCAATTGAATCAACTATAGGGGAATTACATCATGCATAAGTGGTGTCGGTGGCTACAAGCTCACCTTCATCCGTCAAGAAGATAACATATGATTAAGGCTAAGCCATGGACTATCTTCGATTGGCATGGGCCATCTGCCTAACTACTCTAATCTAGGGTGCAGTATGGTTTATCTTCTCTAGGCATAATCCATCAAAGCTCATAACAATATATTCAGTGATTACCATTGTGTAATAATCTCTCTCATGATCACAGAAAACAAGAGGGATTGAGTTCAATAACAACAACTAAATATCTAAGACAAGATAAGAAATCATTGAGATTGAATTTACAAGACTTTTATTGCTCAATTCTATAATAAGAATCCTCACAATTACACAATCTATACATGTATATAAAGGTCCCCAATAATTAAAATAATCAAACCGTTGATGTTTTGTTAGGGCTATATCAAAACCCTAGTGGATGAACTAGCCACTCATGGTAGAAGAAGAAGCTTCAACTGTTGAGGAAGAAGACATCATCTTTCTGAATTATGCGTCTGACTTCGTTCTCCAATGGCTCTGTGAATATGTTTCTGTTCCCTTCTCAGCCCTCTCAGACTCTCCAATCTCTGTGTGTAAGCTCTCCCAACTCAGCCTCCAAGTCTTCACTTTATTCTCCAAGAGGATACACCAAAGTCCTAATCCAATTAGGAATAAATTAGGGTTTCCCGCAGCACTAATCAGGTGGGTTTTTTCTGCTGATTTCGGCCCAACTTTTGACCCACTAGAAGTCCGATTTACGGAATTTTCGTGGAATACAAAAGTGTGCAGAATCAAATTTCGTTCAACCCCAGGCTAGAATTATGTCAATTTGAGGCTCAAAAATAACACTTCTGGTCCGTTTTCCAAAACGGGATTAAGACTTTATTAAACGCAGATTTGGGCTTCAGGCCCGAAACCTTCTTAAGCAGCTGTAATTCTCTTGGACCTCTTTCTTGGGCTGAGTTGAGTTAAAATATAGAGTTTAATGGATCCCTTTGATGTAGGCTTCATCCAACCATCTTCCATGTCATCTTTAAAAGCCCAAAATCACTGTTTTAACTGAAATAATCATTAAGGCCCTGAAAATACATAAAACACTAAAATGAAGTAAAATCACAAAATAATCTATTACTAAGAGAATAAAATAAATAAGTTAAGAGGATAGAATGCGTAACATTCAACGCCTATTAAAGAAGCTTCAACTGTTGAGGAAGAAGACATCATCTTCATGAATTATGCGTATGACTATGTTCTCCAATGGCTCTGCAATATGTTTCTGTTCTCTTCTCAGCCCTCTCAGACTCTCCAATCTCTCTGTAAGCTCTCTCAACTCCGCCTCCAAGTCTTCACTTTATTCTCCAAGAGAATACACCAAAGTCCTAATCCAATTAGGAATAAATTAGGGTTTCCCGCAGCACTAATTAGGTGGGTTTTTCCTGCTGACTTCGGCCCAACTTTTGACGCACTAGAAGTCCGATTTACAGAATTTTCGTGAAATACAAAATTGTGCAGAATCAAATTTTGTTCAACCCTACTCTAGAATTATGTCGATTTGAGGCTCTAAAATAAGACTTCTGGTCCGTTTTCTAAAACGGGATTAAGACTGCATTATGCGCAGATTTGGGCTTCAAGCCCGAAACCTTCTTAAGCTGCTGTAATTCTCTTGGGCCTCTTTCTTGGGCTGATTTGAGTTGAAATAAATGGTTGAGTGAATCTCCTTGATGTAGGCTTCATCTCACCATCTTGGATGTCTTCTTTAAAAGCCCAAAAACTTGGTTTTAACTGAAATAATCATTAAGGCCCTGAAAATACAGAAAACACTAAAACAAAGTAAAATTACAAAATAATCTATCACTAAGAGAATAAAATACATAATTTAAAAGGCTAAAATGCGTAACATTCAACGCCGATTACCTTGCCCAGCGATCGCGCCGCGGCAGTCAAGCTAAAAAAGCGGGCACATCATTTCCACCTCCGTGAAAGAATCTTGTTTAGGAAAACCTTCAGCGGGTCATTCCTGCGATGTCTAGCAAAAGATGAAGCCCAAGAAGCCCTGACCACCGCACACTCCGTCGAGCACCAAGGTGGCAAAAAACTCTTCTCCCTCCTTCTCCAACAAGGGTACTACTGGCCATTTATGGCAACAGAAGCAAAACAGCATGTCAAAAAGTGCTTGGCGTGCCAGTTACACGATCACCTAATCCATACGCCCGCGACATCACTTCACCTAATCTCAGCACCTTGGCCATTCCATACCTGGGGTCTCGACCTCATCGGCCCTATCAGACCTACAGTCCGCGGCAGCAGTTTCCAATTTCAATCGCGAGTACATTCTCTGTCGCTATGACATTCCTCAGCGACTGGTCACAGACAATGGCACTCCATTCATCAGTCGCCATATCAAACATCTCCTCCAACAGTATGACATAACACATTGCAGATCAACCCCTTATTACCCCAAGGGCAATGGATAGGTCGAAGCATCAAACAGAGCTTTGCTCAAAATCCTAAGCCGCACGCTGGAGGAAAATGCAAGCAACTGGATCGACCTTCTCCCAATGGCACTATGGGCCCATCGAACATCAAAGAAGCGATCCACTGGCCAATCCCCTTTCTCGCTGGTTTATGGCATCGAAGCAATCATACCTATCGATATCGCTGTCCCATCTGCCTAACTTGTCGATCGAAGTCAAGTCACTTACGACAGATACAGCGAGTTTGAAGAGTTAGACGAGCGCCGCGAGCTGGCACATCAAAACCTTCTACAATATCAAGGAATGCTTGCAAAGGCATATAACCAGTGTGTCCAACCTCGCAGATTTCAACTTGGAGACCTGGTTCTCAAAGCTGCCACACATGTCATGCGCAACCTCACCGCGCCAAAATTCACCCCAAAATAGGAGGGACCCTTCGTTATCAAGACAACCAGCCCCAGCAGCTATTGTACACTCGAGGGCAATCAGGGAATGCCCATTAACTCCAATTGGCTCAAACCCTATTTTTGCTAAAGGCTAAGATCGTTTGGACTTCTAACTCTCACTTTTTTGTTAAAGACTGAGACATGTTGGCCTTTTCTTTCTTTTTTTTTCTTTCTTTTCATTTTTTCTTTCTTTTGTTAAAGACTGAGACATGTTGGTCTTTTCACTTTCTTCCCCCGTTGTTAAGACTAAGACATGGAGGTCTTTTCATTTCTTTTTCTTTGTTAAGACTAAGACACGATGGTCTCTTCATTCTCTTTTCTAGATAAAAACAGAGCACACATGCCACAAAGTAACATCCAATAACCTACACACATATACATAGCACTGCACAAATATAACTAGTCCATTACAAAAAACTTTAAATTACACAACCCTCTTTTTCTTTCCCATACATACACATGGTATACATCTCACTCCTTGAAAGTAGTTAGTTGTGTATCATCGCAATCTAGCTCGATCAAGTGTGCCTCAAGCACTCCCAGCTCACTCTCCCATAGTTCTAGCTCTGCTTTGGCTTTGGCCACCCTAGCTCGCACCTCTAACACACGAGGTTGTACGACCGCCCGTCGTAGAACTTTCTCAGCCACTAGATACCTCCGCTCCAGCCACCGCACATCTACCCTCAGCACCGCCAGATCATTTAAAATAACTCGCGCTTCATCTAGATGAATACTCGTCGCAGCACCCTCAGCTACAAGGCTAAAAATCTGCAATAAATGCCCAAGTAACTCGTAGACCGCAAGGCGAAACCACTCATGACGGGTTGACAGCATGTGCGTGATGTCCGGATGCTCTACCGGGGTTTGTTCAAGAAGAGGCACATAAACGCGTGTCACATGCACGCCCATCCATACCACCTCCCGAGGTGCCTCCTCCTCGCACACCCCCTGCACCACCTGGGAAAGCTCTGGTGTAGGTTTTCCAAAACGGGATTAAGACTGCATTATGCGCAGATTTGGGCTTCAGGCCCGAAACCTTCTTAAGCTGTTGTAATTTTCTTAGACCTCTTTCTTGGGCTGATTTGAGTTAAAATGAATGGTTGAGTGAATCTCCTTGATGTAAGTTTCATCTCACCATCTTGGATGTCTTCTTTAAAAGCCCAAAAACTTGGTTTTAACTGAAATAATCATTAAGGCCCTGAAAATACAGAAAATACTAAAACAAAGTAAAATCACAAAATAATCTATCACTAAGAGAATAAAATACATAAGTTAAGAGGCTAGAATACGTAACATTCAACGCCGATCACACCCCCAAACTTACATATTGCTAGTCCCTTAGTAATAGAATAAAACAAAACTAAAACAAAAGAAACTAACAAATACTAACTAAACTACCCAACTCCACTTTCGTGGGAGAAACGATTGCATTTAGCATATGCAACAAGCCTTTAAACCCCTAGGTTCCCCCTAGTGGACGAGTTATAGTCTCGTGAGGGTTTCCTAAAATGTTACCCACAAACATTCAAAATTCTGTTTCAACATTAATTCAAAAAGAAGATTACAATACATAGTTACAAACTTGCATTCAAGAATAATTCCAAACTTTCAAATTCTATAATTCAAATCAATGGTCCTCATGCATAATTCACATCAACATATTTCAAAATAATTAACCCTAGCTCCCTCGTGTAAAGTGAACTAGCAGTCATCTCATGTAGTATAACCAAGCTCTGAATCTATTAAGGCACATACACCTTCAACTCACTAGCTCCCCTTATTGAAATCATACTTCCCAACATGAATACATGACTTTTCTTTTTTTTAATTTTTTATTCTTCTTTTTTTTCATTGCTTTATTGGTTGTGCAATGTCTTGATCTATTAAGCTTTCTGAAAGACCCATGTAGCAAGCTTTCAGTCAGTGACTCCCAAACCAGATGGCTTTAGGGCACTAGGCTTTAAGATACCCCGAAGACCTAATTACTCGAATCAGTCAGGCTACAAATCAAGACAACCAATGCTCATCTTTTCTCACCCTTTCACTTTTGACGCGAACACTCCGTGCTTCCTGAGGCATAGAGGCCCGGTTACTCATGAAAAGGATCAAATTGATTTGCTTATTCATCACTTTTTTTCTTTTTTCTCTTTTCTTTTCTTTCATTGAAGTCAAGTATAACACATCATCGGTACTCATTCTCAAGAGATACTAATTAAGATCAAGCATATGTAACTCAATAACTCAAAACCAAAGTTTATACCCCATAAGACTATGCTAGTGTGTTTGTGCATGTAAGGAAACTAAAATTAATCACTTCAAAACATGTTATTGCAAACCATGATTAAAACCACATAACTCAAACCATAGTTTTCAAAAATTTCAAACATACTCAAAAATTGCAAGTTATGCACCTACATAAGGTATTAATCCTTTGAATAATGTCAAAACATTCTATCTAAAAATAAAACAAAATAAAATAAAAAACAAACTAAGAAAATAAAATAAAATAAAATCCTAATACAAAAAGATTTTCACACCAATTTCCCCCCATATGCAATAAAGCACAAAAATAGGCATCGCCTCACCCCCAAACTTAAACTGTACATTGTCCTCAATGTACTACCAATCAAAGCATAGAGAAGAGTAAGAACGATGTTACCGGGATCATGGAGTAGTGGAAAAAAAATAGAGTACATCACTAGTACGAAGGCAATGCAAGCACACCCCCAAACTTGGATGTTTCAACCTGTCAAAACAAACCACTATACCCCAAAGATCAAGGGAAAATAATATGGGTGAAAATAAATATGAAAGAGAAAAATCCTAAAAAAAATAAAATATTTTTTCATTTTTCATTTTTTTTTTATAATAAAAATCTAACTAAAAAAAAGAAAAATAAATAGAAGAATAAAAGCTAAAAATAAATTAAAATACAAAAGATGATTACCTTCCTGTCAAGGATGTGGTGGTGATTGAGCATCCGGATCCAAGTTTGTTTGGCGCATCAGTGCACGCATCATCCTCCTCATCTCTAGTTGCTCTTGGCGAGTGTCACAAAAGTGATCCGCCATCTCTGTTCTCATTGCACCAAACTGTGTGGAGACCTCTGTCTGTAGGGTGCCAAATTGGGTTGTCAACCCAGCAATCTGCCCTTCTAAATATTGATAATCATGGCCACCAGCCTGTGCATGCACTTCCTCTTCCTCTGCCTCCATCTCCTCTGGATTTTTCACCGGTGGTGGTATATCTACATGCTCTCCTCCCTGGGCCAACCGAGATACCTCACCAGGCGCCGCTATGACTCTCTGGTGCATATGAGATCGACTCAAGTTCCAGTCATCCGTGCCATAATGAAGATCACGTGGAAAGGCAAGCTCGTCCTCATGGACTGCATACCCCTGTGACACAAGCAACTGGTGAATAATAGTAGGGAATGGAAACTCCCAGTCACTTGCACTGTCTGGTGCCTTAGCCACAACTTTGGAATAAAATTTCTCCATCTAGCCCCAGACAATCTGTGGGAATGACAGTCAATGCCCAAAATGTATGACATATAAGGCTCTGAGGAACTCCTGACGTCTTTCGGTTTTATGTCCAATTGGACATACATTCTTGAGTAGAACAGCGTCAAGGAACCATAAATGATTTGGCATTGAGGACTTTGAAGCTGCATTCCTTTTCGGCCCGGAAAATTGCTTGGCACACAATCGTGCAACCACATTGCCTACCGACAACTCATCGGGTAAAGGAGTATAGATATGAGATAAATCAGCTGGGCATTCATGAGGACAACCCATGGCAATGGCAATGGATGACATGTCCACTCGAACTATTGTTCCATCGACGGAAGAAGTAAGCACATCCCGCTCATCAGGTGTCGGCATTAAGTTCTGATAAAATACCTTGACAAGCCTCGGGTAAATGGTAGATGAGAGTGGAACAAAAATGGATGCCGACCGACGACGACGGATGTTGAAAATCCCCCATCGTGTCTCGGGAAACATACCATAAAGTTCGGCTATGTCAAACGTTGTTTCAAAATTCAACGCCCTTGGATGCCATCTCTCTTGAATACCTTCTCGGCGAGATCGTGAAGAACCTGTGGTTGGATCATGCCTCGCTCGGCGAGGATTACGTGAACTTGAAGCACCTTGGTGACTTGCTCTCTTTGGTGCCATAGAAGTAGAAAAAGTATGGTTGAGGAATTAAATCGAACACTTGGTGTGCACAATTCTTTTGTAACGTTCAACCTCCTCTTTTCGGCAATTTTTCCACCCAAATCGAACAAATGAATGCACCAAATTGATCCCCCAAACTTGGTCTTCAAAAGCCCTCAAAAAGATTTGAACAATTTCTTCAAAGAAAAACTTCACTTACTTTGATGTTGAACTTGAAAAAGTGAGAGCTTCCTTTAAGAACTAGTGATTTTTGATCCAATTTGATGTTGAAGTTGATGATGATCAATGTTGAATTCTTGTATAATAATCACTAATTGAAGAAATTAGTTTTTCGGATGATGTAGGACTTGAATTGGAGTTCAAAGAGGTCTAGGATGCAAGTAGTAGCAACATAGGAAGATAAGTGGCCTTTATAGGCCTTAAAAATTCGGGCAGCCCCTCCATGGGCCTTGGGCGATCGATCCCCCCAAGGATGGGCGATCGATCGCCCACCTGCTGGTGGGGAACTTCTAAAAAACACATGGGGCGATCGATCCCCCTTGACTGGGGCGATCGATCCCCCTCCCGAAGGCCTGTTTGACCCTCCATCGCCCAAGTTCGACCGAGACTTGATATTTTTGAGTCTCCATCGCCCAAGGTCGACCGAGAGCACTATTTTTCACCCGTCTTGAGTCCGAATACCTCGGTACACCTCTTGGCATCCTCCGAAAGTAACTTATACATCAAAAACTCAAAGAAAAACCATTAAAACGCAACTAGAATTGAAGAAAAACTTAAGAAAACTAAAACTAAAAATTAAAATCAAAGAAAACTAAAGGAAATAAAGTATAGAAATACATACAGAACCTACAATTTAACGTCCGTAGGAGACGATCGACTCTCCGAAGGGATTAAGTCGGATAGACGGGATCCGTCAAGTCGACGGACTCCACGTCTCTTCTTGGCACACATCCTTCCACACAATGTTTCAACCTTTGGCCATTAACTTTCATCAAAGTGATTTCAAACAATTGCTCATCCGGGAATGAGTCTCGAATAGGTAATGCATCGATCACCGGCTCAAACTCGATTCGAGATAAATGATCCGCAACCACATTCTCCGTCCCCTTTTTGTCTTTTATCTCCAAATCAAATTCTTACAGCAATAAAATCCATCGAATAAGACGCGGTTTGGTTTCTTTCTTCGCCAATAAGTGTCTTAATGCTGCATGATCAGAGTAAACAACCACCTTGGACCCCAATAAATAAGAACAAAACTTGTCCAAGGCAAACACTACAGCTAGAAGCTCTTTCTCTGTGGTTGTATAATTGAGTTGGGCATCAGAGAGAGTCTTACTAGCGTAGTAGATGACATGTGGTCGTTTCTCTTCTCTCTGTCCCAACACAGCTCCCACTGCATAATCAGAGGCATCACACATGATTTCAAAAGGTATAGCCCATTTTGGAGACTGCATAATTGGTGCAAAGGATAACAGAGACCGAAGCTTTTCAAAAGCTTTCACACAATCTTCATCAAAGATAAAGGGAACATCTTTCGATAACAAATGGCACAATGGTCGAGCCACTTTACTAAAATCTTTGATGAATCTTCTATAGAACCCGGCATGGCCTAAGAAAGATCGAACTTGCCTTACCGAAATTGGATGAGGTAGAGTTGCAATTAGATCGATCTTTGCTTTATCAACTTCAATGCCCTTCTCTGAAACAATATGGCCCAATACAATACCTTCTTTCACCATAAAATGGCTCTTCTCCCAACTAAGTACCAAATTCCGTTCTCGGCACCTTTGAAGCACAAGTGATAAATTGCTCAAACAGTGTTCAAAGGATGATCCAAAAACAGAGAAGTCATCCATGAACACCTCCAAGAATTTTTCCACCATGTCAGAAAAAATGGCCATCATACACCTCTGGAATGTAGCCGGAGCATTACATAATCCAAAAGGCATACGATGATAAGCAAAAGTACCAAAGGGACACGTGAAAGTTGTCTTCTCTTGATCTTCCGGATCCATAGCTACCTGGTTATAACCAGAGTAGCCATCCAGAAAGCAATAATAGCTCTGACCAGCTAACCTTTCAAGTATTTGATCAATGAATGGAAGAGGGAAGTGATCCTTCCTTGTCATAGAATTGAGCTTTCTGTAATCAATACAAACACGCCAACTTGTGGCAGTACGTTGTGGAACAAGCTCTCCCATAGAGTTAGGGACAATGGTAAGACCAGACTTCTTTGGAACCACTTGTGTTGGACTCACCCATGTACTGTCAGAAATTGGATAAATGATACCTGCATCAAGTAACTTGACAACCTCTTTCTTTACCACCTCCTTCATGTTGGGGTTCAGTCGCCTCTGTGCCTCTCTGGTTTGCTTACATCCTTCTTCTAGATGAATTTTGTGCATGCAAATCGAGGGATCAATGCCCTTAAGATGCGTAACACTCCATCCAATTGCTTCACGATGTTGGTATAAAACCTCTACTAAGCTCTTCTCTTGAATTTCTGTCAGATCAGAGGCAATTATAACAGGAAGAGTTTTCTGTGCCCCCAAGAATACATACTTCAATTTGTCAGGCAAGGGCTTCAATTCTAATTCTGGAGGGGACTCCAATGAAGGCACTAGGGGAGTGCTAGAGAGAGAAGGTAGTGGCTCAATTGGAATTTTCCATGGTGGAGTATTCTGAATAGCATCCACTTCCAGCATAGCATGCACTTCTTTACACAACCCTTCATCATTAATGTTCTCAAAGTCATAAAGAGACTTACATACCTCTAGGGAGTTTCGAGATATAGAGGATGAAACAAATTCCTCTACACATTCATCAATATCATCCATGCAGAATACATCACTCTGATCTGGGGGGTGTTGTATAGCATTGAACACATTAAGCTTGACATTCATATTGCCAAATGAAATATCCATGATCCCTGATCTACAGTTTATGCAAGCATCAACAGTAGCTAAGAAAGGTCGACCAAGGATCACAGGAATGTGCCTCTTCGGATTGTGAACTGGCTCAGTGTCAAGTACAATGAAATCAACAGGAAAGTAGAACTTGTCCACTTTAATGAGCACATCTTCTATGATTCCTCGGGGTTGCTTTGTTGATCTGTCTGCAAATTGTAATACCACCGAGGTAGGCTTCAATTCTCCCAAGCCTAATTGTAAGTAGACTGAATAGGGTAGCAAATTTACACTTGCACCCAAATCAAGAAGAGCTTTATCAACATGGTGCTCCCCAATAATGCATGAGATAGTTGGAGCACCAGGATCTTTGTACTTGGGAGGAGTACACTGCTGAATTATTGAACTTACTTGTTGTGGCAGCATCACTTTCTTTTGCACATGGCTTTTAGAACGCCTTTTCTGAGTGCACAAGTCCTTCAAAAATTTTGCATAAGGAGGAATTTGCTTGATGGCATCAAGGAGTGGCAAATTAATTTTCACTTGGTGAAATACCTCCATCATGTCATGCAGCTTGTCCCCTTGCTTCCCCACTTTAGATGCTTCTAGGAAACGTTGTGGGAAAGGAGCCTTGGGCTCATAAGGAATTTCAGCACTTGGACTTGTGGTCACTTTTTCTTCTTCTTTCTTCTCACCCACTTTATTGTCAATTATTTTCCCACTTCTCAAAGTGGTAATAGCTTGGACTTGCTCATGGTGTGGGTTGCTTGTGGAAGCTTGCATCCTTCTTGGATTAGCAATTGGTTGACTAGGGAGCTTCCCTTCTTCTCTTCTGCATAGTGAAGTAGCAAGCTGTCCAAACTGAGATTCCAGTTTGGCAATGGATTGAGAATGCGAGTGCACTAGCTGAACTGTAGATTGTACTGTTGCTGCAGTAGCTTGCACTGTCTCTATGAGAGAATCAAGCTTCTCAAATTTAGACAAGGTAAGTGTCAGCTTGTCTTCAATAGCAGAAATTCTTTGGGCCATAGGACTTTGTGTTTGATATTGCTGTTGAGGCACAAAAGTCCTAGGTTGATATGATGGTTGCATTGCTGCCCCTTGGTTACTGTAAGAAAAACCAGGATGATTCCTGCATGTGGGATTGTAAGTATTATCTCGTGGAGGATTCATTGGTCCAGTGAAAGTAGCTTGAACTTGCTCATGTTGAATATCAGAAAATTACCCCATCGAAGGACAATTGCTCATGTTATGCATAGGACTAGAGCAAAATTCACAAGGGTCTAGCAATGAAGAATTTGAAGCAGAAGGAGTTTGATTGGCAGCCATGATTGCTGCCACCTTCTGTGCAATTAAAGCAATATCAGTTGGTATAGCTTCTGAAGCACCAACCTCAAAAATCCCATCAGTCTTTCTTGTAGTGGCAGGTCTGCTAGAACGAGTAGAGGACACATGTTGTAGAGAGTTGTCACTAAGATTTTCAAATAAGGTCCATGCCTCTTCTTCACTCTTCAACATAAAAGTACCTCCACATGACGCATCAACCATCTGTCTGTTGGCTTTTGTGAGCCTTTCATGAAAACTCTGCACTAGTTGCCACTTAGGAACTTGATGATGGGGACACTTCCTAAGAAGGTCCTTAAATCTTTCCCATGTCTCATAAAATTGTTCCCCCTCATGTTGGGAGAAACCAGTGATAGCACTTCTGAATTGATTGGTCTTCCCTATCGGAAAATACTTCTTGAGAAACTCATGTTGCATCTGAGTCCAAGTCGTGATAGAACCAGCCGGTGGGGAGTTAAACCAATACTTTGCTTTGTCTTTCAGAGAGAATGGAAAAAGTCTCATTCTGAAAGCATCTTCAGAGAAGTTGTGAATTTTTATAGTTGAGCACACTTCAATGAAGTCATCCAGATGCTTGTAAGGGTCTTCTTGAGTCAGCCCAAAATAAGATGGTAGCATCTGAATAATGCTGGACTTGATCTCATAATTCTGTGCTGTGACATTAGGCAATTGAAAACCTGTTGGCGAGGTATATGTCTCAGGAACATAGTAGTCCCTCAGCAATCTAGCTCTTTCTCCATCAGCATTAGGAACAAGGTTGTTATTCCTCTCTTCTGCCATGTCTTCAATTAATTCTTCCTCTTGCATAATTGTATCAACAGGGATGTTCCTCTGTTGTCTAAGAGTACGTTCAGGCTCAGGATCAAGAGGTATCAATGGATCAGCTACAGAACGACGACCTTGCATATATTTACCAAAAGCACCTGAAAAGAAAACAAAAATAAAATTAAAAATAAAATATAAAAATTTCCTAAACTCAAAATCCAATTAAAACTAATTCTGTAAAATCCAATCAATCAAATAGATAATCCCCGGTAACGGCGCCAAAAATTGATTCGTGTGTGAGTGTGACTCAAAAAGTATACCAATTAAAAATTTCCACACTTCGCAATAGAACGAATTCCTTGCAGAATAGGGCTATCGAAAGGGGTATCGTACCTCAGGGATTATGGTCTGATGAGTTAAAATACGGAACTAATTCTAATTAAATTTATAAGAAAAGAATTCTGATTTTTAAACTAATTAAAAAGAAAAAATAAAATAAATCAAAGTAAACAAGATAGTGAAGATAATAAGAGAGAAACCTAGGGTGTTTGACTTCACCACTAACTCCACAATCAATGGTCAATTGAATCAACTATAGGGGAATTACATCATGCATAAGTGGTGTCGGTGGCTACAAGCTCACCTTCATCCGTCAAGAAGATAACATATGATTAAGGCTAAGCCATGGACTATCTTCGATTGGCATGGGCCATCTGCCTAACTACTCTAATCTAGGGTGCAGTATGGTTCATCTTCTCTAGGCATAATCCATCAAAGCTCATAACACTATATTCAGTGATTACCATTGTGTAATAATCTCTCTCATGATCACAGAAAACAAGAGGGATTGAGTTCAATAACAACAACTAAATATCTAAGACAAGATAAGAAATCCTTGAGATTGAATTTACAAGACTTTTATTGCTCAATTCTATAATAAGAATCCTCACAATTACACAATCTATGCATGTATATAAAGGTCCCCAATAATTAAAACAATCAAACCATTGATGCTTTGTTAGGGCTACATCAAAACCCTAGTGGATGAACTAGCCGCTCATGGTAGAAGAAGAAGCTTCAACTGTTGAGGAAGAAGGCATCATCTTCATGAATTATGCGTATGACTATGTTCTCCAATGGCTCTGCAATATGTTTCTATTCTCTTCTCAGCCCTCTCAGACTCTCCAATCTCTCTGTAAGTTCTCTCAACTCTGCTTCCAAGTCTTCACTTTATTCTCTAAGAGAATACACCAAAGTCTTAATCCAATTAGGAATAAATTAGGGTTTCCCGCAGCACTAATCAGGTGGGTTTTTCCTGCTGACTTTGGCCCAACTTTTGACGCACTAGAAGTCCGATTTACAGAATTTTCGTGAAATACAAAATTGTGCAGAATCAAATTTTGTTCAACCTTAATTGAGAATTATGTCGATTTGAGGCTCTAAAATAAGACTTCTGGTCCGTTTTCTAAAACGGGATTAAGACTGCATTATACGCAGATTTGGGCTTCAGGCCCGAAACCTTCTTAAGCTGCTGTAATTCTCTTGGGCCTCTTTCTTGGGCTGATTTGAGTTGAAATAAATGGTTGAGTGAATCTCCTTGATGTAGGCTTCATCTCACCATCTTGGATGTCTTCTTTAAAAGCCCAAAAACTTGGTTTTAACTGAAATAATCATTAAGGCCCTGAAAATACAGAAAACACTAAAACAAAGTAAAATTACAAAATAATCTATCACTAAGAGAATAAAATACATAATTTAAGAGGCTAGAATGCGTAACATTCAACGCCGATCACCTTGCCCAGCGATCGCGCCGCGGCAGTCAAGCTAAAAAAGCGGGCACATCATTTCCACCTCCGTGAAAGAATCTTGTTTAGGCAAACCTTCAGCGGGTCATTCCTGCGATGTCTAGCAAAAGATGAAGCCCAAGAAGCCCTGACCACCGCACACTCCGTCGAGCACCAAGGTGGCAAAAAACTCTTCTCGCTCCTTCTCCAACAAGGGTACTACTGGCCATCTATGGCAACAGAAGCAAAATAGCATGTCAAAAAGTGCTCGGCGTGCCAGTTACACGATCACCTAATCCATATGCCCGCGACATCACTTCACCTAATCTCAGCACCTTGGCCATTCCATACCTGGGGTCTCGACCTCATCGGCCCCATCAGACCTACAGTCCGCAGCTACACTTGGATCCTAGTAGCAACCGAGTATTGCACAAAATGGGTAGAAGCCATACCTTTTAAAAAAGCAATCGGACCAGCAGTTTCCAATTTCAATCGCGAGTACATTATCTGTCACTATGACATTCCTCAGCGACTGGTCACAGACAATGGCACTCCATTCATCAGTCGCCATATCAAACATCTCCTCCAACAGTATGACATAACACATTGCAGATCAACCCCTTATTACCCCAAAGGCAATGGATAGGTCGAAGCATCAAACAGAGCTTTGCTCAAAATCCTAAGCTGCACGCTGGAGGAAAATGCAAGCAACTGGATCGACCTTCTCCCAATGGCACTATGGGCCCATCGAACATCAAAGAAGCGATCCACTGGCCAATCCCCTTTCTCGCTGGTTTATGGCATCGAAGCAATCATACCTATCGATATCGCTGTCCCATCTGCCTAACTTGTCGATCGAAGTCAAGTCACTTACGACAGATACAACGAGCTTGAAGAGTTAGACGAGCGCCGCAAGCTGGCACATCAAAACCTTCTACAATATCAAGGAATGCTTGCAAAGGCATATAACCAGTGTGTCCAACCTCGCAGATTTCAACCTGGAGACCTGGTTCTCAAAGCTGCCACACATGTCATGCGCAACCTCACCGCGCCAAAATTCACCCCAAAATGGGAGGGACCCTTCGTTATCAAGACAACCAGCCCCAGCGGCTATTGTACACTCGAGGGCAATCAGGGAATGCCCATTAAGTCCAATTGGCTCAAATCCTATTTTTGCTAAAGGCTAAGATCGTTTGGACTTCTAACTCTCACTTTTTTGTTAAAAATTGAGACATGTTGGCCTTTTCTTTCTTTTTTTTTCTTTCTTTTCATTTTTTCTTTCTTTTGTTAAAGACTGAGACATGTTGGTCTTTTCACTTTCTTCCCCCATTGTTAAGACTAAGACATGGAGGTCTTTTCAATTCTTTTTCTTTGTTAAGACTAAGACACGATGGTCTCTTCATTCTCTTTTCTAGATAAAAACAGAGCACACATGCCACAAAGTAACATCCAATAACCTACACACACTTACATAGCACTGCACAAATATAACTAGTCCATTACAAAAAACTTTAAATTACACAACCCTCTTTTTCTTTCCCATACATACACATGGTATACATCTCACTCCTTGAAAGTAGTTAGTTGTGTATCATCGCAATCTAGCTCGATCAAGTGTGCCTCAAGCACTCCCAGCTCACTCTCCTATAGTTCTAGCTCTGCTTTGGCTTTGGCCACCCTAGCTCGCACCTTTAACACACGAGGTTGTACGAACCGCCCGTCGTAGAACTTTCTCAGCCACTAGATACCTCCGCTCCAGCCACCGCACATCTACCCTCAGCACCGCCAGATCGTCTAAAATAACTCGCGCTTCATCTAGATGAATACTCGTCGCAGCACCCTCAGCTACAAGGCTAAAAATCTGCAATAAATGCCCAAGCAACTCATAGACCGCGAGGCGAAACCACTCATGACGGGTTGACAGCATGTGCGTGATGTCCGGATGCTCTATCGGGGTTTGTTCAAGAAGAGGCACATAAACGCGTGTCACATGCACGCCCATCCATACCACCTCCCGAGGTGCCTCCTCCTCGCACACCCCCTGCACCACCTGGGAAAGCTCTGGTGGAGGTATCACCGCGGTAGCACCAGCACTCTCCTCCACCCCCACCGCAACACCTAGCAGTGTGTAAAATACAAGGTAGATTAGATTTCAAGAAAAAATGTGTGTGGAAGGCCAACCAATAACAAACAAAGCAGACTGAGTATCACCTTCATGAGAGAGTTGTACTTCAGCCTCAACCCCTTGCCTAGATTGCACCTCACCCACACTTAAGAGCGCGCGGACTTGAGCTTCCTCTAGCCCTTCCAGTAAAGGTGTACCAAGTGTCTCACCAACAGACACTTGGGGCACCCCGCCACTCGCGCCATCCTCTCCCTCTTGCCCCTCTGCCTCTCCTCTCAATCCTTCCACCACATTTTCACGACCACGCGAGCTGCGTGTTTCCCCAGCTGAGGACCGCTGTCTGGTAAAACAGTCTTCTGGTCGCGGAGAGAGCAAGTCTCCGTCATATCCCTCTCCTAACGAGCGTTGCAACGGTTCATCCCGAGCCCCTAAAGGACTGGTTGGCTCTCGCGGTGTCCTTATCCCACTATAATTAAAAGTTATGTCATGTATAGCTCTAAGTGGCTCCACCATTAAGGGCATCACCTCCCCGCTACTCGCGCCCATGGGCCTGTCTCGCGCATAATCATATGTGACAAGCACACGCGCATAATCATAGCTGGGTACCTCTTCTAATCTATCTACCCCAGCAGCAGATTCAACTGAGTCTTCAATCACAATCGTGGGGATTTCTGGGTAGCGATGAAGTCGCACAAACACCACCCTGCGCGGTGCGTTGAATAGCTCGCGCATCGAGCCATACTCCCCAAAATCTGCCCTCGTGGTACTCCCCTCCCCACTGCTAGAGGCTGTCTCAGTACCTCTCGCCTCGCCGGTTGGGTCATGAGTTCCCACTACTGGCTCTAACTTAGGTACCGGAACAGTAACCTGGGCCCCCCCAGTATTATTTGGTTCCCCTTCCACACCAGCATGAACATCCCCCTCTCCAGCTCGCACAGTCACCAGGCGCATAGCTTTAGCCCACGAGCGAGCTCGTGTGTTTGGCCCTTTGCGCTTGCGCGATGAAGACTCACGCCGCAGCTCAGCTAGTCGCTCCGCCAGGCTCACCCCCTCCATCGCCTGTTCAGCATCCTCTTCCCCGCCATCACCACCACCAGTTGCGCGCGCTAGTCTCTCTTGCTCGCATTGCTGACGTCGCAGGAACAAACACTCGCGCCCCCTATCTTTCTGGGTAGATACCAACCTCAGCGACGCATCTCCTGCCCACACCACTCACGCCAGCATAGAGGTTGCAGGTGTCTCACAAAAGACTCTAAACACCTCCAACCTTAGACGCCAATAAGTGCGTTGGTTGGCAGTCAAACCTCCACTCCTTTGTCACGAAGGGATAAACCAGAGGCCAACACCCTCTGTCAACAACCTCGTATGTGTGTTTAAGAACCTCAACACACTCCCCTCCTCTAAGTCCACCCCCTCTACGAACTGATAATTCTGGGCTATCCCCAAGTCATAGCCAAATTGCTTTGCAACCCTCATGGGGTTGCACGTTTTCATTAAGCGACCACCTTCATACAATACTGGTAGATGGCCCGGCGTCAATATCAAAAGTAACACCATCATTATATCCATAAACTCTGTCGCCGCGGTACCTGCAGGGACCCACCTCTCCTCCTCAAAATAAATTGGCAGGGTCAAGGCCCCAGCCAATGGCACCGCATAGGGTCGCAAATCGATTTCATGAATTAAATCAATCACTTGAATGAATGCCCACCGCGGATTGCCCTTATGCCAGCGCTCGCTGCGCAAGATCTCCTCCCCACCCTGTACAATTATCTCTCGCGACATGGGAGCATAAGACCTGAACCGCTCATACAGAAATAGCTGCAGAAATAATGTGAATGCATAAGAATGCACTAGATAGCGCCCCACAGAGCGAGCAGAGTCCTCTACTAGCATATCTAACTGGTGGTACAAATTGCCTAAGAAGAGGGCAGCTAATGGGACCAACACACCGCGAGACAGTTTCACCGCTATCTCCATATAGCGAGCATGCGGCGCATCCTCTGGTGGCCCCTCTAGCACAAACCGGGAAAGCTAGTACAGCACGTACGCCGCCAAGTGCGAGCGATGACCCAAGTGAGGGCCCATTTCCCGCAAGCGATCCTCCTCCCTTACACCTTTTTTCGGTGGCTAAATGTCTTCAAAGAAATAGCGGGCCCAGGAGCCAAAAGTACACTTGTTACCACCCCTCTCCAGCGATGATCGCTTTGACCCATCTCGCTCATAACCATGAGCCAAATGTCTTTGATGCTATCTCAGCCGCCTATAAGTCTGCCACTAACCCCTCCTCTTCCTCTGTCAATGACCACGAGAAAGGATTTTGGGCCCCTTGGAGATTAAGGCCCAACAAATGACCAACGTCCTCCAGTGTTGGTGCAAACTCTCCCCACGCGGTGACAAAGGTATGCATCGAAACACTCCATCGTGAGATCAGCACCCCCAAACCATCCAAGTCTCGTGGCACTACCAACGATCGGAATAGCTGTACAGGGGGCAACACCCTTGAGTTTCTCAGGGACTCCACGTACTCTGGCACGCTAAGTACATGATCTGTCCATTCGCTCCACACCAGCGAAGGAGTCCGATGGTCCCCGAACTCCATAAATGAATAAGGGTACCGCCCTTGTTCCACATTAAAGCGGATCATCGAATCCGCTGGAATGGGCAACGATTCTACCAACTCCGCTTCTTTTTCTACCAAACCCAACTCCGGCAATGGCTCCCCTTCCTCTCCAAACTGTTCTGCCAAACGCCAGAACATGTCCCCTTGGGTAAAGAATGGCGCTCGTCGCCACTCCTCTATCGGCGGCACGTGTGGTGGCCTCTCATCTTTCTTGCTCAACTCTTTTCGAGGCATCGTCACTCCCTAAACTCAGATACCGGAAAATACAGGGTTCTTCTTCTCCAAAAAATTCAAAACCAGTTTTTCAAACACAATATGCTTACTCTTTCAATTCCATGACTCCTGTACACCATCACCCACATTATTCAGCTTCCAACCGCTACCCCATCATTAAGATAACACGTCATTTCACTACCCAAGGAACCCTACTGCCATACGTTTGGATGCCTCGACCAACGCAATAGGCTGTCATTATAGCTTGCGCCATCAAAATGTCATTTCAACTCCTTTAACCCTACTCCTCCATACATGCACGCGCGACACCAACTGTCGTCCCCATCACGCGCGCAGGGGGACTAAATGTAGGTGTCAATATAGGACTTGAGAGGAAGGTTGACAAGTCAACCTATGCCAACATGGCAACCACGTCACAAGTGAAAAAAGCCCATGTCCTGAGGGCTCGAACACCACGAATTGAGCTTCTAGGCCCATCCATTGAACGAGATGACCCAAGCCCATTGCTCAAGAATCATCATCTAAAGCCTTCGAAACCCCACTGCCCTAATGCTACAGTTTAAGTCTAGAGACCTATCTCTCGAACACTGTCAATAAAGCCTCGAAGTCTATCTCTCGAGCACTATCGATAAAGCCTCGAGGTCTATCTCTCGAGCACAGTCACTAAAGCCTTGAGAGTCATCTCTCGAGCACTGTCAATAAAGCCTCGAGGTCTATCTCTCAAGCACTGTCAATAAAGCCTCGAGGTCTATCTCTCGAGCACTGTCAATAAAGTCTCGAGGTCTATCTCTCGAGCACAGTCACTAAAGCCTGGAGAGTCATCTCTCGAGCACTGTCAATAGAGCCTCGAGGTCTATCTCTCGAGCACTGTCAATAAAGCCTTGAGAGTCATCTCTCAAGCACTGTCAATAAAGCCTTGAGAGTCATCTCTCGAGCACTGTCAATAAAGTCTCGAGGTCTATCTCTCGAGCACAGTCACTAAAGTCTTGAGAGTCATTTCTCGAGGACTGTCAATAAAGCCTCGAGGTCTATCTCTCGAGCACTGTCAATAAAGCCTCGAGGTCTATCTCTCGAGCACTGTCAATAAAGCCTCGAGGTCTATCCCTCGAGCACGGACGACAAAGCCTCCAGGTCCACCTCTCGAGCACTGTCAACAAAGCCTCGAGGTCTATCCCTCAAGCACAAGCACCTAAACCTCGAGGCCTATCCCTCAGGCATCGCCCACGAACATTAATTATACGAGAACATTCTCACAAATGAACAAACAAACCTTACAGCGCGACAAGGTTAGGGATTGGTAGGTCCCACCCTTGTCGCCATGTGACAGGGTCCAATTGGGATACCAGAAGGGTTTTGGATTGGAGGATGAATAATAGAGAAAGCCCAACTAAATCAAGGGGCCTAGTTAGTGGAACAGTGAGCGATGCTTTGCCGTAACAGAGACTCTTACCATCACCATTAATGCTCTGGCAAAGGATAATTAATGTAGCCAACTACCGCCGCTAAAGGATGTCTGAGGTCATTCAATGCAAAAGAAAGGAAGTGACACGTTAGGTGTTTAGGGTACTCATGACCTAAGCACCCTCGACCCGTCTAGGGTGACCCGAGACCAACAACTTTCTATAAATAGAGAACTCTATAATAATGGCAAGGCAAGGTCCTGCCCTCACTATCTTCCCCATTAACTAGCTCTAATTGTTTCCCCTCTGGTCTAGATACTCTCTGGCTCCCTCACAGTTGTGTTGACTACCCTATTTATTATATACGTTACTATTGTCAATAACGAACCCCTACACCCTTTAATTAGTCATGAATGCTAGACTTGTTCAAATAGAAGAAAATATATATATATATATATATATATATATATATATTTGATGTATATATATATATATATATTTGTTGAATTTGATACATGAAGTTATATAT
This sequence comes from Cornus controversa, assembly GCA_026545225.1. NCBI lineage: Eukaryota > Viridiplantae > Streptophyta > Magnoliopsida > Cornales > Cornaceae > Cornus > Cornus controversa. Next base: position 92,492,908 of record CM048846.1, on the reverse strand, counting down.
TTGTTGAATTTGATACATGAAGTCAAAAAATATATATATATATATATATATATATTTATAAAATCAAATAGAAGAAAAAATGGAAAGAAAAAAAAAGAAGAAAGAAAGGTAGGAGTGTGGCTCCTGTATGGTATGAAAGATTTAAATAAAATAGTACTTGGAAGAATCCAATAGTGTGAATAATGGTATGAAAGTTTTTCTCTTCGTATTATTAGAACAGATCAACAGAAAACAAATGTAAGTCTTTCATAAAGATTAAATAAATGGGTTGATTGGTAGGTATAAATGAGAAAGATTAGAAAAGCCAAAAGAAATAAAAATAAAATAAAATAGATGATTTTCATGTATTCACACTATGCGTCACTAAAATGAAGCAAAAAAATATATATAATTTGATTGGTGGACTGGAACAAAAACTTGGAAGTGACAAAAAGGTTAAAAAAAAAAAAAAGAAGAAAAAATTATACTCATGACAATCTTATAAATAAAAAAAGAAGTAGATAATAATTTGATTGATAGACATGGGAGAAGTCAGAAAATTAGGAGTGAAAATAAATAAGTGAACGTTGTCACTCAAGGACACTATGCATAATCAAAGGGAAAAGAACAAAAAAAATTGAGAAGAAAATATTTTATGATGGGTGTGTGTATATATATATTTGAAACGGCCAAGCAATCGTTGAAGTTACATCAAAGATAGAAAATTAATAATGTTACAATCGATATGTTTAGGGAAAAAAATAAACACAAAGTATATTTTATTAGAGGATCTGGATTCCACACTCCATGTGTTAAGAAAGAAATAAGAGAGAAAAAAATAACTTCCGAATCGAGCACAACGAGAAAAGTTAGATGGTGGAGGTAAATGAGAAATTAGAAGCAACGAAAAATAAAAATAAATTATATGCCTTTCCAGTCATGAGAAACTCCCCACTTAAGCAAAAATATGAAGAAAAAGTTTGACCGGTGAATATAAACAACAAAGATTAGAAGGGTTGCATGTAGTCATAGCATGCACCATTAAATAAAGAATAAAATAAGAAAGTGTTGCTTAATTGACCATTGCCGGACACAGACAAAAATATCAGATTTAAAGAATAAATAAATGGCTTGATTGGTAGATATAAATGGTAACGATTTGAAGAGACAAAAGAATAAAAAAATAAAATAAAATAGATGATGTTCACGTGTTCACACTATGTCACTATGCATCACTAATGTGATTGGGACGTGAACACTAAATTTGAAATGAAAAAACCATAAAACAAATTTTATACTTCATGTCATGACAATCTTGTCAATAAAAAATAGGATAAATAACTCTGATCACATAAAATCTTTATAAAATTATGATCAACTCTTTTCAAAAATTTTCAAATATATTCAGCTTTTCTTAAACCTTAACTAATAATTTTTAAATGACAAAATTACCTTGATTAATCCTTCCAATGTCTAAAAAGACAAACATAGCCTTCTAATATTAACAAAATTATAATAATACCCAAATTGATTTTGGTTGGACTGTTCTGGGTCATTTCTAATTGTGTGATTGATGATTAGGAACCATTTTGATTTGATTTACCAATTCATTAAGACTTCAAAGCCAAATTTTTTTTAATTTTCACAATTAACGATTCAACAACATTAACCAGCCAGACAACTACCCGTTCTTCAATCGCAAAACTCCTCCTAATTTATGAAATCCCATAATTGAAAACTTCAGTTATTCAATTGCAGAACTCCAAATCAGCCACAAACCCACTGACCACCATTCGTTCTTCAATCGCAAAACTCCTTCCAATTTATCAAACCCCATAGTTGAAAACTTCAGTTATTCAATCGCAAAACCCCCAAACCATCCACAAACCCACTGTCACGAAACCAACGTCTTGTTTCTTTCTATATATAAATGTTTGTTTGTTGACAAAATTGTTTAGTGATAGATGTTTGTTTCTTTCTATGTATCTAATGTATATTATGCCAGAGACTTTCCGCTCTGGAGCATCTCATGGTGGACTGCGGTTGTTCGGTGGCAATCGCCGAGCTTGGATTCGGGGCGTATGAGTGACAGTAATGGGGTTAGGAGAGTACAAGGTAAATTGATTTTGTTGATGACGTTAGCATACAATTAGTCTTTAAGAAAACTGAGGGTATAACGGTAATTTAATATTGACAAAGTATAGTCAAAAGTTTCTTGTGAAAGATAATTTTAGAATTCTCAAAGAATGTCAGAAATATTCACAAGAAAATAATTTGGCAGACATAGATGATAGATCCAAGAAAAAGATTAGAAGTAGAAAAAAAAAAACTATAACCGAGCCTTTCTTCTCTCTGCTAGTCATAAAACTTTGACATGTGGTATAGAAATAAAGACTCAAAGCCATCAAAACTAAAGGTAGGCTGGTAAATTAGAAGTTGTCATTTAAGCGCACTATTTATCATTAAAAATAAAATGAAAGAAGAAAATAATTTTACTATGGACATAAATATACATATGTGTATGGAGCAGGGTGTTAGCCTTAAAAAAAAACAAAGCATTTATATGTTCAGAATAAGATTGTTATTAGTATTCATTTTAAGAAATTAAATACAATAAGTGAAATAACATATAATAGAAAAGAATGAAAAACAAAAATATAATGATAATGATGATATATTAGAGGTGGACAAAGAAACTAATTCAGTCTTTCATCAAAGATAAAAAATTAATGGCTTAGGTTGGTAGATGCACTAATGTTTGAAATTTTATTTATAGGGGCAATTCCGCAAGTTTCTTTATCGGGTCCCTTGGGACTTGAGATTAGTTGCAGGAGAAATTAATTTTTAGGTTAGAATCATGATTCTTGACCCACATCGATAACAAAAAGGTTGGACAACTCTTAAAATTTAGGTGCAAGACTTATAAGATATTAGATTTTAATAGGTAATTCAAAAAAAAAATTCCTTCGAATGTGGAGTCCAAATCTTACATTTTAAGGGTGAAAAAATAAGAGAGAAGGAAATAATTTTAGAATTAGGGGTGACAAAAATCCTCAATTCGGCGGGACCCGCCTCGCCGCACCACGTTTAAAACGGATTTGGGACGGAGATGAGTTTTGTTATTTAAAATCCGGTCAGTTTCAGAGCGGGGGCGAGACAAAGTCATTCCGCCCTGATTATATTACACTTAATTGTTTATATTATATTACTTATGTGTATATATACTTTAACAAATGTTAAATTTCAAACTATTTGATTTTGTTGGACATTGTGTAATATTTTATTTTAAGTAAGGACAACAAAATAAATAAGAAAAATTTGAAAATAGTAGATGTTAATGTTTGGAGAATATTGAAAATTCATGAATCAAATGAGTTTTAATTGGTTATGGGGCGGGGCGGTTTGGGGCGAGATGGGTTAGGTCGGTTATTGGGCGGGAATGTGATTTCCAAAATCAAATGGTTATTGGGATGGGGATTAGAATTCCCACCCCATAACTGACATGTTGCCATCCTTATTCAGAATTGTATACAATGAGATAAATTTTACACCTTTTCATGACATCTTAGTCTGCATCACCCAAAAAAAAATGTTTTGATGCCTGCAAATGAGAAGTTAATTAGAAGAAATAAAAAGAAAAATATATAAAATAAATGCCTTTTGAGTCATGAAACATGCATCGCTAAAAGGGGAAAATTGAGAAAATAGGTTGATTGGTGAAAATAAATAACAAAGATTAAGGCTTTGTTTGGATTGAATGATTTGGAAAGAAAAGAAAAGAAAGGGAAGGATAAGACATTTTATGTTTGGATAATTAATTTGGAGAGAAAAGAAAGGATTTGGAGAGATTTGGAGGGATAACTTATCCCTCCAAATCCCTCACTTGCTATTCTTTCAAAAATAAGAAGATTGTGAGAGAAAGGATAGCAAGTTAAGTGATATTTTCATAATACTTAAAATGACCTCAACATTTTAAAAGAGACTTCTTAAAAGACATAAATATAAAAGGGTATAATAGTAAATTCTTTAAAATGGTTTCTTTTCTTTTCTCTTATTTAACTCATCCAAACAAGAATGTTATCCTTTCTTTTATTTTCTTTTATAATTTATCCAAAAATGAATACATGTTATCCTTTCTTTTCTCTTATAACTTATCTTATCCTTTCTTTTCTTTTTTCTCTCCGGTTTATCCAAACAAGCCCTAAAAGTGACAATAATAAATAAAATAAAAAAAAAACAGGGCCTAGATGTCCAATTCATCTCTTTGGGTTTGTTTTGCATTTCTTTTTTTTTTCTTCCTTTTTTTTTTCACGACTCATTTTCTTTCATTTTTTTCCTTCTTTACAGCCAAATAGCAGCAAGTAACGATTATTTCATGTGAATGTTGTGGTCCACCAAAGTCCAATTCGTCTTCTAGGTAAGTTTCTCTCTCATTTCTAGCTATATATTTCTAGTCTTTGATGCATTATCTGTTTCACTTTCACCCCAAAATTGTAAGCGTCTTGTTGTATCATGTCCTATGAGCAAAAATTATCTCTTTCACTTCATTAGTAATTACAATTTTTTAAAAAGGAAAAAAAGATGAAATTATATTATTGAGGCACAAGTGATTGGAAAATTAGAAATAAAATTAGTATGTTTGATTTTTCATAACCGTATGTATCACATTTTGTGGAAACTCTTCCTTCAGAACCATATTTTGGCAAATATTCATGATTTTAAAGAGCAAAACTAAAATTAATAATAATATTGCATTCAAATTCATTTTTTAAAAGAAACGAATTAACAAAATATTGTAATTTTTCTACAAAAGTATATGAGTATTAAATATTATATTCATGAGCTTCTCATGTTGCCTTCATGATTCATTTTTTGTCCTAGTTAGTGCACAACTAAACATTATTTTTATTTCTTTCTTTCTTTTTTCGCCCTGTACAATCTCAATCTTGCTCAACATTCAATGGTTGAATATAATTAATTATTTAAGTGTTGCCATCAAAGTTTTGACATTTATTCTTTTTTTTTTTTTTACTTTTTGTATTAGGTTGTTAGTTGTTTATATATTGCTAGTGAGATGAGATGCTTAATTAGAATTCTCTGATTCCAGTACTGCCTCAGTTAGGTGGCTTGTGCCTTCATAGGTTTTTAATTGAAAGTATAACTATTTAAATGTATGTTTTTGGTTATTTGTTGTTTCTCATGCAGTCTATGTTGCTTTTCTTTTTTTGGCTCTTGATATTTTTAATTTGTTATTATACTGAAATTCTCTTATAAAATATTACTCCATTCGTCCCAAAATATATGGGTACTTCAGAACTGTGACTCACAATTGAGTCACAGTTCTCGAATTACCTATATATTTTGGGATGAAGGGAGTATATAGGTGTATATTTTTTTCTCTAAGCAGACTTGTCTTGGTTGTAAAAAAAAAAAAATTGCGTTATGTCTACTAAAAATATGAATCCGGGCATGAAAAAAGGAAAACAAAGAAAGAATGAATTTCAACATAAATGTATTTTATGTGTTTATCGTCTCATTTTAATAAAAAATTTGCGTTATTTTATAATAGCATGTGAAACCTTATGTATAAGAACCTTACATTTGAAAGTTCGCCTAAGGCCCCTCAAAATTTTGTGAATCTCAAGACTGTCTCTTGCCTCACCCAACCTAACACAAATATAATATTGTTTGCTTTTTGGCCTCCTAGGGATCACCCAACACAAATATAATATTATTTGCTTTTTGGCCCCTTAGGGGTCACTCATCATGGTACTATTTTCTCATAAGCACGCTTAACTACGAAGTTTTGATGAGTTCACGGTCATCACGATAGAAGGGTGCTAATATACATATAAGCACTTTCTTTTTTCACACTCAGACAATGTGAGATGTCACAATCATCCTCTATAGAGACTCAGCGTCTTTGCTGACGTACCCGTGTGGGTCTGTTCAACGTCTCCCTCATCTCCGATTGGATCTAGCTCTAATACTATTTATCTCCAAATTGTACAAAATTTTTTGAGATAAAATTTAAGAATAAACTCGTATGAGTTTGGTCCAAAATAAATAACATCATGCCATGAAACGAGTTGTTACATGCACCTTTATGTGGTCATAGTATGCATCATTAAAGATAAAATGAAAGAAGAATTTGATGCTTGATTGAATACTGACGGACACAAACAAAAAAATCTGAACGGATTGAAAGAAAAGAAAAATAAATCTTTAATTCATAAAGATTAAATAAATGGCTTGATTGGTAGGTATAAATTACAAACACTAGAAGAGACAAAAGGATAAAAATAAAACAAAATAGATGATTTTCGTGGGAACTAGTGTGATTAGAAGGGAAAAAGATAAAATAAATTTTATAATTCATGTCCCGACAACCTTGTCAATAAAAAAAGAAGGAAACCTTAACATGCGACAAAGTGGTAGAGACTCGTAAATAATAAGTTGTCATTCAAGTATACTATTCATCATCTTTGAAAAAGAAAATAATTTCATTATGAACGTAAATAAATATATAGATGCATGGAGAGAGTGTTGGCCTTCAAAAAAAAAAAAAAAAAGTGTTAGGCTAGAAATGAATGTGTGAAAAGAGTTAGGAGTAATATTCATTAATAAAAAAAATAATAGATGATATGGTCACAAGATCTAGAGTAATGATACAATGTCGAATTCGACACTTTCTGAAAGGCACCTGTGTGAATAATGTGGTAGGTCACATCACATGACATCACTCACTCTATTCACATAAGTGTCTTTCGGATCAACTGAATTTAGAAGATAAATCATTATCCAATAAGAAAAGAAATTTTAGTTTTGATAAAGATAAGAGAGAGTGTCAAAAAATAACTTGCGATGAAATTATGAGAACAAATTTTAAGAAGTTAAATATAATAAGAGATATACCACTAAGGATTATAGTCTAATAATACTTCATTGCCTGTAAGTTGAGAGTTTAAGTCCTCACACAAGCAAAGTGAGTGTATGAGTATGTTTATATATTATTAAGTGTTGATTACATATAAATTGTTTAACTCAACATCAATAATTATTAAGAAAATTTTAAACAAGTTTTTAAAAATTTTGAAAGGGCCAATGCAAGTATTTTTTCAGAAACACCATTAATTATTATTAAAAAAGACTTGTAAACAAAAAATTTCAAAAATAAATCTTTTTCCAACAATTAAATTCTCTGTAGCAACAATTTTTTTTTTTTCAACTACTTAAATCTTATCTTCTATTTTGTTCTATCTAAATTATACTTTTACAGTCATAGTGAAAAGTGAAAACACATGTTATCAAATTATTCTTAAGTGAGAAGTTAGAAGCAACAACAGCCGATGGACGTAAGTGAGAAGTTAGAAGCAACAAAAAGAAAATAAATAAATAAATTATGTCTTTCAAGTCATGACAAACTGCCTGCCGATGGACGTAAGTGAGAAGTTAGAAGCAATAAAAAGAAAATAAATAAATAAATTATATGTCTTATAAGTTAGGAAGCATGAATATGGATACGGGATATGAGTACGATACAATACAGATATGACGATACGACAAATATAAAAAAAAGGATACAAGTACGCCAAGATACGATAATATAAAAATAACAAATTATATTTTTATATACAAAAAATAGAGTTATTAACATTTCTTTATAAAATATATTGATTAACAAACAAAATAAGAGTTAAGAATCATATTGCATAATTTGCATAAATAAATTTTATATTAAATTATGATATATATTTCAACACTTCTTTTTTAAATAAATTTAAACTTTTCTTAACAATTATACAATGATATTATTGTACATTTTAATGTTCAAAACTTGTTAGAAATGTGTTGTGGAGTATTTGAGAAATATCAGATATATGGTCAAAGTATCTAAGAAGTATCGGATAAGTGTTAGAAATAAAAATATATATTTTAAAATTATGGATACGTTTAGGTAGTATCGGACACGTATCCGCGAGTATCTGAGGAGCATCGGTATTTGATAAGTATCCGATACGGTTACGTTACTCTTGTAGAAGTATCCGTACTTCCTAACTTTCAAGTCATGACAAACTGCCTGTTAAGGAAAAATATGAAGAAAAAAAATATAAAAAAAAAAGGATAAAATGTTCTGACACTCTCTTTCTTTAATTGCTCATAGAGAATAGTTGTGTCAAAAATGATTCTGATCCTTGCTAGAGTTAACATACGATTATTTTTAACTATTCGTGTACTTTTACCATTATATCCTTATGTAATGTACCCAAAATAATAAAAAGTCATTTTCACCCCTACTTCTAAACTACTTTTTTCTACTTCCTCACCAGAATATCAAATCCCTAATTTTCGCCCATTTTTGCAAACTCTCCAAGCTGATCCACTATAGATTCATCTTTGTTTATCAAATCAATTACAGGGCTCTTAATTTACACATCAACCCAGGTCTAATACACCAAAAATCTAATAGTTTTACAGATTTATGAAGATATATTCATATATATATATATATATATATATATATATATATATATATATATATATCATCGGCAATAAAAATGAATCTACGGTGGTGGAGGGACGCCCTAATCTTTTCTAGCGGCGACATAAAGAGAAGCACATCAGAATTGGCTTTGGAGGAGTTGCTCAAGCAAACTATTCTTGAGATCACCGAGAAATATAAGAAAATTGGTGAAATTTGGACTCCCAGAGCTTGGGTTTTTGCCACTACCGGTTCTCTCTTTGCAATTGAGGACGACAACAAAAGCCTTGCTGACGTTTGCGTCGGAAATCTCAGCTTCCCTTTAAAAAAATCGAGCCAGTGCCATTCTCTCTCTACATATACATATATATACTCACTATAGTGTACTCTCTCTACATACATACATACATATATATATATATATATATATATATACATGCTCACTATAGTGTACTCGAGGTGGCAACCTAGTGTGGTCTCACCGGAGCTGACGATGGCAATGGACGGAAGAACAGAGTTCTAGATGGTGGAAAGGACGTTGTTGTGAGGTAGGCAACCCATGCCGTTACATGTGGATTGCACGTGTCCAATGCTCCAATCTCAATGCCCATTGCTGTTGCATATGGTGGTAACAATCACAGGAATACAAGTAATGGAAAACGATGGTCTGTGTGCTGTCTCTGTCTATATTTGGTTATACATATAAGAATATATATACATTATGAGAGATGAGAGTTTCAAGTTGGAGAGAGTTTAAGTAAGATCAGTAAGGGTATAAAGGTCTAAAGATGTGAGGCTAAATTTGTAATTTTAAACAAGAGAAGATATTTTTGGTATTTCAAAATTTGAAATTAGTTGACTTCTAACAGGTGTGACAATCAACTAACAGTAGGGAGTGTTAGGGCAAGATCAGCCAAATCTGGGAGAAGTTGACCACTTATTTTGACACAACTATTCTCCGTGAGCAATTAAAGGAAACCTCGAAAGTGTTAGAACATTTTACCCAATTTTTAAACATATCCTCCTTTGGGTCACCTCCTTTGGGGGGTCCTACAATTTTTAAAAATATCAAACCACCTTATTTTATGTGAATAAAATAATACTTTTTATTTCACATAAGTATTTTTTAAATTTTTATACAAATAGAGACCAAATCTCTCACATCTCTTTAAACAAAGAGTTCACTTACTTTGAGAGTCTTAAATTAATAAAAAATCTTCTAACTCTTAATTTGAGAGTCCTAAATTCATGAAAATTCTCTATTAAATGAATTTGAAATTCCATTTATTATATAGAGCCATCAAACATGCATCAATTTCACACCAAACATGCAAAAGCACACTTTAAAATAAAAAAATGCAAAGACCATGACCAACAACCATTACTTGAAAACCTTATTAATACTCTTGTCAAACATAAATTATATTAAAGAAATATATTTTTATTTCTTATATGTAATAAATATTTTTATTTATTTTTATATTATGTTAAGTTTTATTAATTAATGTACAACTAATTAATAATTTAAATTATAATATATTTAACACTTGGGAGCAATATATATGTGCAATTTCTTTACTTCTTCTCATTCCTTTAATTTAATGTTATTATTTATAATTATATAATACTATGTGATATTATTATTTGTAATTATATAACGTTATTTAATTATATTATATTATTTATAATTTATATATATGTTTTTATATTATTTCATGTTATATTATTTAGTTTTATATATTATTTATAGAGACAGAAAGTAATATAAATATATATATCATAGAGGAGGGGGATAGGGTTTTTGTGCCTCAAAACGTGATAATTTTGAAGCACAGGACATACACAGAAATCCTAACCCTTGCCGGTAGATATTATACTCTTTTCCTTTCATGATGAGAGTTTTCGATAATGTTTTGGGTAAAGTGCGAAAAATCTCCATGTGATATACGTATAGTGCATGTATCCCCTCTGTATTAAAAAACATTCCCCATGATTCAAAATTGTGCAAATAAGGACTTATGAGTTAAAAAATACTAAAATGACCTTATATGAGTATAATAAAGTAATATTAAAAAATAAAGTTAAAGTGAAATGATTATTTTGGACAAAATAAATCCAAACTAAAATTTGCAGTGTTGGCTTCTCTCTCATCCTTAAAAACATATATGGACATATGCATATATACTCTACTCTACTCGAGTAATGATCTCTTACTCACCGGTGAGCAAGAAATTTATTCACATCAAAGACATTAACCGTTGAATGTGATTGATATAAAAAAGATTATTACCAAAAGAAACCTTGCAATCATATCTAATGGTTACTGTACTTGGTGTGGATGAATTTCTTGCTCAGGGTGAGTAAGACATGATTACTCTGTATATTCAGTAATCAGTATTGTGGAGCTGGCCTGTAATACCCCGCTCCAACACATGGTATGATATTGTCCGCTTTGGGCCATAGTCCGCACGGTTTTGCTATTGGGTTTACCCCAAAAGGCCTCATACCATTTGAAGAGAACATACTACATATAAGCACATCCCCTTTTTCACACCCAGGCGATGTGGGATTGAGCTCCCTGTACCCTGTCAGTGTGGTAGCTCAGCCCAGTGTCTGTCTTTGCACCCGCCCACTCACACCCGTCCACAAGGGTTACTACAATCCACCCCCCTACGAGGCCCGACGTCCTCGTCGGCACACTACTTCCGGCTGGGTTCAGGCTCTGATACCAATTGTAATACCCCGCTCCAACACATGGTATGATATTGTCCGCTTTGGGCCATAGTCCGCACGGTTTTGCTATTGGGTTTACCCCAAAAGGCCTCATACCATTTGAAGAGAACATACTACATATAAGCACATCCCCTTTTCCACACCCAGGCGATGTGGGATTGAGCTCCCTGTACCCTGTCAGTGTGGTAGCTCAGCCCAGTGTCTGTCTTTGCACCCGCCCACTCACACCCGTCCACAAGGGTTACTACATGGCCTCTAGTTCATCCAAACAATTCTCTTTCTATTGGGTCATTGCTTAGTATTGTGGAGCTGGCCTCTTGTTCATCCAAACAATTCTCTTTCTATTGGGTCACTGCTCTTCACTCTTCTTTTGATTTCTCTCTCTCTTTCTCTAAACTGATCTTATATCAATGACCTGCTGGAGTTAGTGTTGAAAGCAATGATTAACTTTCATATTTGAATTTTATTATTTAAGGTTAAGGACTTATTTGATATTTGGATAACAAAATGTATTGCATTATTTTGAGGAAATGCCCTAGCTTCAAGAGTATGCGTGATAGATTGATTAAAGGAATTATTTGATTTAGGTATTATTCTTTAATTTAAAAGTATATATATTTTGATGGATTGTTTTGGAATCTTAATCTTCTACACCTTGCTATTTGGTGATTTGGGATTTTATTATTAGACTTATTTGGTGATTTGAGATTTTATTATTAAAGTCAAATTGGTAGATTTTCTAATTGATTGTAGTAGCGAAGTAATTGGATCACAACATTGGTGTATTTAGAAATAGCAATTGAGATTGCAATATTATAAAATTACAATTTATGTGTTTAAATGAAAATACTAAGAGTAGTAGGATTGATTTGTATTATGGCATGCTTTGATGAATTATATGTGGGATGAAAAAAAAAATGAAGCTTGATTGAGGTTTTAATATAGTAAGGGTTACATTACAGAAGTTGGATAAAAGTACTGGAGTGGTAGGATTGATTTACAATGGGATGTATGATCGTATGAGCAAGTCAAATTGATATTTGATGGATTATATTGAATAAAAGTAAAAGAGTGTGAAGTTTATTGAGGTTTAAGGTTTCTATGATATACACTACATTTAAGGTTACAAATAGTGGGTACGTATGATTTAAATTTCGAGGACGAAAATTTTTTTTAGGAGGGTAGTTTGTAATGACCTGTAATTTTTAAAAATTACATGTTGTTTTAAAAGAATTCACAAACAAATGTCAAGGTAGCATTCTCCACGTGAAGGCGAGTCAAATGAGTATAATGTTGCTTATGTTTTGACTTAGTGGAATTCATATTTTTATTGTTATTTTTATTATTATTAAAATATTTTTTTTTACAAATTTATTTTATAAGATAATTATATAAATGTATAGATATGTATAAAATTATACATATTGCCATGTGTATAGAAACTCAATGATTACACTTAATGAAAAAAATTAAACTCAAGACTCTTGGGGTTCTCCAACAAATGTCATTAATGTTTTTTAGGTTACAACTATTTTCTCTTACTAGAGTAATGATAGGTCATAGGTTACAACCTTTCATCTTACTTGAATAATGATTAGAGCTTAGGTTACAACCTTTCATCTTACTTGAGTAATGATTAGAGCTTGGGTTACAGTCTCTTCATTGACTAAATTAATGAATAGTTGATTTGTATTATTCTAACAAGTTTAACATTCTATATAAATGGGTGCTTGAGAAGACCCACATGATCACATGATAGTTTGTGATGACATGTAATTTGTTTTATTATTATGAGATGGTTTTTATTATTACTATTATTTTTAAAAAAAATATTGTTACAAATTTGTTATGAGATAGTGATATAAAAGTGTGTGTGTGTGTGTGTATATATATATATATATATATATATATATATATACACACATATATATAGGCGAGTGTGAAAAATAATAATGTGGGATGTGAAGGGATTAGTAATGATGAGTTATTTATTGCAAGAGTTGTTACTTATTGTGTTGTTAATGGGGAATAAAACACCAATTAATAGGAGACTTTACAGCTTTTCAACTGACACAAAATTTATATTTAATTATTACCTAAATTAAATGTCAGGCCTTTCATTTCTCGTCAGTTACAAAAGGACTATGTATATATATATAACAACAGATCTCTCTTACTTTGGGATATAACATTCGGTCATTCAAAAGTTAGAGAGAGAAGAGGGAATGAGAAAAAAAGGCTGATCGACAGAAAAAAGAGGTACAACAGGTAGGGGATTTAAGGGGTACTCTATTTTTATATATACTAGTAAATGGAAGTTACAGAAGAAATATATTTTTTATTTTATATTCTGTTTTGTTATATACGTTCTTATATATATTCATATTTATGGAATTCATTTGCTAATGGGTCTATATAATTAACGATGTGGGTCTTGGAATAACTTGTTAGTATGACAGTGGGTGGTATGCATATTGTAAACGGTTTGTAAGTCGTTGACTTTTTAGTTTATATAAGTATTTTATTTGGTTCTTAGTATATAATTATAATGATATATATATATATAGATATATATATATATATATTACATTGGTATTACTAGTAGTTTATATATATACACGTGTGTATTGTTTGCATAGAATTAATGGACCTAAATTGTGGGCAAAAATAACTTAATATATATATATATATATATATATATTTATTTATTTATTTTATTTAAGATTGTAAACTCACTTTTGATATGTTTTAGTTTTATAATTTGAAATTACTTGTTTTGAATTAAGTTTAGCTAAATTTATAAGAAATAAGACCATTGTTGTTTTTGGGTGTTTTATTTGTTATTTAATTAATTATGGATCAAGTGAAATTTTGTAAATGAATAGTATTTTAAAGATAGAAGTTCTATCTTCTAAATTTGATGGTATATAAGTATTTGGTTTGAGAAATGGTACACAAATTGTGTTCTGTTTATGACTGTGAATGAAATTAGATTGTGTGTGCTCGTACATGTATAACGGGATGAAAATAGGCAGGGTTGTATCTTCTGAATTTGATGGTATATAAGTATTTGGTTTGAGAAATGGTACACGAATTGTGTTCTGTTTATGACTGTGAATGAAATTAGATTGTGTGTGATCGTACATGTATAACCGGATGAAAATAGGCAGGGTTGTAATCTCTTCGGTTGAAATACCGAGAACTGTTTGGAACTATAGTTGGGTTCAGCGGCCCGCCGTGAGAATGACCGGAATTCCACGGTGTGTGTTTGCGGTGTACATCTCGAGGGGTTATATTATGGTTAATTTATCAATAATTGATTTATACTTGCATTAGTTATTTATTGAACGATTATTTGTACGGTATATATGATAAGGTTATAATAGTTTACTGAATATGCTCGGACTTGACTTTATGCTAAAATCTTAAATGGTGGTTGCATTTTACAGTAGTTGTTTTATCATTATTATTTTTATTTATGCCTAAATTTATGTATATTTAAGTTATATATTCTTTTGTATGCTGTTTCGTGTATATATGGAAGTAGAGTTGTTGTTTTTCCTACTGGGCGATTGTTGTGCTCACCCCAAAAATATTTCAGGTCTGGCTGAAGTATGGAGTAGCAAAGAATTTATCAGAGGTTACTTGAGAACGTGTTTTGTCATAAAGAGTTTAAATGGAGGTTATTTTGTTATAATATTTTTTGTAATCGGAAAGAAAGACTTTGATTGTGGGTGTAAGATATTATTTTATTGAGATGAAATATTAAGTGAGAAAGTTTGTAGCTGAAATATTAAGTGCATCAGGTTTTAATTAATTAATATGTCTATTTTATTTAATTTTATTTTATCACGTCTCAAAAATTCGGGGCGTGACAGCTTCTCTTTAAAAAAATCGAGCCAGTGCCCTTCTCTCTCTACATATACATATATATACTCACTATGGGGTACTCTCTCTCTCTCTCTATATATATATATATATACATGTGTATATATATATATATATACATGTACATGTATACATACTCACTATAGTGTACTTGAGGTGGCAACCTAGTGTGGTCTCACCGGAGCTGACGATGGCAATGGACGGAAGAACAGAGTTCTAGATGGTGGAAAGGACGTTGTTGTGAGGTAGGCAACCCATGCCGTTACATGTGGATTGCACGTGTCCAATGCTCCAATCTTAATGCCCATTGCTGTTGCATATGGTGGTAACAATCACAGGAATACAAGTAATGGAAAACGATGGTCTGTGTACTGTCTCTGTCTATATTTGGTTATACATATAAGAATATATATACATTATGAGAGATGAGAGTTTCAAGTTGGAGAGAGTTTAAGTAAGATCGGTAAGGGTATAAAGGTCTAAAGATGTGAGGCTAAAATTATAATTTTAAACAAGAGAAGATATTTTTGGCATTTCAAAATTTGAAATTAGTTGACTTCTAACAGGTGTGACAATCAACTAACAGTAGGGAGTGTTAGGGCAAGATCAGCCAAATCTGGGAGAGGTTGACCACTTATTTTGACACAACTATTCTCCGTGAGCAATTAAAGGAAACCTCGAAAGTGTTAGAACATTTTACCCAATTTTTAAAAATATCCTCCTTTGGGTCACCTCCTTTGGGGGGTCCTACAATTTTTAAAAATATTAAACCACCTTATTTTATATGAATAAAATAATACTTTTTATTTCACATAAGTATTTTAAAATTTTTTATACAAATAGAGACCAAATCTCTCACATCTCTTTAAACAAAGTGTTCACTTAATTTGAGAGTCTTAAATTAATAAAAAATCTTCTAACTCTTAATTTGAGAGTCCTAAATTCATGAAAATTCTCTATTAAATGAATTTGAAATTCCATTTATTATATAGAGCCATCAAATATGCATCAATTTCACACCAAACATGTAAAAGCACACTTTAAAATAAAAAAGTGCAAAGACCTTGACCAACAACCATTACTTGAAAACCTTATTAATACTCTTGTTAAACATAAATTATATTAAAGAAATATATTTTTATTTCTTATATGTAATAAATATTTTTATTTTTTTATATTATGTTAAGTTTTAGTAATTAATGTACAACTAATTAATAATTTAAATTATAATCTATTTAACACTTGGGAGCAATATATAGGTGCAATTTCTTTACTTCTTCTCATTCCTTTAATTTAATGTTATTATTTATAGGGTTAAGTGCAAAAAACACCCTCGTTATATACAGAATGTGCAAAAACCCCCCTGATGTTCAACTAACCCCCCACAGTTTCAAAATTGTGCAAATAAGGACAAATAGTTAATTTTCCGGTACCGGAGATAGGAAATGACAAAATTACCCTTATGTTATAAAAATATATATAAAAAAATGTGCAAAAAACACCCTCGTTATATATAGAAATGTGCAAAAAAACCCTCCAATTTAGGGGTAATTTTGGAATTTTAAAAATTTTTTAAGTCAAACATGCCGGTCAACAAGCCGGAGGGGGGTATTTGCACATCGGAGATAACTAGTGAGGGGTGATATGCACATACTAAATTGGAGGGTGTTTTTTGCACATTTTTGTATATAACGAGGGTGTTTTTTGCACTTAACCCTTATTTATAATTATATAATACTATGTGATATTATTATTTGTAATTATATAACGTTATTTAATTATATTATATTATTTATAATTTATATATATGTTTTTTATATTATTTCATGTTATAATATTTAGTTTTATATACTATTTATAGAGATAGAAAGTAATATATATATATATATATATATATATATAGAGAGAGAGAGAGAGAGAGAGGAGGGGGATAGGGTTTGTGTGCCTCAAAACATGATAATTTTGAAACACATGACATACATAGAAATCCTGACCCTTTGCAAGTAGATATTATACTATTTTCCTTTCATGATGAGAGTTTTCGATAATGTTTTGGGTACAGTGCGAAAAATCTCCTTGTGATATACGTGCATGTATCCCCTCTTTATTTAAAAAACATCCCCCATGTTTTAAAATTGTGCAAATAAGGACTTATGAGTTAAAAAGACTAAAATGACCTTATATGAGTATAATAAAGTAATATTAAAAAATAAAGTTAAAGTGAAATGATTATTTTGGACAAAATAAATCTAAACTAAAATTTGCATATATACTCTACTCTACTCGAGTAATAATCTTTTACTTATCGGTGAGCCAGAAATTTATCTATACTAAACACATTAATCGTTGAATATGATTGATATAAAAAAGACAATTACCAAAAAAAAATCTTGCAAGGTTACTGTACTTAGTGTGAATGAATTTCTTCATCACAATTCTGTATATTCAGTAATCACTATTGCGGAGCTGGCCTCTAGTTCATCCAAACAATTCTCTTTCTATTGGGTCACTGCTTAGTATTGTGGAGCTGGCCTCTTGTTCATCCAAACAATTCTCTTTCTGTTGGGTGACTGCTCTTCACTCTTCTTTTGATTTCTCTCTCTCTTTCTCTAAACTGATCTTATTCCTCTATCTCTCCCGTACTCTCTGATCCATCTCTCAGTGGCTTGTCTCACTCTTTTTGGTCTCACGTAGCTATTATATACAGATATACCTTTTCCTTCTACATACGTATATATATTCTATGATAAAGAATTTTAAGCACCAATGCTTATCTTCAGAATAGTAAATTATGAGGTCCAATAAATCTCCATTCTTTTCTGATTTTACCAACTGATTGACAATCGTTGGAGCCAAATTAAACCCTTGTTCTTCCAATTTTTGAGGTTTTGATCACGGATTGGGCATTCTTTTCTTCAAGTCGTCGTGATCAAAGACATCATTTTGAGATGGGGTTTCAGGAATTGGACAAACGTCGAACTGAATGTCGCCACCGGTGAGGGAGAAGGGGCCGAAGAGGCCGAGGAGGAGAGAGAGAGCGAACCAAAGAGGCCGAGGAGGAGAGAGAGAAAACCAAAAGAGGAGCAACTAGGATTGGAAGTAGAGGAGAGAGCGTAGAGGAGAGGAGAGGAAAAGAGGGGAACCAAGTAGCCAACTCCCAACTCGCCCCAGAGATGGGCATGATGGGCATTTTGGGTATGTTGAAAGGGCAAGTTCAAAACAAAATTATAACTTTATGTCAAAAAGTAGTCAGAGAGTTATATGTACAATTTTGTAAAAATAGGGACTGGTAGGGTGCATCATGCACATTTGCAAAATTATTTTTTTGCACTTTACCCTAATGTTTTACCTTTTCCCATCTCTACTATGTTCTTCAAATTTTCTGTTGGAATCACTTTTGAGTTCTCATTAATCGTGTCGGATTATAGAATTATGTCTATTATATTCGTTCATCCTTAGCTTGAGTTCTCATTAATGGCGTCAGATTCTAGTATAATGGGATAGCCTAGAATGCCCAAAAAATAACAATGAAAACAAGAGGATTAAGTTTTTGGATTAAAATAAATCAGAAAAGGTAAAAGATCATTGCAAGAAAGGAATTAAGAGGAAGACAATAGAAGAATTGTGATTTTTTTTCTCACACAGCAAGGAGAAAGAACTGGCCGGTAATTAAAGAGGAAAAAAAATATTGAATGTTCAGTTTTGGAATTCACCAAAAATAACAATGGACGAAATTTTCTTGGACAATCATCTCAGATTCACCACGCCATAGAGGAAAATGGTTTCATATGGGGACACCTCTTAAAATTTAGGTGCAAGAATTCTAAGAGAAAGGTAGGTCAGTAAAGAATAATGCTACTATGAGATTTTTCTTATGACACTTAGTCATGAGATGATTGTATAAATATTGTCATGATTATGTATAAATATTGAGGCACATGTCTCATTCTTAGAAAGATGATTGTATAAGAATTACATAGTTAAAATTGCATACCAAAATTCATTTACAATAATACATCACACACTAAATCGGTCAAGTTTTTATACTTTCTTTTTAGACTTTATTTGATCAAATTACATTATCAACTTTGACCGTCTCGTATAATTTTATTTTATGGTATTTTGAGTTAAATCTTTTTTTAAGTACAAGCATACTCACGATATTACAATTTTTAACAACTATAGCTAAGGGAAAACCCGCAAGTCTTAATCAGTGGCTTGGACTGGAGATTAGTTTGAAGGGAAACTAATTTCTAGGTTAGTTGGCTGATTAAGACTCACATCAATAGCAAAAGAGTGGGGCAACCCTTAAAATTTTAAAATTAGATTATATGCAAGAAGTCTAAGACAACTCATATAACCCAGATTTATATAGATTAAATCATAACTACAGTGAATGATAAATAATAGGTTAAGTGAAGAAATTTAACCTCGAAAATTTAATATTGGGGTCTTATAATGTATCCAGTTGTACATAGTTAATGAGTGAATAGTTTCAAAATCTGTGTGTAATCGTGGATCTTACTTCAGAAATTGTACTGAGCTTTGAATGGAAGAATTTAGAATGAATGGATTTATATTAACCATTCAAAGAATTACAACATAACTTTTTTTTTTCTTTTGTTAAAAGTGCACCATCTTAAAACTTAAGTTATTAGAGAAATTGTAACTTTAATACTTAAATTCTTCAAGACTTTTGAGTGAGTCATATAAGTTTTGAGTTTCAACTATGTGCATATATTGGTTCCTTATAAAAAAGAATGCATATATTAATTTTAGAACCAATAGTATGATAATCTATGATTTCAAATAACTCCTTCAAATAATAAGGTAGAATGAGTTACTTGAAATCCATGCTAGTAAAAATTCTAAATACAATGATATATTAATATGAAATAAAATATTTTTGTTCTCCATACCGTTAACTTAATATTTCCTTAAGGTTGGAGATCCAACTTATATAGACAATTTTTTGTTTAAACTCAAATCCTTTATTTCAATCCATTATTTTTTCGAAATGAAACCTTACTTATTGCAATTATTATAGTCGCTCTTTTTGGTTATTTAGACAACGAAAATTAAAATTAGAATACTTTAACACCAAAAAATAAAATTTCAAATAATCTTGAATGTTAAGGTTTAGATGAATTTGATACATGAAGGAAAAAAAATGATTTTTTTTTTATAAAATCTAAAAGAATAAAAATAGAAAAAAAAAGAATAAGGAAGAAAGGTTTAAAGAGGTTTAAAATGGAAAGAGTAAAGAGGTTTTTGACACAAGTGCAGCAAAAGGTTTTGAGTTCTGACAAGTATTCAAGTCTTTAATTGAGGGAAGACGAAGATCTGATACTTGTAATTCTTGAAGGTGCATGCATAATTTTGGGGTCATCAAACTTCATGCCTTTGAGGAAATAAAGCCAATACATTGTAACACAACTAACAAATTAAATGCATGAATTTTTGGTAGCCCCAAATAAAGTTGCAAATGATTAGTACGTGTCTCTTCAATTTGCTAATAAAGAAAGGAGCTTGAAGGCACCTCTACCTCTGTGGAATCTTCTTCTTCATCGTCATTATCCGAAGTCCCTGAATTAAACACAAGTGGAGGGAGGGGTTAAATGAAAACAATTAATTAGGTGAGTCATTTCTTGTAATTAATATTGTAATATATTCCATTATAAAACTCGAAAAAAATAACAAAGATAGTTGACGACAATGCGCTGTGCAAAAAAAAATTACAAAAAATCTTGTTAAAATTTCATGAGATTCTGTAATTACCTTTCCTTTCCCAATGTATTGCTCTTCCACATACTTATTAAGCTCACTTACACGGCGTCGCCTCCAATCACCTTCATAAACTCTTATATTCAGTGGCGTACTAATGCCTCCAGATGCGAAAGTCTGCAATTCAGGACATCTCTGCAGGCAAACATTCGTTAAGGATGGGAATCTAAAAGCAGCATTGTTTGCCGCACAAAAACTTGTGAGCTTTGGTAGACCTACAAGATTTAGAATATGGTTGTGAAACATGAGAAGCCCTCCCGAATCCGTTATCCTAATATGGTTCAATTTAGGTAAATCTTTGAGAGTCAATTCTTTTAATTGAGAAGACATGACTATTATTGCCTTTCTTTGAATGGCATCATCTACTCCTTCAAGGTTGAACATAACCTCCAATGAGTAACAAGATTCCAGACTGACTTCTTTAACATTCTCAAACCACTGTTGTAGCAGCTGCCTACAACCATTCACTATGTTGCTGTACTTTTTCATCTCTACCTCCAATGAGTAACAAGGTATGTTCAGTGGAAATCTAATTAAATTGAAATCCATTAATAATTTCAGTTGTTTGAGTCCACATATCCAATGATTAATTAGGATTAATAAAGGACACAAGTGCGTACGTACCTTGTGGTTAAAGAGAGCTTGTGGTTGGGAAATATTACTCTCCCCCGCTACCTTTTGGTCTCCTCCTCTTCTGGAGCAGCACAAACTACTGAGCTTTGGCAACTCTTCAAGTTTCAACTTCTTTAATTGGGGAAACATGAGGATCTGATCACTACCTTCTTTAATAGCAACCACTTCAACTCCAAAATCAATGAATCACATGATACAATTTCAAGACTTTCAAGGATCTGTAACATTTGGATAGTATTCGGTGGAATTACATTCACAAGTTTCTCACAGCCTTTAACATCGACAAGCCTTAGCTGCCGAAAGGAATCTTGTGCTCCTGATCCCAGTAATAATTGGTTGTCCTATATCACTATAAGACTTTTCAATTTTTTAATCTTCAATTCTTCCAAAGCTGGAAACCTAACCTGCAAAATTTATTACATCACAAGATAATTGGTTGGCCCATATTGTTATTGTTGTTAGGCTTATTACAAAGTAATGGTTCAGATGCTATGAAGTATCACACGATGATATTACAAATTGGAAAAAATATATAAAAAAAAATACAATCATATTATTTATAATATATTCTTATGTATACAAAAAAAATTATTTTTGTTCATTTTATCCACATTATTAATTTAATTACTAATTTAAATATTATAGTTATATGTATATTGTTTTTTGTTTTCTAAAGCTTTATATTGTTTTATGTTAATTAAAATTATTGTTTAAAATTGTAGACGAACCTAGAACAACTATAACAACTAAATAAGGGTGGACCCAAGAACTAGATCAAAATTATTGCGTTTGTTTATTAAACGAACCAACCTCAAATGTAACTCTACTCGATTCGCTTGATCGTTAGCACGTTTGTTCGTGAAAATGTAATATATATATACATATATCAGTCCACATACAAAAACTCAAAACTTTTAATCTACTCATATATATATATATATATATAAGGTCCAAGTGTCCAACCCAACCCAAATAATTAGGTCACCCAAATAATTTGGTCCCTTTAAAAAAAACAAAACCCAACTAATTGAAGCCCATAGAAAACCCAAGCCAACCATATATATATATATATACACACACATGTATCTTATGTAACCCTAAACACTTTCATTCTTGCCTTTAGCAGTGATGCAAGCAGCACGATCAAACCCTAGCCGTAATGAATGAGTCTTCGATGCTCCCGGCACCGATGGCACTGGTGATCGGCCATGTTTTTGTTCACTTATCTCTCTCTCAAGAATCTCAGGTAACTTGAGATTACACGTTGTTTATTTAATTCAATCTTCTTCTATTCAATCTGAGTATGTTAATGTGATGACATAGCTACATCCTTTGTGTTTCTATCTCTCTCTTCCCTCTTTCAATGTTTTCTCCTCTGTGAATCTGTTATTCTCCCAAAACTAAAACTGTCTCTGTGATGTGAAAAAATATAAAAAAAATTAATAAAGTGATTATTCAATAAATTGATGACAAGTGACAACTTTATAAATTAGAATTTTGTGTGCATTAGTTTACACAGTAGTGGTGGAGCCTCCATGTATACACATTTATTATTCAATAAACCGTGTTAAATTACTCCAGTAGCTTATAAAATTATAGTATATAAAATCGAGTGGAGGACAGAAAGGGAGAGAAAGCCCTGCACGGACCACAGAAGAAAAAAAATTTGTAGATCAAGAATCCAACTCTCTAGTAGGCTGGTGGCCGGTTATTAGTAAATTTTGCAACATTTGGCTCTTACCATTTTAAAATGAAAATTATCAACATTACATTAGTGAGTTAACTAGAGTTTTTTTTTTTTTTTTCTGGTAAAAACTAGAGTTGTTGTTGTGTGATATTTTTCAAACAAATGAAACACAATCACAAATCAAAAAATTTTTAGGAATATAAGTGATTTACTTATTATTTTTCAAACAAATGAAGCACAATCCAGCTCTTTGTTGGGTTGCATTCTCATTTAGGAGCCCACTAATCTTTGGAATTAGAAGGCCCAAGTAATATTGTTCTTCTGCTATGCTTATTTTCTGATTTCCGAATTAGATGTAGAGTTATGCTCTGTTTTTGTAATATCTATTTTAATATGCAATTTTATCGAGAATAAAATATTTTTATTTGATCTAGATTAAACTTATATCCATTTTGGAATTGCAATTGAATATATAAATTTGAATAAACATAATAAGAAAAGTTAGTCTAGAAAATTATGCTAATAAATGCATGTTATATAGCATGGTAGTAATTTGATGTGAGTAAAAGCATATATAAATATTAAAAAAAAAAACTTCTGACACTCACAAATTTATGACACCAATTGAATTAGGCTAATTAATTTTTACAAAGACAAACATTTTTCAGAAAGCAGCTTAGAAGTGTTGAGAGCAAATATTTAGAAGGTAACTAAGTAAGTGTTGAACATACCTTATGATTAAACAAAGCTTGCATAAGGGTGGACATGTTGCATCTCGTAGTTGATGTCTTCTTCATATTGTCATAGAAGAAGCTTTTGCGGTTAGACGCTCCAACTTCATTTTCTTTAATCCATGAAAAGAAACAGTATCCATGTCCACTGATTATTTCTTCCAACATTTCACAATCCGTGATAGTTAATTTTTGGAGTTGGAGAAGACCTCTTGCAGTGGCTGAGGAGAAGAGATAGCTTGATCCACATCTGTCAACTTTTAATACACTTAATTGACTAAAAGAACCAGATGCGTATGGTCTGGTAGTCTGTGAATCAATTTTGGTTTGCCAAATAGATGTTCCACCCCATCACAATCATAAACTTTACGACACTTCAAGTCTAAAAATCCCTCACCCTCTCCCTCTCTGTCGTGAAACACATCTTTTAAACCTTCCAGTTTTTTTAAAATTAGTACTTAAGCTTTCTCCATCAAAACGTTAAGCTCCCTCTTTAAAGGAAAACCCACTAGTTCCAATATCTTTGTTGCTGATGGGCGGATTTCTTTATACTGAAACTTACTCCCAATGGATATTTTAAATCTGATCAATGACTTAAACAGCAGCTCATTGAGGGGCAGTAACTTGACATTTGGCACATGAACTTTTAAATTGATTAAGCGCTTCAATGAGTTTAGTTCATTAAGACTTGCATTGTCTTTGACCCCCCATTGGTAAAACTCGTCTGGAATGTACAATTTCTCAAGCTGTGATAGACTTGATATGACACCTGATGGAAGGATTTTGAGCTCATTAGATTCTCTCATATCCAACAACCGCAGACAAGTCAACTGTCCTATTTTCGTATAGACTTAACATCCGAAGATTTTTAAGTGAAGATGATAGTGTCAAGATCCGCATGGTATGCAAATGTAAAAGTTCAAGCATTACCATCCCATCAAAAAAGCTGCTTGGAAATTCTGATAGGGGATACCTGCCTTCCAACATTAAGGTTCGTAGTCCTGGACAATCTGAATCATTGGGAAGCACACAATCCTTATTCAACCTTAATGAGATTGCTCTGCGACCTATATATTTGCCCTCCTCCAGCCACCTCTCAACACCTGCTTTCACTAGATACATGGCATCTTCCTTTTTTGATGCAATTGATATAGCGACATCTCGAATGACATCGTGCATTTTCACCATGTCTTCCTCACTACCCTCTAATAACAAAGAAGATGTCTTGAGTGTATCGACCACCGTATGTACTCTATTCCCTGCGTCTTCCATTGTATCCACTCCTATGAGAAGCCTCAATCTAACTCCACACCAAACCAAATCATCAATAGAAATCTCGGCATCTTTTGCGAACAAACTACAAAGAAGATAAATTTTCTTGGCATCAACATGCTCCAAATGGGTGTAGCTCCACTCTATCCGTGAATAGAGTTTTGTCTGAATTTCCCCAGCGTTATTTACTATGGAATTTTTCAGTTGTTTGAGTGCATCTTTCCATACCTGCTTGCTTTTATTCTTTAGTGCTCCTCCAACTGCAAGTATTGCCAAAGGCAAACCTGCACATTCTCTACACACTGCTTCCGCTACAGAGTGCATGTCATGAGTTTGAAAAGAATCTCCCACCTTCTTCTCAAATAGGGACCATGCTTCAGCATCCAATTTGGAAGTTCTCTTTTTCAGGAACCCCCATTTCTTTGCACAGATCTTGTCGCCGAGAGGTTAGGATAATCTTGCAGCCCTTTGTATGATCATCCGCAGCCGGTATTCCAATGTCCTCCAACTTAATTTGATCATTCCAAACGTCATCTATCATTACAAGGATCTTTTTACCATTTTTCAATCTATTGCGTAGCAGCTCCTTTCTTTCATCTTCAGTAGTCTCTATATCCAATTTCAGATTCAAACTTTCTGCAAGCTTTAGTTGAATATCTTTCAAAATTGGATTCTGGGAGACAACTATCTTGGCGATCTCATCAAAAAGCCTCTTATTTTCGGCTTGTTGGGCAACTTCTTGCATCATCCTCGTCTTACCAACACCTGGCATTCCATATATCCCAATCTTGTAATTGGCATAATCTTTTAGTGCCTCCATAATATCGTTAAAAACCAACTTCCTGGATTCAAAACTCTCATAGTTTATGGTGTGTTCTGAGCCAAGTACGAGTGAGAGGAGGTAGGTGTCCAACAGTACCAAAATTGTTGCCGTCCTCAATAAGCTTAGTAACAACAAGCTTCTTCTTTTTCCCCTCCTTACCCAACCGGTAACGCGAGCAAACATCAAGGCAGTGTAAATTTTCTGCATTTTGCAGTAATCTGTTCCTGACTTGTTTCATCGTCCTTAATGTGCTCTGGACTTCATCAAGCCACTTGGAAACATTTTTCTCAATGACTTCAGCATTGTTTTCGGCTTCATTGACCCTTGCTTGGATCCTTTCCATGGCATCCTTGAGTTTGTCAACTTCATCTTCAAAATCCTTAAAGTTTTTCTTGTAGTGAACCATGTCGTTCCCACAACATTACTAGCAATATCGTCAGCCATTTGGCTATTCGCCAGCTACTTTCAATACAGAACTTTTTTTTTTTTGTGATAAGGAGAAAGCTAAGAAATTAAAGGAAGAGACTTCAAGATAAATATACCGAGTTCGATTTTGAATGACAAGAGGAGACACTGGAGAGAGATACAAAATCA
The DNA here is from genome assembly GCA_026545225.1 of Cornus controversa. Classification (NCBI taxonomy): domain Eukaryota; kingdom Viridiplantae; phylum Streptophyta; class Magnoliopsida; order Cornales; family Cornaceae; genus Cornus; species Cornus controversa. Next base: position 92,466,302 of record CM048846.1, on the reverse strand, counting down.
GGTGTAATAGAGTGAAAGTGGGAAATTACACAAACAGAGAGAGAAAGCAAACAAGAAAGAGAGAAATCAAAGGAAATGATGCAATCAAAGGATAATACAAAGGAAATGGGAGCAATAGTAAAAAAGAGGGGGTAAGAGTGTTGTTGTTGACGAAACTAAAGAAGAGATTTAAAGACATACATACCTCTAGCTAATGCAAATTTGTCTGTATGTATATGTATGCAGCTAGCTAGTGAGCTATATATCCCAAATCCAAATACACCAACTCTGATTTGAATGACAGAGCAAGAGAAATAAAATGGATGATGACCGGAAAGGAAAGTGAAGGTTCAGGTGAGACTGTGAGATAAGAAACAGAGCAGGAGAGTGCAGAGATTGAGGGGATTGGGGAGAGAGAGAGAGAGATGCAAATTCAGATGCTAGAGAGAGACTATCCGTCACAAGGAAAGTAGTAAATGATAATTATTGATCAGAAGCGACAAAGAAAAGGAAAAAAATAGAGGACGCGTTTTCTCAGGAGGCTCAGTTTCATTTGACAAATTAAAAAATTTGTTGGATTTGTTTTCTCCAGTGAATCTATTCTTACCGAAGATTCACATGGGATAGACTGACGTGTAAAAAAGTGCAAAATTGAGAGAGCTGAATGATGCAATTCACACAGAAGTGTGAAAGTCTAATTGGAAAAGATAAGTATACTAGATATATTAGCAGGGTTAAGCTCAAATGGCCGAATTTCGGTTGGATTTAGACTACTACTACTAAAATTAAATTTACCAAGGGCAGTCCAATTGAAATTATTAACAATTCAGTTCAAGTTCAAATCAAATTAGATCTACATTTAAAATTTTCATTTTTTGTCATTGCAAATGCACTAAAGGTTAATCCATAAAGAGAGGGGCAGTAAGGTCTTCGAGCCGTGAAAAAGAGGGTTATTGTAGCATTTTTTTTTTTTCAAAATTTTCAAATTAGACCCAATCTTAACTGTAAATGTTGTTACAAAATGAAAAAAATATATATATAACTTGTTTAAAATTGACCTTCAAACATTACACCATCAATAAGGGGCCAGATTGAGAGAGAGAGAGAGTGATGCAAATTCAGAGGTTAGAGAGAGAGAGAGAGAGAGAGCGCATAATTAGAAGAGGGGAAAGTAAATGAGAATTATTGATTAAAAGCGACAAAGAAAAGGACGACATTTTTCTGTCAAGGGCCATGAAACTGGCACAGAGACACTGAATCAGAAAGATGAAAAAGAAAAGGGCTTTAAATGTGCATGTGGTCACAGTACCATTAAAGACGCTGTATATATACACTAATCTCTCAATAATAATAATAAGAAAAAATATACCACACTTTCTGAGATTAGTTCTAATTACACGTGTATTTATAATTTAGCAAAATTTACACTCATACCTCCTGAGGTCTGTTTTACTCTTTCATTGATTAAAAAGACATTCTTGATCTCATTTTTCTTTTTTAATTAGACAAAGTTACCCTTACTTCTCTTAAGTCTCTCACACACATGTATTCTTGCAACACTAAAAATATATTGTAAATTTTATTAAATATATTTTTATAATATGTTATATTACATATCTTATTAAAAAAATAAATTTTAATTAAAAAAAAGTTTAATGTATGTTATATTATGTATATTACATATTTTACTAAATAAATAAAATTTTAATATATTGTAATTCTTATTTTTTAAGTAAAATACGAAATATATATTAAAAATATATTTAAAAAAATTTGTAATATATTTTTAAAATTACCTTTGATTGCTTTAATTAATCTCTTTTCCTTTTAATTAAACTATTTTAATTTTATATCACACACTATCATTGTGAGTAAAAGGAACCAAAATTTCCTATTCCCTTGTGTGCTAATTGTATATCATAACATTGTCATTTTGGTGTAATCAAATATCAAACTTCAAGTTAAACTAGTTATGATTCTAATAGCGAATTAAAAGCTTTTGATGATACAAAAATTGGTGTCAAGGGACTCGTAGATTCTGGAGTTATAAAGATTTCACCAATATTTATCAATCAGAAACATTATAACAACTTTGGTGATGACTTAAAATTATATTACAAATTTTCTTAAATCTATTTTTAATATATGTTATATTTCGTATTTTTACTAAAAAAAAAATAAGAATTACCATATGTTAAAATTTTATTTATTTTAGTAAATTTTGTAATATATGTAATATAACATATATTAAATTGAAAATTTTCCTTTTCAATTTTTAATATACATAATTTTAAATTTTATTTATTTATTTTAGTAAAATACGTAATATAACATTAAAAATATATTTAATAAAATTTGCAATATATTTTTAGTGCTGCAACTATATATAATATAACATATATTAAATTGAAAATTTTTCTTTTCAATTTTTAATATACATAATTTTAAATTATATTTATTTATTTTAGTAAAATACGTAATATAACATTAAAAATATATTTAATAAAATTTGCAATATATTTTTAGTGCTGCAACAATATATATATATATATATATATATATATATGTGTGTGTGTATATATATATATGTGTGTGTGTATATATATATATGTGTGTGTGTGTGTGTGAGAGAGAGAGAGAGAGAGACTTAAGGTTAAAAAGGAAGTAATGATAGCTCTGTCTAATTGAAAAAGAAAAATGAGGTCAAAAATTTCCTTTCAGTCAATGGAGGGGTAAAACAGATAATACATCTAATGTTGAGGTTGAGTGTAATCATGCGTCAAATTTCAGGAGATGTGAGTGTATTTTGCCCATAATAATATGGCGAACGCATTGACAACTTAAAGTTATTGCAAATGCTGGGTTTGCTTTTTGCAGGGGAATCCATTCCAAACTAATAACAAGAAATCTAAAGTGGAGTGGTGTTGGGAGAGTGAGCCTTGATACATAGTTCGATTTAAAAGTCTTTGAATGAGTTTATTTGAGTGGGGTGACATTATCACGTCTTATGTTATATCATGGTGATGTTATCAATACTCACACGTAAATTCAACGATACTCTTGTTGAGCTTGTGAATTCATTTCTTTAACAATTTTCAAGTACTCATTGATCATGCATGTGGTAGAAACTAATAGTGAAGATGGAGATCATTTAATTTTATTTTCTTATTTCTAGCTAGTTCAGTTACTTTTGTAATGAGGATGAGTTAGTTGGTGAAATTTTATAAGTGTTGATTTATGAAATTTTATTAGTGTTGATTTATGGATTTATTTAGTATTTAATGGAATTATTGAATAGAGATGATTTCATTTAATGTTTAAGGTTGGTTACAAATGTTGTATTTAAGTCATGCAGCAAATTTAAGGATGGAACGAAAATTTCCTGTGATTAAATTTGGGGTCGTGACAGATCCAATGCGCAATCTTGAGTCCAAATCTCAATGCTTAAAAGTTCAAAATGAGAATGATATAGAAAACTAAAGATTCAAAAGGAGATATATAAGTCTTAAGTTGTTAGTGGCAATGTTTAGTTGGTTATTGGTTTTTTTTGCAGAAAAAAGTCTAAAATAATTGGTAGATAATGATGGTATGGGGTCTTTTAACTTACCCAAACCTTTTAGAATACTACATAATTTATTTGGAAGCATATATAAGTCTTTCATTTTATATGCACCATATAATTATTAAAAGACTGTTGATATTTGCACTCCACTCTTTTTTTTATTTAAAATAAAATTACAAAAGAGTTCATAAATCAAAGTATATTAGGTTCATATATTTTTTATACCATAATTGCCCTTCACTATTAAAGTCAACATTCTACAATTCTAATTCATTGTGTTCTCTTGCGTTCTTTAATTTTAATGCATTAATTTTTTTCTTTATTCACGGCATGAAAAGAGAAATATTTTAAATCAAATATCAAATTTTTTCTGAACAACAATGATAACTCCTTGAAGCAAATCTTTATCAAGACACCTCTCTACTTCCTCCCTTAACACTAAAGTTTCCAAAAACTCGTAAGCAATACAATTTCCTACTTTACGGATGAGGAAGAACTTTTCGTTGCACGTTTTGATTCTAAGCATTTACAAATTTATATATATACACCGAGTAAAAATAAAGAACGGAATTCTCACTTTCAAATTTTAAAAAATCTTATTGTATGTTGTATGAACTCTTTTGTAATTTTATTTTAAAGAAAGAAAAAAGTGGAGCATCTTAGTATATTTTTGAAGCGCAAATATCAGCTCCCTTATTGTAAATTATCTGAAAATAATTTCAAAAGAATTTAAATTTTCAACCTTTAAAATATCATGTCGTACCTTACACTTTTGATGTATTTGACAGGAAAGAAGAGGAGTCTATTGAAGATAGGAAAATAAAACAAATTATTTTCGTTTAATAGGAAGAAGACGAGGAAGGAATGGTAAAAGATGGATGAGAAGTAAGATAAGAAAAAAATTGTCCCTCAAAATATGGACGGAAGAAAGGAAGAAATAAAAGTTGTTATAGAAATTTTAAATTATAATATAATCTTTCGTAATTATTAAATAAACTCAATATTAGCAATCTCTTCTCTTCTTTCCTAATCAATACACTAAGGGCTAGTTTGGTACGCAGGAATGGAGGTAGAATGGAATGATCATTCCACCTTTGATTCTCTTTCTCTAATTTGTTGTGATACATTATAAATTAAATGATTATTCTAAGTCATTCCCTTGGAATGTTCATTCTAACAATATTATTTCACTTTTTGAGTCATAAAATGACCATTTTATTTTCACTTATTATTAAAATCATCCTCTCTCTTCGTTAATGTATTTCTCTCTTTTACAATTGACAATCCTTTAATATATAACAGTAGTTAAGACACAATGATTAAATCTTGACAATCCTTTAATATATAATAGTAGTTAAGACACAATGATTAAATCTTGTGGATCTTTGTCATGACAAGACGTAGAGGCAAAAAGAAGGCGATTTTCATTGTCATGGACCACTAGCACTGCATCATTAAAGAAAGATCAAAAAGAAAAAGGCAAAGTAAAAGAAGAAGAGTACTACTCATAAAAATAAAATGCTAGGAGTTTGGCTAGTAATATATAAAATATAGAATAAAATAATATTTCAAAAAAAAAAAAAAAAGGGAAAAAAGGATACGATAAACCTAGATGGGATACGATATCCATAGTACCACATTTAGAACCTAAAGTTACAAATAGACACTATGCAATAGAAGACTGGTCATAAATTTTGTGTTATACTGATAGAACTATCAGTCGTGTGATGGTAGTTCATGCCATGGGTGGAATAGGTTTAAGATGGTTCAAACTTAGGTTAAATTTGAATGAGTGAACAGTAGATTTAATTTGATTGAAATTGATTCAAGTTGCTTTTTTAAAAACTTTGATCACCAAAATCAGTGCCACAAAAAAAAACACTCTGATTGCTTTAATCATGTTTTAATCAGAATTGGACACTGAAAATTTTCTCAAATAGTTTATCAAAATAGAACGTCGAGTTCAATGCTCAACAAGATTCACTTACAAAAGATGAAAAAAAAAATTGGTATTTATACTATATTTGTTTTCATGAAATTGATGTTTTGAAATTGAAAAAAAATCAATTGAATTAATTTTAATTTTCTAATTCTAATTTCAAGACACCAATTTTATACAACTGAAAATATCATTAGCGCACTACTAACTCATTTTTAAATAACAAGAAAACTTAAATTTAGAGTTCTTTAATCATGTCTTAATCAAAACAGGATGCTTTGGAAAGTTTTCTGAAAAGATTTTAATAAATTGAAATGTGGAGTTTCAATGCTCAGCAAAATTTTCTGGCCCAAAAAATAAAAAGATAAAAAAATGGTGATTAAATGCAGGTGAATACATTAGAGTGAGGGTTAAATTCGGTATTATAATATAATTTCATAAGTGATATTTTAGTTGAACTTGATTCCGGATGATGCAGGGCAATATGAAGTTAGACATGTCAACAAAATCCTCAATTGAAATATAATTACATTACATATAGTATACCTGTGTATTAAGGCCCCACTGCAGATTGCAGATGCCAATTGCCTTTATTTTTCGTCAAAATTTGATCATGAAATACATGAATCTAACATATTTTGAATTTGATTAAAAAAAAAAAAAGCGGTAAATCTAGATAATAGCTTTGATGAAAAACTAGAAGAAATAGGGAACATATTAGAAAAAGAAAAAAGTAACAGAAAAGGGTAGTAGTTTGGCATAGAAATATGAATATGATGATGAAATTGAGTTTTAGTTATATACAATATTCGCTCATGATGTGAAGAGTTTAACACGATGAAACTATCTACTGTCATTTAACATCTTATTAATCAAATTCTTGATTATAAAATGAAGAAAATAAAATATTTCATGAATGACAAAAATCTAAAATGCACTTCACAATAAGATTATCCCAATTATGAAAATAAATGAAGTTTCCTACATAAAAATCTGAAAGTGACCAAAATGCCCCTTACATATTTAGTTTGACTAAAATTGGTTTAAATTATTATTATTATTTTTTTTTTGAAAACCTTTAATGCCCTAAAACAATCCCCTAATTTTTTGTTTTTTTTTTATAAGTTGCCCCTAAATATTTGTTTCCTATTTAAACATATTCGGAAAGCTTAATTAGGTTATACTAGTAGGATGAAGTTCAAATTACTCCGCTTAGATTGGATTTGATTGACGGAGAGTTTGATCCGTACGAGTTAAATATAAACAAATTTTCATTGCAATTTTGCAATTCAGACTCAATTGTAAGAACTTATGACACAGAACTTGTAAAATATCAGGTTGTTTTGGATTGACATACACAAGTTAGACCACCAATAAAATGGTTATTTAATATGGATTGTGCTAATAATTAAATGGGTTCAATAAATTGAACTTGGGTATTTAATAACTATTAAAATAGTTCATTAGTAGTAACCAGTATATTAACAATGTAAAAATAATACATACAAATGTACAATTGTACACATGATATCTCAACCATAGCTCACCAAAAAGTGAATCCATGTATCTAAATTCTCTCATCATGGAAAAGTGAAAGACAGTAGTAAAGTTATTGCTAGTGGCAAATCCATATGTTGTGTTGTGTCGTTCTGGTCACTTTGGATAAGGTTTTGGATTCCGAAGCAATTGCAACAAACCAAGTAAAAATGATGTTACCAGAGTTATTCACATCAACAGTCATCGGCCCTTGTATAAGATATGAGCTAACAGCCTAACTAAGCATTGATACGGGACGGACAGGGTACGAAATGATATGACGACATCGCGGTAGGTCAATCTAAAAAAAATTAAGATACAAGTCCGATATATATATATATATATATATATATATATATAAAATAAGTTTTGATAATTTTAACTGCATAATCATAAATGAAATCACTAATTTGAGGTGTCTGACCTAAATATTTGTTATTTTGTTTTCCTAGATTTTATATTATTTTTCTAGTTAACCCATAGTATATGTTAAATTGCATTGAATCCCACTATTTTGAAAAAATATATTAAAAAAACACCCTGCCTTGTCATGGAAGTGTCCAAAACTTATCATTGCCGTGTCCAATTAAAAAGTAAAATATTCAAAATTCAGGATTCTTTTAACCCTATCCGATACCTATTCAAACCGTATTCCAGTGTCCGAAACATATCCGAGTATCCGATACTGTCACGGCATTCCGAGAGAAGTATCCGTACTTCTTAAGCCACACACTAAACTTTTTTTTGTCAGAAAGTTTTTGTGCAATCTTTTTTGCATTTGGTCTTATTTTGTTTAAAATTGGAAAGAACACAAATTCCCATTGTATCATTTTAATTTTAAGTATATTAATCTTTTGTTTTTGTTATTCAGTTAAAATTTGATGACTTTCCGTCGAAACTTTAGTTAGATTAATCTCACTTCAAACTATTGTAATAATAATGTGTGATCAATCATATTGAGAATTTATAATGAAACTAACTATCATTGTTAATTTTATTAGGCCTTAACACTTTTTATTTATTGTTCTAAATTTGATTGGCTGAAGTCAGGTTTGGGTTTCTGTAATCAAACTCTATTTTATTAGGCCTTAACATTGATTTTCAAAATCAAAGAGTCGTTTCCGTGATTTCGAACACAATGCGAATGCTTTTATTTAACTGAACATATGTTTGGTAAGACAATTCAACAACCTCTAACTTCCGCAAATATCTCATTCACACAATTCAAAAACGAGAAATTGTTACCAATTGTGATTTGGTGAAGCTTTATTCTCATTATTCGTTTGATAGGTCTCAGGTTGTGCAAACGTGATTTAATGGAACATGACTCATATCAACGTAACGGATGAGAATCAGTTATTTTCGACCTCGCACTGTAACTTTTTATAACATAATTTAATAAAACAAATTTTTACTAAATTTTAATGATTTTATTAAATTTCTAAAAATTATTTAACACAAATAGTCACCAATTCATGAATTCTAAGTTAATGTCCCTTATTAATTGTATTTTTTACTAAATTAATAAATAAAAATAGATTTAAGTATGAAATTTCATACCATATATAACATGTAAGAATTAAAAAAAATAAATCTGAAAATTAAAAAAATATGATACAAGTAAAAATACCAAGAAATTATGAATCATAAAATAAAATATTTACAAAAAAATTATCAATTACGAGTGAAAGTTAAAAAACATAAAATAATATTTTTAAAAAGTAGAAGCGGGCTACAGAGCGTTTATTTGTTGAATACAGATAATTCATTATCATATTAATTAATTATATATAATTTAATATTCAATTATATTTAGGCGTTACAAGACTTATATACATAAATACAAACAGGTTATAATGTTCAAATAAATAAAAAAAATTGTGCAGAGACTATAACAACATATTGTGGTCTCGCAAGATTTGACAGATTCTGGTGGTTCAAACCTAATTCAAGTTTGCAGAGAATGCTAATAAAAAATTTGTTGTAAAAAATATGGTAGCATTTATATGTTTTTGTTCATATATTTTTAAATAATCATTATTTTTTATTTTATCTTTTTGTTCATTTATTTTAAAATATTTATTATTTTATACTATTTTGTTATTATTTTCCGATCATATCTCAATATTAAATCAAATTAAAAGAGTGATGTAATAAATTTACAGCGATAAACGTATTATAGACATTTATAGAGCTACATATTTATTTGTTTAGATATCTTCTTACTTAGCAAAAAGAAAAAATCTTCAAATATTTTTCTGAATTGTTTATATTTTGTTTTAACAAAATGTGTATGATTACATAGTTGAATTAATTTATTGTCACATTTAGCAAAAGAATCTAGATATAAAGTATTAAATGATATTAATTGTGACTCACAAAAAATAAAATTATTAACTTTCCGACTCACGCCACCACGAGATGCTCCAAAAAAAAAAAAAAAAGGAGTAGTAGGTACCTTTATTAATTTGCTACAGCTACATCATCATATTTTTCTCTCTGTTTTATTCATCAGGGCGAGTTGTTCCTTCATCATTAATAATTAATAAAGGTACATAAAAAATAATTAAATGAAAAGGATTAGAACTAATAATTAATAATTCCAGGACAAAATTAAGTCCATAAAAAATAGTTGACGATAATTGTGCGGGAAAAAGCACGTGTACATCCATCATCTCATCTCATCTCTTATTAAAATTTCATGGTAGTTACCATTTCTTTCCCTGCCTATTGCTGTTGCTGCACATACTTATTCAGGTCTGTAGTTTTGTCTTGACAAATAAAGCCAATACATTGTAACACAAATAACAAAATGCATGAATTTTTTTGTAGCCCCAAATAAAGTTGCACACGATTAGTACGTGTCTCTTCAGTTTGCTAATAAAGAAAGCAGCTTGAAGGCACCTCTACCTCTGTGGAATCTTCTTCTTCATCGTCATTATCCACCGTTTGAAGTCCGTGAATTAAACAGAAGTGGAGGGAGGGGTTAAATGAAAATAATTAATTAGCCGAGTCATTTCTTGTAATTAATACTATAATACATTCCACGACAAAACTTTATAAAAAATAATAAAGATAGTTAATGATAGAGCGTTTTGTAAAATTTCATCGGATTCCGTAATTACCTTTCCCTTTCCAACGTTTTGTTGCTGATGCACATACTTATTAACAACGTATTGTTGCTGCAGCACATACTTATTAAGGTCACATGCACTACGTGACATCCAATCATCTCCCATTATTTGTATATCCGGTGGTGTGCTTATGCCTCCCGATGCAAAAGTTTGTAATTCGATACATCCCAACAGCCAAACATCCTCTAAAAATGAAAATTTAAAAGCAACATTGTTTGCTCCCACCAAAACTTGTTAGCATCGGCAGACTTTCAAGTCCCAATTGCCATAGCTTGGGAAACACAATTTTATAGGTGATATCTTCTTCTTCTCCTTCTTCCGCTGGAATTATTATAAAAACTTGTCAGTAAAAGAATGATGCCATTGTCCAACGCAACATCCACCATGTCATCACCAAAACTTGTCCACACATTTTTATCACCACATCAATCACATAGTGTTGTTCATGGTATACAATATCAAGTACCATCACAATATGCTTGCACTAATCACTGTATATCAATATATTGTGATGGTGCATGGATAAGGTTTTCCACCTCCAGCCACTATAAATCCCTAACTCCACCATGTCATCACTACATGCAATGTAAAATAGGCTTTCCCAATGCATGATACTCCTATATACATATATATTGAGAGAATTAGATGTACACCACTCTAATTAGTCGGATTCGATAGTGCTGGAGGAATGATTCACACTCAAGACTGGACTAGAGAACAGTGAAAAGAGAGTGGGAGGTGAGGATGGATTGGGACAGAGAGAAGGCAAAAGGGAATCTCGGACTAAGAGGGGCTCTTCCATGATCTACCAGAATGTCTTCCTGTGCCACAAGTGCTCTGATATTTATAGAGCTCCTGACACAGATCATTCACAGCTGTTATATGTCATGCTAGCGTCTTGTGTCCAGTCCATTATTCCTTTGGGTCAGTCCTCGAATATGGTTGACGAGACATTCTCTCAAACCATCATACCACCACAACCTAATTTTCTGTCGCCTAAAAGACTATATTCATGAGGGAAGGTTGCCCCTTAACCCTCCCCATGCCTTCGCGCGTCCCTATTAATATATGCTTAATACCACCTCTTTACAGTTGCCCCCTTGCATTCAATGATTTTATAAGAGCGTGTGAATACAAAATCCTACCTTTGCTTATTTCACATTTCCTAAGGTGTGTTTTCACCATCCAAATTCATTAATCACCATTTGATTAATCACAACAATCTCCTAATAAAATCCACTCATGAGTCTACTCGTCCCTTTGTTCAATAATTTTGTGAGCTCCAAGTGCAAAATTCATTCCTATCTTATATTCACTCTTGCCACCAGAAAAATCACTCGAATACATCGAAAACACTCCTATGCTGCTTATCGAGACATACCTATGAGAGGATATTGCCCCCCTCCAATTCCTTCCCATCATTCACAAGTTAAAACCATTTGCGACCGCTTCATGAGTTAAAGCCACCCATGACCGCTAACCTTAACCTTTGTGAGTTCAAGCACTCACGACCACTTGCAATACATTCGCGGGTTAAAGTCACCCACGATCGCGTACCATATCATAACCTTTGCGAGGTAAGGCTACCCACGACTACAAACCTTCGTAAGTTAAAGCACTCATAACTACTAAGCCTTCGCAAGGTAAAACCTATTCATAATTGCTTTTTCCAGAACCTTCGTTGGTTAAAGCCACCCACAACCGCTTCATGAGTTAAAGCACCCATGACCGCTTTTTCAGAACATTTGCAAGTTAAAGCCACCCACGACTACTTCATGAGTTAAGGCACCCATGACCATTTTTTTTAGAACCTTGGCGTGTGTGGTTCATAACTCTAGCAATGAACAAATAAGCTAGTAAGGTGTACTGGTTTTTAAAATAGACTAGACTGCAACTAGAATTAAAATTTAGTTTCACAAAAATTGTGAAAACAAGTATAGCAGATGGCAGCTCATATCAGCACTTTGGGTTCAGCAAAATCAGCATTATAGGTGCAAAGTCAGTCACAATGTTCAGCAAAACCAACAATTAATGTTTAGCAGAATCAGCAACAAGAAATTAGCATATCAGCAATATGGGTAAATAGTTAGGGTTCGAGAATGCTAGAGGAATGATTCACACTTAAAGAAGAAGAATGAAAGGAGATTGGGAGGTGAGGATGGATCGGGAGAGAGAGAAGACAAAAGGAATATGAGACTGGGAGAGGCTCCTCCATGATCTGCCAGAAAATTCTCTTCTATGCCACAAGTGCTCCACTATTTATAAGTCTCCTGACACAGATCCTTAACAGCTATCATGATGTCCAGTCCATTATTCCTTCTGGTCAGTCCGCGGGTACGGCTGACGATCCCTTCTCTCAAGCCACCATAACCCAATTTCCCATCGCCTAAAAACTATATTCACGAGAGAAAGTTGCCCCTTGACTTTCTCCATGCTTTCGCTCGTCCTTATTAATATATGTTTAATATCACATCTTTACAGTTGCCCCCTTACATTCAACGATCTTTTAAGAGCGTGTGAATGCAAAATCCTACCTTTGCCTATTTCACATTTCCTAAGGTGTATCTTCACTATCCGAATTCATTAATCACCATTTGATTAATCACAATAATGTCTTAATAAAATCCACTAATGAGTCTACTCATCCATTCGTTCAATAATTTTGTGAGCTCCATGTGCAAAATTCATTCCTATGTTATATTTACTCTTGCCACGAGAAAAATCACTGGAAAATATCGAAAACACCCCTATACTGCTTACCGAGACATACCTATTAAAGGAGATTGCCCCCGCCACTTCTTTCCTATCACTCACAAGTTAAAGTCACTTGCGACCGCTTCATGAGTTCAAGCCACCCATGACTGCTAACCTTCACCTTCATGA